>JAHLSL010000007.1:22305348-22357698 GCA_025920805.1 Petroica traversi
GCGGGACGGGCCGCGGGGTGACCCTCACAGCCCCGGGCACGGGCGTGCGGAGCCACACTGCTCCTGCCGCACAGAGAGAACTTAGCCATTGGGCTTGTCTTGTTCGGCTGCTCACGTGTGCGCAGCAGCCTTTCAAAAGTTTGGAAATAGCGGTTCCAGCTGATTTACTACTTCCCGCACTTGATGTCACCTTAAGTTAACATAGCTTTCTGTTTACGCCCTTGCTTATGCCTGGGTATGACTTCATCAGCGTGCTGCAATCGAGCCTTTTGTGGCGGAGGAAGAAAGGAAATAGGGTCAGTGCAGAAGTTGTTAATTTGCAGCTGAACCCCAAGGATGACAAGGAAAACCTCACTATAGGCAGTGCATTAAAGCTGTAGGCACATAGTGCTGAATAAAGCCTAAACGCTGCTCAGTCTCGGGATATATGTGCGTTTTGCCTTTGCAGATAAGAATCTGGAAGACCCCTCCAGTCTGTTATCTGGTCTGAGCATCCAGTATGTGTGTGTCCTGTTTATTAATGATTCCCTCCTGGGATAGCAAACCTACCCTGATGATCCCGTGTTAGGACAAATTCATCATACCATAGAGTACTTCCCCAGGTTGTGCCCTGCCTTGCTCGGGTTGTGCTTCCTGTTTGGGTCTTTGTTGCAGCATGTCCCCTTTAGGGTGAATCAGCTTCCCAAGCCAGCACACAGGGCCATCGCACCAAGGCCAGCTCTGGCACCAGAGCTATCCAGCTGTCTAGGTACTCGGAACTGCAGACTCAGTGTTGCCCTGTGGTTGTGGCTCCCACAGTCACTCGGAGAGACAGGACAGGTCCCTCTCAGGTGGAGCAGGCCCTCTGCTGGATTTATGGGAAGGGAAGCAGCTGGGAGCAGCGTTTACTGTCCGTGACAGGCCTGCAGCCCTCCCACCCGAACGGGTTCTTTCTTAGGAGAGACATTGCCAAGTGCAGAGCATCTGGGAGTCAGCCTTCATGACTAGAGCAGAAACGGGCCTCCCTAGAACCTGAAAGCTGAATTTTGGTGGAAGTAGTTAGTGTTAATGGCAGTTCAACGTTTTTAATTTCTCTGTGTGTGTATGTACACGTACATATGTGTATGCACAAGTGCATATGTCTGCATGTGTGTAGAGACACAATGCTGGAGCAATCTGCTGTAGGCAATACTTCATCCTTTCATTTTTGAGGCCTTCTGTGGATGCTGTAGCATGCTCTGCTTGCTAAACAGTATTTGTATACTGTAAATAATCTTGTTAGACGTGGTTTTCTTCTATCCAATATGCTCTGATATAAAAATCTCATTGAATTTCATATGCAATCATTTGTATTGCTTATTCACTTAACGTAAATCATTGCATCTCCTATACACTATATTAGTTCTTGTGGTGTGCATATATGGCTTTCTCAGCTTCCTGACTCCTTTACAAATTTAGTAAAGCACATGGGAACTTACTAGTGAAACTTGAAGGAAGCAGTTAGGAAACTAATACTTACTGTTTTCTCCATTTGGTTCTGATCAAGTTTTACTTCTGCCATAGGAATTTTTAGCTGATGGCATAGTTTATGTAGACTCCTAAATCTTTGTCAGTGAATTCATTTTAATATTTTTTTTAATGTTACAGCTTCCAAAACTTACCATCGATGGTTTCTGTGAAAGTATGCTGTGGTAATCTGTTAAAGATATTAATGCTACTAGCCTTTATTACATTATGATAGCTCAAATATTTTTTTTAATTTTAATGATGTAGCTCTTTGCCTAGGTCTTTCAGTGAAAGGATACATATGTTCTTGCCTCATATTGGCTCTTCATAATTAAGATACAATCTAAAGAGTAAATTAGGTTCCAAATTTTGAACTACTATTCAAATGTGTGTGCTACATCTGAGCAATCTGTGTCCTTCTATTTTTATACTATTTGCATGAATAGTGGTTGCTGCTGCTTCACTATGTGCATCATCTTTATAGTTGCCATTCAATGGCTTTTCAGCTCATATGCTGCAAATCAGAGAAACAGAGTGGACAGGGCAGTCAGGACCAAGCAGCTGAAGTAATTAATTTAATTTCTGTAGTTTCCTTGTCAGGCCATCTTCAGAATCTCTTTTGGTTTAGGATTCTTTGTTTACAGGCTTGTGGTCTGATAATATTTTATGCTAATTTTCTCGTTAAAAAAATGCTCACTGTTAATATCCTGGCTGGATGCTATTAATTAATATTCTGAGAAATCAAGTTGTACTTTAGGCATCTGCATCCTTGGCATTTGCTTACACTTTGTATTTTGTAAAGTGCTGATGCAGTATAGAACCATAGGCAACCATATTTGTTCCAAGGTGTGTCATTTAGAATGTGTGACAGATTAATCTTATTTCCCTGATTGCCACATTTGTGGAGAAATTTAGAGAATTTGTAGAATTTGGTCTCATGCTAATGCTTGTAGAAGTTATCAGTGGCAAAATATTAATCTTTGCCCAGTTCTTGTGCTCTCTTGAGGTGCTGTTCTCCCTCTCTAACACACATACACATTTACATGTAGGTATATGGTAAAGGAGTGGGAATTAGAAAGCTTTATGCCTATGTGTAAAAACTTTTCATTGTTAAACAATCAAGATCTGTTTCATTGCTTCTTTGGGTCATTAACTGTTCCTGCTTTTCTAATCTCCTTTGTCTGAATGGCTGTGTCCTGCTTTATCTCTAGCTTTCAGCCTGATGAGTACAGGACTGAGTACAAGATCAGTATCTCTCCCTTACTGGTTTTGTTTTCTTGCAGTATTGAACAGTAAGTGAGCAGAGGCATTTATCCTGCAGGTCACAATTCTTTAGCCTTTTTGCAGTTTCCTCAGAGGTGCAAATATTTCATGTGATGTCCCCAGCACAGCACTCTTGATGATGCTTCTCTTTGTATTGTTTCTCTGAGCTGCATCTGTGACTGCATACTGGCAGTAACTTTTAGTGTGGCTTTTTTTTTTCTCCTCAGAATGGTTGCATTTGATAATTATACTGCCAGTTTTAATACCTAGGTAGTCCTGTGACAATTAATACTGCTTGGATTGAGGATAGTTGCTGTACCATGAATACAGCTGGGGAATATGGTGTTCTCTCTGTGCAGAGAGAAGACTGTTTTATGGGAGATGTTACTCAGAAGTTACCAGATCTCTGTGCCACACAGAAATAAAAGCGTAATCTTTGGCGATACAGAGGTAGGAAGGAAACAATCCTCTGATGAACAGAAGAAAAAAAAAGTGGTGGGGATGGTGAGATAATATTCTAAATGAAAACTAGGGTAGGATAAATGGAAACAAAAACAATATCCCCACAGACAAAACTTTTTCTGTGGTGTGTTAGTTTCCAGCCTTCTCCTCCTGTATCCCATTCCTGTTTTTGTCAAGATGCTGAGCTTATAGTTTTACCTCCAGCTGAGGAGAACTGGGCATGATTCCAGTGTTAGCTGTAGTCAGGCTTTTTTCCTTCTTCACGCCTCTCTCTGAATTAAAGTGTACATGCACCCTTAGAGTAAAGTCCTGCATAAAGTGGTTCACCTTTAGGATTAGAGTTGTTGCAAAGACAGCCTTATTTATTACTGTAGCTTAGCTGATGTTTTCTGACTCACACACTGAATGCATGAAATGTTTTTGGGAAACTTTCATGGAAGATACAAATTGATTTATAGTAAAGCAAGTTATCTACCCTAAAAGTGTTATGTGTTTTAAACTGAGAGAACGTTGAACATGTTCTCACTCCAATGATTTCTTACTAACCTCCCTTAGTAATTACAGGAATGTAAGTGAATACAAGGTTCTATTAGTTTTTTCTTTATATGAATGTGGGGTTTTTTGTATTGAGAATTTTAGAAATTCCGAATCTTTGTGTGTGATGGAAGAAGACATTACTGTTTTAAAGCAGCTGCTTAGCAACACTGCTTGGCTGTTTCACAATCAGCCAGCTCTTCCCACACACTGCAGTGAAATGTACGTCATTTCACGGTGACTTGAATTCCAGCTTTTCTTTTGAGTTAGTCTTAGATCTTAAAGAAAATGAAATAATAAGAGTTGGAAAAAAGAACAGGAACCCTTGCTGTCTTAACTTTTTTATAATAGGATGATTAATGCTTTAATATCCTTTTGCAATAACCATGTTCCAGAAGTTCCGGCTAAGAAAACCTGGGTGAAGCCCAAGAGCTAATTCAAACCACTTCGGGAAACCCCCCTGATGATCCCCCTCAGTTGGGTCCCAGCATTTGATGTATAGCTGGGTCCTCTTCCCACTTGAACCTCCACTGCCCAGACTTCTAAAATTTTCAGTAACAGGAAAGGTTGCATTTGGTAAGAATGAATGCTGGTGGAGATAACCAGTGAAGGAATTGACCAAGCTGTCTGTTTACATGAACAGGAACACAGGAATCGGGGGAAGTAAATACAGGAATCTGAATCTTGAGTTTGAGATTGAAGCCACCAAACCACTCTACCTACTGGCAACTACTGAATGCTTTTGCTGTACTTTAGCACTTAAATGCAGATTACAAAGCCTGTCTCTCAGTAAATGTGAGGGAAGCACAGATAAGGTGATAAGACGCTTTATGCATCTTGTGTTCTGTTGTGGGGTCTGAGATTGAAATATTTTTCCATCAGGGCTAAAAATTACTGTTCTGATACTAACTTCTAATTTTTTTTCAGTTCATGTAACAGTGTAATGAAACACTCCTACAAACCTTTCCCAATCTTTGCATTTCCTTAGAAACTTCGAAATATGAAACTAAGATTTTAAACTGATGTAGTGGTTGGAATTGCTGATGGTTTTTACAGTACTTAAAATATTCAATATCAAGAGTATTACTCATAATAGTAATTGAATAATAATCATTGCAAATCTCATTGCAAATCTTCTAATTTAAGGATAAACAACATTTAATTAAATACAAATTAATTTTCTTCTTGTGGATTCACTTGTACAGGGAGCAAACCAGCTTTTTAAGAGGTTGGTGTACAATTTATTCTTGTGACTTGAAAGTTGAGGGCAGTCAGTGCTGTAAATTTAGGCTTTTAATAGGCAGTGAGGGAGAAGTATCTGATAAAATTAACCTAACTGACTAGGGAGGATGTGCTGCTTTAGTTGTGTTCTGCATCCAGAGAAGAAACTTCTCATCATACTCTTAGGAGCAGAACAAGTGTATCCAGCATTTTCTATCATGTACTTTATTATCTAGGCATGAGCATGTTCTTCAACCTGTTAGGTAAAATTATCAGATGATAATTTTCAAAAGACAGGAAGAGGAAACAGGATAAGAAGAAAACTTGATTCTTTTACTGTTTCCTTTTAGTCACTGCAGATGGAGCTAAAGTGGAATGAGTATCTTTTAAAAGGATGAAAAGGGTTTCTGCAGTGGGACAAGTATAGTATGTGTTTTTGTGTTTGTGTGTATGTGAAAAAGTAATTCAGTACTGGGCTTCACATCCAAATTCATAGAAGTGATTTATTCAAGTGAAATATCCTCTCAGAAGAGATAAAAATAACATTGTGTTTTCACATTCACCAGAATGGATTTATTTATTAAAATGATACCATACCAAAAATCTTTTCTACTGTTCTGTTTGATAAACTAAAATGGGATGCTACCTGTAATTAGATGAATCAACAACTTTGGGAATTGGCATTAATTTCCTTTGTTGTGACAAGTGATACTGGTGTGAGAGTGGTCTCAAGAATACCAAATACTTCTAAATTGTTAGTCATTGAAACGTAATAGTGGTGGGTAAAACGAGGGATTGTAAAACAGGTATGAGACTTGCCTTGTTTAAAATTTAATTTCAAAGCTTCTTTCAATTTACCACTGTAAAAGACTTAAACTGATAAAATGAGCTCTGGTTATATTTCTGTTGGAAAAAGCCAGTTACTTTCTACCAAGAACTATGAATGCTTTGGGATAGAAATAATATTTAGAGTTCCTGAGGCACTCAGAATGGTATACTGAGGTCACATATTGCTGCTCAAATTGCCAAAAAGGGCAATACTAAAGTTTTAGGGACGTGGTGCTTCCTCCTTGACTTAGTTGTCCAGTATTATTAAAACATACTGAATTACTAAATTAACCTCATATTAAGTAATATGTTAATATTTGCTTTTCTCTTCTGTGAGTAGAAGTATATATCTGGAGGACCATAAGGTGCTTGCTGCTATGGTTGCCTTTGCTAAATCCTCTTCTTTCCTCTTCTTCAGTGACATGTAATCTTCTGTTGTGGTTTGGAAATCGCACATTGCTTGTCTTCAATCCTGTATTTTGCAGTGCTGGGGTGTTGAGATGTTGGTGTAGCGGTGCTCTCTATCTGGTGTGAGGCTTTGTGATGTTTTCTTAGCTTCTGTAGAGAGGCTGACTAGCACCAGGGTGATAATGAGGCTTTTTGCAACGTGTTAATTAAATTTTATAAATGCATGTTGAGTAAATCCAGTGGAACCGGTTTTTGAAGTAAAATACAAACACTATGCACTCAGACTTCCTCCATAAACAAATGATTGTGATTCATCTTGCAGTGTTTCATGAACTGTACATTTCTTTCCTGGTTAGTAGTCTGTTCAATGAACACAAGTTGGCTTGCACACACTCCATTTCGTGTCATACACATTTCATGTACATAACTGGTACTAAAATGATATATAAAATAGTTTTCTATTTTTGTTTCTTCTTTGAAGATCCCTTTTTAAGGCAATACTGAGATTCTCAAGAGTGAACAATTTGTTAAACACGAGGGTGGAGTTGATAAAAGTGTACCGGCAGAGATGCATATTTTCATATTTGGCACTGGTGTTTCCTACTTGATGGCAATCTACAAATATTTACATACTGCAAAAGTAAATGAGTTATTGTGGTAGCTGTTGCTGTTCTTGCTTTGACAAGAATGAGTCGACTCTCCGAGCCAGAGTTCAGTCACAGACCATACACACAGGTGTGGATGTTGCACACACAGCTTCTGCAGCAGCTGCCATTTTGTCGTCTCGGATGGAGTCTGTTCAGACCTCCTCTCCTTTTTTGTTCATGCTTATTATGCTTTAGAGTATTAACTGCTGGTTAGAAAGGAGAAATTCCATTCATGGTTTATTTTTCAGTGTCAGTGCTTCAACAGTTTTTCCTTTGAGTTGCATATGTGATGACCTTAGGACTTGTATTGTACAGCCCGTACAAGAACCTGTGTGTGTCATACTTTATTTCACAAGAAGAGATCAGAGAGCCCCATGCAAGATGGTCAGTGTTGTGACAGGTACTGCACAGACTGAATTCAAGGCAGGGAAGGGATGTTGTGGATGAGAGGAAGATGGATGTGCTGCCTGTCTCCCACTGAAGGTGCATTTCTCTGCTGTGGAGCTGGAACACTGAATAGTCTGGAGAGTTGTCCATCACTAATGTTGGCCAGGAAAGGTCACCCAGGCCATCAGGGAGCAGATCCTACTGATGCATTAGATCTCAGAGAAGGAGAGCTGAAGTTCTGTATTTGCAGTGTGATGTGGCTGGCTTGGTGGTCTAGGAACACTTCCTGCATTTCATTAAACGCTATATATGAATTTGATACTCTTAACAGGCACTATAACAGCTGGATGAGCTCTCTTGCATAGTAATAGTATTGTTTTAAAGCAAGTGCCAGATGTAGAGGCTTATTGCCCACAGGCACTGATCTGTTCAGCTGCTAATATCAGCTTTCTACTCTCTTGTTCTGTCTGTAGCACGATTTTTACCCTTGCTCCCTCAGATGCTATGCACTTCACCAAACTTGTGCCTTGGCATTCTGAGGGCACGTTGTGGTGCTGATGGTCTCAGTTAAGCTGCAGTTAGATTCCCTTCCCGTAATATCTGGATTTACTTCTGTGCTGTGTCACATCCATAGAAATCTGCCCTGAGCTGATTGGAAAAATCACTCACTGCTTCTGGGATGTTCCTAACCAGTCTGCAAATTGGATGGACTGTGGGTTTAACAGGATGGGTGCTCATTAGAGGTTTCAAATTAAAATGCTGACAAGCTGGAGCTGTTGCATTGCACCTGTTGTGTTGGAGTTGCTGCTGTTGCAGCTGCTGCCTCTGTCCCTCCTCTGTTCCTTGCTGCAAAGTGTGCATCTCTTTGGGAGCTGAGGTTTTGGAAAATGTAATTGTGAGCACTTCAGAGCAGTGAATTGTCTTGCTGAAGTATAACAACTACCAATGGTAATGGCCCATCAGGGCCTTGGAGCGTTACTACTGTACATTTAATAAATTATAAACCAAATATATCTCAAGGGAATACAGATAATTTAAAGGTTGTCCTGCTTACTAAAGAAGATAAAGAAGATAATCTGTTTGGGTCCATTTTCAGATGTGTTGAAAGAACCATTTACATTTGCACTCTTAAGAAGAGGGCGTTTTATACCAATGAATGATGGTTTCTTTAATCATATTGTTCTCAATACAATGCTTAAGCAAAAAACATTTCAGAAGCATTTAATAGTTTAAAGTTTTGCAGGTTTCTGTTTCCCATACTAGTCTTAAAATTTCTCACTCTTTCCAGCATTTCCTGTGATCCACTGGAAAGATTAAATATATTAGCAGAGAGAAACTTGTAGTGTGTTCTGTAGATTTATTTTGAACCTGTTTGCCATCAAGCTTTTCTGTACTAATGTTCCCACCTGGAACAACAATGCTAGCAAACACTGCCCTTTTTACAAACACCTGTAAAAGCTGTCAGATTTTCTTTTTGTGATTGATGTGTGTACGTGTAAAAAGCACAGTTGCTGCCTAACATGTTGGCAATCTAAATAAAACAAGAAACAAACCAGGAGGGGTGGGGAAGAGAGGACACACAAGTCTGTTTTTAGATGAGACTTAATAGATGGGTTTAGTATATTTTTTTAGGATTAGATTAGTGGTTGCTTTTTGGTGGTGGTGGTTCTCTTTTACAGGTATGTAGCTTTGACCTGAGATGCACCTTTGTTTAGAATCAGTTCAACATCCTCAAAGCAGTGAGATGTCCAGACAAAAAGGAATTTCATCTAGTCCTTTGGAGGAAAAGAGGAACAGGAAAAGAGCAGAGTACAGGCATACAGCAGATCTTGTGCTGAGTGCCAGTTAGGAGCATCATACTCTTAACATGAAATTGGGGGGTGTAAGCAGGATATTGGCTGCAAGATGTGAGAAGTGTGGTGAGTGCAAGTAAACCTTTAGTTAAAGTGTCTGCTTCTACATACTGCATGTCATGAAGGATGTGAGAGTCCAGAAGATCCAAAGGGAAGTGTTGAGAATCAGCACACTCTAGGAAAAAAAATCAAGAAAGGTCTGGATAGGAAAATCTTGTTTTTTCTTGGAAAGAAGACTATGATGACACATGATAAATCTTCAGGGAAGTAAATAGTTACTATATAAAGGAGAAGAACAAAGTTTTCTATTTCTACTGAGAGTGGGGCAGAAAATACTAAGTAGTGGTAGAGGAAATCTACACCAGTAATTAGGAAGGGTATTCCTTTCTAATACTAAGCATAGTCAACACTGGAATAGATGGCTAAGGGTGGTTGTAGAGTCTCCAGCATTAAGAATAATTTTTGAAAGAGCAGTTTGGAGAAGTAAGAACACTATTCATTGCACTTTGGAAGAAGAAAGGATTAGTGATTTCACATGGTTTCCTTCTCAATCTTTTTTCAAGACGTCTTTTAAAAAATGTGCCAAAGTAATGCAGGAATATCCTGGAAAAATAGCAAAAATTTACAGCGTGGCTTTGCAAAAATGTATTGGTTTACATCCATTCCTATTTTTCTCCCCATTTGAAATTTTGATAGTTTAGGTAATGTAAAATATATTGTGAGTTGAACTGTTGAACTGTGCATTATCCCTGATTTTTTTGTAAGTTTATTAGAAAGATTGTACATATAAAAAGAAACTGGTATTTAAAAAAAAAAAAAGAGCCTGCATTCAGGCAACTATTGAGTTTTTAAATTTCTCCAATAGTTCAAAAACATCTTTGATGTTTTTTATATCTTAAACTGAAACAGTATCAGTTTGGTGGCAGCCCAGACCATCATATGTGAGTTATAAATATATAAATATGAAAATAATTTGACATTTCAGAAAAGTGCATTTATTTTACGTGGCAAAGTTATTACAATCCAAAGCTGTTACTGGCTGGAAAAGCTAACAAAGGCTGAAAAATGCATACGAACAAAAAACCTTATCCATCTGGTGTTGTTTATGTCTTGCAACTGTGTTGTACTGGTCATCACTTAGTCCACATGATCTGCATATGATTGTTCAGGGGTTTTTGTTTGTGTTGATTTATAGATGACTTTGATGAGCTTGTGGTGAGTAACAATGATGTTGTGCTCAGAAATATCGCTGAAGATTTGCGGAATCGCTTACCCATCGAGGCAATGTTTACTTCGGAGCATCAAGCTGTTCAGAAAGTAAGCTAATTGTTATGGTCTGCCTTTGCTAAACCACATCATTTATTCTGATTTCATTTTTAGCAGTGGGTCAGAATAGAGAATGAACATGGATTGAAGTACAGGAATACTCAGTTTGGTTCTCAAGTCTGTTACTCTGTGTGTGTATGACTTCACGAAAGTTGCTTCAGTGTTTTTAATATTTTGATCATAAGTTATTTGGGATAGCTTTCACTCTGTGTGGTATGATGTGGTATATGAGTAGTATGGCACTTGTCACTGTGATTCTTTAATGCCAGCTCCATAATAGACTCTAACAGCCCCCTTGCAGACAGCAGGAATGCAGGGCCAGTGTTTTGCTGTTGCCATAATGTGGGCAGCCCAGAGATGATATCCAGCTCTTTTCAGATTCTGGTGGCTCAGAAAGAGGTGGGCAGGAAGTCCTGTGGGAGGGGAGTGCACCTTTTCTACTTGAGCTGTCAGTACACAAGGAAAGTTAATGCATTTCCCAGAAAAGTGGTGTGAGGCTCTTCAGTGGGAAAAGTGGATTGGCCACATGCAGCAAGCCTGGGAAAGGGAGGAAAGAGGAGTAGGAGGATGAAGATTATCCCCTTGAAAGAATGAGAAGGCAAGCATCCCAGTTGGCATACTTTTGATTGAAAGGGACACCCTTGTTCATCAGTTGTGCTTCTAGATAGAGGCATAAGGCATGATGATGAAAATAGTCAGTTGAGGCTGAGAAGCAAAATTGACATTTCTTTTAAATTTAAGTTACATTTTCCTCATTAAAAGAACAGAACAAGCTTCTTTTACCCTATATCTACTCTATAGCCAAGCAAGCACTAAGGAAAAAATATTCACATTGGGCCCCCCTACTCAGGATTCCAAAACCAGCTTGCTTTTGTTTGTCCACTGCCACTTACTGGTTATTTCAGTGGAATTTGATGACCCAGTTTACATGTAAGATTTCTGTTGTTTAAATTTTTTTATTATAGTTGCATAGGGAAAAACATGGATCTCAGGGATTTTGGGAATGGTAGGATGGTGGGACAGTTAAGTGAAGTTAGGAGACTTGGTTATGCCTTTCTAAGGTTTTGTTCCTCTTCTCAGATACACCAGCATCCACTGCCCATGATTCATGTTGATGCATTCCTTTATGATGATGATGTTGTTGATTCATTGTGTGAGGAGGGGAAAATGAGTAGGAGCTACTGCACAGAGTGTGGCTCATACAAAACTGCATCTTTAGGTAAGTGTTCTTTTGGGAACAAGAGAAACAAATTGAGTTTAACTGAACTGGTTTGTGCAGTGCCTCAGCTGGACAAGACAACATCCAGCTGATGGAGGACTTTGTCCAGACTGGTGCAACACACAGGCCAGAATTATTTTCCATAACCAATGGAAGGAGCCTCCTACACATGTAAGTTGAATTAATTTGCAGTATGAGTGACAGTTGTTGCTCACAAAAACTGGGCAGATAAGAGGCAGGCTATGTACCTCTGGAGAGGAAGATGGAAGAGGAAGACAATACTGTAGAGTCCATGCAGCAGCCTTGATATCCTCTTGCTGAAAAACAGTAGAAAGCACCATCTGTCTTAAAGCTTGTGCGTGTTGTGGTACAGATCAGTGCTGTGGCCACTATAGCACAGCCGTTGAAGGAATGGTTTATATGGAGAACATTCCATTCATTAAAACCTTGGAGTTGAAATTAAAGCTATTAATATGTGTGCCCATAAAAAGTTTTGCACAAATTGTGTTGAGCCTTAGGTACCATGTTTCCTTTTCTGGTTTAACTGTTCCAAGTTTGTTTTGTATTCGTTATCATATGTTACTGTGCAGAAAAAGGTAACTCAGTTTCATGAAGGATTTCAGAATTCTCCATGTAAGGCAAGGAATCCCCAGACTTGGGACAGGCTGCTTGGCTGATTACCTCTGACCTGCAAACCCTGATGTTCCAGGGTGGCCAGCACTAGCACAGGCAAGAAATCACACAAGTTTTCTGTGAAGATAATTCTTCAGGTTACTATTTTAATTACACAGTAGTTAGTACTGCCCACCCAACACCTTTGTTCTGTTCTTATTTCCCAGAGTTTATTTCGCATTCCTTTTCCCTCATGGAACTGAAGTTTCTTTATCAACATGTACTGCCTGACCTGACAGGAAAGGTAGTGGTTGACGTTGGCTCCAGGCTTGGTGCAGTGCTATTTGCGGTAACTTCCAGCCCAGGAATTCATATTTTATTACTGTGACAAACATTTTCCCTCTTTTCTGACTGCCTACTCTCATTACTCAATCTTGGATGGGTCATCCTGAGAGGCATCTCTGGTCTGACTCTCTGAATAGTGTAAGGTGCTGTTTACTAGCAATTTCAGTTCTTCCTCTGTTCCTCACAAGAGGGAATACAAATGGTCTTGCTTATGGAGAGGAAAACTCTGGTGTCCAACAGAGTAGCATATTGTTGTCACACGTGCTGCTCTTTTGCTTGTTTCTGCTGTCTCTTTCCTAAGTAAGTTTGTCCTCTTATGTCTTGACCATGCCTATATATAGATTAGTTATGTCAAATTCCTTTATGAAGTTGACAAACTGTTAAATTATACAAAGGAAGACTTTGATATGAATTTGTCTCCAAAAACATATTGTCCTGCTCTGTGTTTTAAAATGCACATAAAATACTTCATTGAGAAACTTGAGTGCAATTTTGATTGCTTTTGGCATGGCTGGTGCAACATATGGCCAACAGCAATGCAAAACACACATTACTACTTTCTTTAAAAAGTCAATGGTTGTTTAGGGCTCAATCTTGGAAAAACTTAAGCATGTGATTTTACTCATTTGAATAGCCTAATTTTGGGTTTACTCAAATGAGGAAAGTTACTCCCATTTGTAAATATTTGCAGCATTGGGTCCTTAAATGGTAACACTTTTTCTAGGCTGAATTTGTTTTGAAGTATTTAAATGCTTGTACTATTATAGTAGAAGATACTCTCAAAGCACTCTTTCAGAAAAGAGTTCTGCTTTGTAACATGTTCATGCCATGAAAGAGGGGTGATTTCACCTTCACAGGTTGCTTTTCCACTCTCTGACTTGAATGGTTTCAGAATACCTTAGTAATTAAGTTGTAATACACGTGTATCTCAGATATTCTGTGTCTTCAGCATTGTTTGTCTTTGCCATTGCTGGCAAAGTGTCTCAATGGAGACAGTGACACTTAAAGCAGTATCTCTGTTAGGGCCCTCTGGGTTCAAGTATTTGTACATTTTCATTTCTAACATTTCCAACAACATCCCAAAATCTTAGTCAAAAACTGAATTATTTTTGGTCTTAATATTAGGGCATAATTTAGGTTTTTTTGCATATGTACCTGAATGAAGCATCAGAAAGTGTCAGTAGTACAACAACTTGGAGGTGCTGACAAGGACTTGGTATTAAAATATCCCACTATATTATTGGTACATTGTCCTCCATTTTCACTCATTTTGACTATGTTATGTCTCATGTTTTTGTTCTTTTCTCTTGATACTTTCTTCTTCAATTCTCCCAGCAAACAAAAATACATGTAGAGTCTTTTGCCTTCACAAGTTATTTTTGTAACTTGTTTTCTACTCCTTTTTTCTTTCTTAGATTATTTTCATTCTGTTTTGAAATTGAAGCGAACTTGGAACTTTCCTTTTCTTTTTGTATTTCAATGTGTCATTTTGAATCTCTTAATAAAATTTGTGAGACTTAAGTGGGAATTGCCAAATCAGGAGCTTAGCTCTGAAAAATATTTCACACCCGCTGAAAGACATTTCTCAACTCACTGTTTTAATATTTAATTTTTTTTAATCTTAACTTGTGTATTATTCTCTTCTTTTTAAATGAAAATGTTGAATTTGTTTTAAAGGTATCACAGTTACTAAATTTCCTTTTCCTAATGTAGGGTTATCTTTATAGCTCAGCTTCCCAGCTGTATGGAGTAGAAATGAATGCAGACTTTTGCCAGTTGCAAGAAATGATGATTACAAAGTATGAGTTCATTGACAGAATAAAGGTAACTAAATAAATGTTTTAATTTATGTATTTTTAACCACGGTGTACAAGGTGCCTGGTTTAAGGGAGTGGCTGATAAATCAGCATTCTGAGAAGTTTCTGCCTTTGCTTGCTTTGATCCTAAACAAAGGCTTTACATTAGGAAAAAAATATCTTACAGCAGAGAGGAAGAGGAAAATTATCAAAATATGAATCACTTAGCCTTTTTCTTGACTGGACTTACCCATTATCTCACAAAAACCCAAATATATCTTAGCTGATTCTCCCAGTGAAATCAGTGATATCATTGCCACCCACTTCTGAAACTGAGCATATAAAGAATTTCTGTCACGAATGCAAACGTAAACGTCTGTGATCCACTTCTGTTAGCAGAAAGGTGTTTGTAGGATTTGCAAATTTGCATCTAAGGATGCCTAAAGGACTTAGAATTGTCAGCATTTCCTTTCACAGAATGTCACTGTACATGAACCTTCCACAAAAAAATGGGTTTCAGACAAAGTGCTATTATTGTGGGAACCATTTCCCTACTTTCATTATGGGAATAGCTACTAGTATTTTAAAGTGAAAAAAAAAATTCCTTTCTGGACAATACCTGTTATTTTGTTACCAGCAAAAGTTGGTAAGTGGAATGTGCTGAGTAGAATACTGGCTTTAATCCTGTATTGTATGCATGTGCTCTTGAACGAAGTCACATAAACTGCTGAGTATAGTAATTTCTTGGGTATTAAGGTAACCCAATTTTAAACTAGAAAGAAATAATAAACATGAAATATTTAACACAGGGTAAGCAGCATCATTGGGTTGCTCAGTTTAATCACAGTTGCTGACAGTTTATCCAAAACCTTGGGGTTTTGCGTATGTTTTGTGTTCATAACGCTTTATTGTGATGAAACTGAAAGTACAGTTAGGAGCTCTGTCAAGTTAATTCAGTGGAGCTGGAGATCTATAAGCATGCTATTCAGCCTTGTATATTTTTTATTATAAGCTTTTATGATTTTTCTTCACACCTTGTAATTCTGGTGAAGTATTCATTTTGGAGCATAAAGATAAGATAATAGGTTTTCAAAGCAGTGCCCGAGGACTTAGCTATTTGAGTCTCATTAAATGCTAATTTAGTCATGTGACTCCTGTTATCACACTGCTTTGAACATTTCAATCTTAGATTTTTATTTCACCCCCAAATGAATCCTCTCTAGAACTACATATAGGCTTGAAAAATTGTGAGAATCCAGATGTTGGTCATAATTCATGACACAAGTTTGAAAAACTAATAAGAGACTTCTTAAATAGAGATTGGGGTTTTTTGGATACTCTGAATTTTTATTAGAATATGTTCCTAAAGGATAGCAAAGTGAAATGGTATCCTTAGTGGATAAATCTCTGAGTGAACCTTGTGTTTCTTTGATCAACACTTGGTTTGTTAAAGTACATAGAAGGTTGCTCAGCATCTTTTGCCATTTGAGGAAAGACTTAGATACTGCGAGGAAAGTAAACAGTTCAGCATATCTTAGGAAACTTGAGACCTCAATTCAGAAATTGTCTGTAATCATGAAAGGCTGGGTGTGCAACAGGGCAGTTTTAAAATCAGTTGCTGCCTCCTCTATTGTGCCAGCACACAGCCAAGCAGATCAGAGAACTGGTTCAGCTGAAACCAAACCCAGCAATATTGGGGTTTTGACTAGAGCAGCACCTGGGTCTGGCTCATTGTGCAGCCACACGTGCTTATGTGGTCCCAAATTCCCCAACAGGAATGAGGATGTGTTTGGGGAGAATGAGGTGGTTAGGTCACTTTGGTCAGTGTGGTCATCTGCTCTGTAAATGCAGAGTAATTTTTGGTCAAGTCTCTAAGTGTCATTCAAGTCAAGGAAACACCAACATGCATTCAAAGTTTTCCAGTAGTTTCTGAATTGTGGCTTAAAATATTGGGACTGCCATTAGTATCCTGTCCTGTGGGGGGAGGGCTATTCTTCTGCAGGTGCAGGACCCTGCATTTGCCTTTGCTGAATTTCAGAAGGTTCCTCTCTGCCCATCCCTCCATGGAATCAGCCATCCTTCCAGCTTGCTGTCATCAGTGACCTTGCTGAGGAGGCATCTCCCCTTCATCCAAGTCATTCATGGATAAGTTAAACAATACTGGACCCAGTATTGAGCCTTGGGGGACACCAGTAGTGACAGGCTTCCCACTAGACCCTGTGCCACTGTTTCTGGCCCTCTGGGATCTGCCATTCAGTCAATTCTCAGTCCTCACTGTCCACTCACCCAGCCCTCACACCTGAGTTTGTGAGGATGTTGTGGGACAGGGAGAAGGCCTTACTGAAGTCAAAGTAGACAAAATCCACTGATCTCCTCTCATCCATCCAGGTAGTTGCTTCATTACAGAAGTCAATCAGGTTGGTCAAATAGGATTCACCTTTAGTGAATCCATTCTGACTACTAATCCCTCCAAAAGCTAGTCCAGTTTATGTTTCTTATCAGATTTGGAATGCGGAATAATGGAATAGCCTGAGTTGAAAAGGATCCACATGGATCATTGAGTCAGATTGATAGATTTCTCTGACTTTAAGAGGAAATCAAACACATCAGAATATGGATGCTAATGAGCATCCATATTCTCCTGTCTCACTTGTTTTGAAAAGTGACATGATGTGCTAATATCCTTTTTGGTAGGTGAAGGTAGATAAAATCAAAACAGCTCCTCCTGTGCTGACTGGAGAGGCAGTTGTTTAGTAGGATCCTCCAGTGCTCTGGAGTTGCTGAGCACTGCCTTTCCAGCATTCCCAGTCCCAATATAGATTGTGAGAATTCAGCTGTCAAATCTGGGTCTGTAGTGTCTTTTCTAGCTATAATCCTTCAGTAACCCACTGACCCTTTGAGATGCCTTTTAATATCCTCAAAATAGCTTCAACTAGCTTAACTTCTTTCCTGAAATCACTGGACATTTGTGATAAAATACAGATAAGTGAAATGTAACAGCCATCACATACCTCATCTCCTCTTCTGTGACACACAGTTCTAAACCAAAATTCAGATGTACTTTATTTCACTGAACGCAATCAAACAAGTATTTTAATTAGAAGAATTAAATCTGGGGTTTTTTTCCCTTTTTGAAAGGTTATTATAGTTATGTATGTCAGTTTTATCTACTGTGAAGCCAGTGAAATACCTGTTTTTGTGACTGGTTCAAAAGCATGGTAGCAGGTGCTGTATTAGGCTGACAGGCTTCATGACTTCTCAAAGGCTGTATTTGTCTCTTAATTTATGCCTTGGGAAATTTTTCTCCTTCAGGTGGTTCATGCAGACATCTGTACTCAGCCCTCACTTCTGCAGAAGGCTGATGTTGTTGTAATGAATAATGTCTTTGAATATTTTCTTGACAGACAGGAACAGGCCAGGTAAGCTCTGTGTCCAAACAAGTTACCTATTTCTTTGGCAATGTGTGTGTAACCTTGTGAATTATGGAAAACCTTAAGGTTGTGCTTTTTGAAGGCACGTACATAATTTATATAAGGAAATTGTTTCAGACTGCTTACTTTTAATTGTTATACTTAACTGCTAAGGTGTTCTGGCAGTTGTTTATTGTTAAACCCACTAAACACTGCTGTTTTGTTTACCCAAAGCTTGGCTTGAAACCTTGCACTGATATGTTAAAATAATATCTTGCTGCTAAAGAATCTGAAATGACTGTATCAGCATAAAGCTTATTCTTCAGAAGTAAGATGGGTCACTGACTTGGAGATGTCAGAGCTTTAATATATACTGACTACAAGGCATGGTTATGAATGATGTTTCTAATAGGTATTCGTAAGGATGAGTTAGCAAACAAACATGTGGCTAAGGTTCACTTCCAGGTACAAGACACAGATGAGCTTTTGCTAGTCCAGCAGCATCCATTTAAATGTAAATAACTCGATCATCCAAAGTTTAGAATGGGCAGTCAAAAAGAAGGAGTATCTGTGTCTCCACTTGGTCCCAGCCAAGTCTGACATTCTGTACCAGCTTCAGCTAAGGCTTGCCCTGCTGCCCTGGATGCCAGGTGATAATGCCAGCCAGAGAGGCACAGAGTGGATGAGTGAAGGATAGTGGGGATTTCAAAATGCCAGGAGACAGGTTTCCAGGCACATGACTGAGAAATCACTGGATTCTGTCATAACTTGGGGATAGTGGTTTAGTGTTGCATTAGTAGCATGAAGACAAATGACATTTGAAGAACGCTGGAAATTAAATTCTTTTTCAGCCTGAATTGTCATGCTGTGAGAAATTATCTTACTTGCAAAATCCAAAAAAAAGGAACGCTGGGGGCTATATTTAAATACTCTGATTACTAATGTCTTAAGAGAAGTACTTTGTCACGACTGTACACGAAGTATGTATGTAAAGAGCAGCTTGTTGTGAAGCTTAATAAAGGACTGCACTTCAGGACTGGATTTTCTTCAAACCCAAAAATTTGAAGGGACCAAATGTCAATGTTTAATCCTTGTTCAAAGTGAAAGTCTTGACAATACCAAATGGTATGCAAGTATGTATGAGAATTAAGAAATTACAAAATCTAACACTGTAAGACCATATTTCCCCTGTATTTTTAATACAAAGCTTGGTTTATTCCTGCAAATACATTTGATATTAATTAGATACTAATAATGACTGATAAGCATGTATTGCAAGTCTTTAAGCTTAGTCTACCTCTGACCATAAGCTGCAAGTGTTAGATTCATTGTATATCAAATATGGGTGCTTTTCCCCAAAAAACTGGTCACCTGCTTTTAAATTTGTTTCAGAGCTTGGGAATTTATTTCTTGTAATGTAAGGAAAAGAGGGTCCTTATTAGTGACAGTTCCAAGTCTTGAAGAATCACTTTCAAAGCTCCAGGTAAGTTCTCTCAGCCTGTTTTAGCTGACACACTTCATTATTTTCTGTCAAAGTGACATTTCTGCAGTTGAAGTTCACTGCTTGCCAGTATCGCTGTAAGGAAGGAAATATAATTTTGTGCAGAGATTAAAAGGTGAAAGAGCCTGGATACTGTTTTGAGGTTGACCACCAATACATCTTCCTGTACTTCGATAGTCCTCATGTGAAAAGGAAAATGCCAGCTGCATCAGTAGGCTGCATGAACCATTGTATTAATGTGTGTTAATATGGCAGTGTGAGCTTTTGGGAGTACAGATTAGTAAGAGACGTGGTCTCCCAGGTAGCCAAGTGACTACCTTCAGGAATCTTGAATCAGTTACATAGCTTTAAATTGCAGTTGGAAGCCAACACAGCAGCAGTGCATCTTTCAGAGATGTTGAATGCTCTGTGTTGTTCCCTGAGTAGGAGCTGCTTTGATGGGCCACGCTCTGCTCTCTGTCCTTTCTGCCATTGGTCACGAGTAGCCCATGAATGTGATGTCTAGTCAAATTATGTGGCCTAGCTTTACTCAGGGAACAAAACACTGATCAGACATGACAAGGTTATGTATAAAGTGACTTGCTCACCACAGTAGTTGGTTTTTGGGAAATTGAATCACTTATTGCCTGTATGCTCATGGGTGAAAGTATATCCTCATCAAGAGCAGAAGTAGTGCCATTTGAAGTTTTCTTGGAGCAGGCTGTAGTCACACAGCATATGAGAAGCCCTTTGTAGCCTTAATGCAATACTCCCTAGGTGTAAAACAAGAAAATACCTTGATTCTTCCATGATACTGTTAGCTGCTCCCTCAGCACTTCTGTCAGAATGCCACCCTCTGATCAGGATACTTGAGGCTGATACAAATGCATACAGAAAGGCAGTTGTAATATGCTAACAAAATAGCTAGACCACTGACTGAGGTATTTTTTAAAGTTTAATCTTTATTATCTCCTATTTGAGTTAAAATGGCTTTCCCAGAAATTAATTTATCATTGCCATGTACTTTGGAATGACTGAACTCTCATATTATGTCTTGCCTTCTTAATGTTGTATTGACCTTGGAACTCCTGCTGCTTCTTAACATGGTGTTGATTTAAGGATCTGCTATCTTTGTTTCAGACAGATGTACAGCTCAGTCAATGGGTCGAAGAGGTGCAGCTAAACTATGATGTGTATATGGAAAAGGATGTTGACAGAGAAGCACTCGAACAGATACATTTATACAAGATTCTCTAGTACCTGGAAAATTTTACTAATATCCATATGATATATATTTTTGGTCTAAAATGAATTTGGATTGATTTGTATGAATAAATCAGGTCAAAATTGATGGTGTGATTCATTTGAGTCATATATGTGGTTTTTAATGAAAAAGAGTCTTTTGAAACAGGTTTTCTTACAGAGACATTTTGTCTCAACAGGGTATTTTGACATTTTACTAGGAGATATTCTCATGGTTTATTTTTGCAGAAATGTTCAAAAGAGTGTCTACTATTGTCTAGTAGTAATGCTAGAAGAATTTTTGGTGAGTAGCATTGTGTACTGCCAGTGTTTGCTAAATATATCAAACCTAAGAATAGTGAATTGTTATTAATGTGAATTATAAGAATGCATTTAGCATAATGTTACTTAAAAGCTGTAGTCCTGTTTCATTTTGGTACAAACCATTTATTAATATCAGTAATAATATTTATTATTAACAGTATTATCTTTGGTGTTCTTCCCATGGAATTTGAAGGTTTTCTTTCCAGTGTCTGCTTGATAACCAGATTATCTACTGGCATACAGAGGCAAGTTCATCCATTTAATTAGTTGTCCTTAGGGTGGGTATTTATTTAAAATACTGAAGGACACCAAGGAGCCATTGAGAATTAACACAGCGAGTCGGAGATGATGGAATGTTTTCCTGTTCTCTGCTGTGGATGGTAGGAAGTGTAATAAGGGGTTAAGAAGCTG
This sequence comes from Petroica traversi, assembly GCA_025920805.1. Taxonomy (NCBI): domain Eukaryota; kingdom Metazoa; phylum Chordata; class Aves; order Passeriformes; family Petroicidae; genus Petroica; species Petroica traversi. The sequence continues at coordinate 22,326,602 of JAHLSL010000007.1, forward strand.
AAAATTCTGAACAGGTGTCACGGCTTAGCAGAGGCTTGGTGGTGGCGTAAAACATTGGAAATTCGTAACAGAGCCTCCTCAGAGAGAAAAGATCCACATACGCCCACCACATTTATATTTAGATTTTACGTTCTAAGGATATAAAGCTTTTAGTCAGCTGAAGAATGTTTCGGGTTTTAGCAAACGTTGACAATCCCAAGTGCAAAAATAATAACTTCAGGAGTTTTGGTCTAAGTGTGTTGTGAATTTAGAAGCATTGTTAAAAAGTTTGCTGCACAACTTCTGTCTAGTGTAAATGGGAAAACATTAAATTGGATTTCAGTCTTCAAATGATGTGCAGGTCAGTGACTTTGATAATATGTGCTGTAAGTAAAAAGGATCTTTAGGCACTCACCAACAAAGTAAAATGGGACTGTAAAAAGGGTAGTGAGTTTTAAGTCTTACTTTCATGGCCTATTGGGAATGGAAGAGGATATTTTAACTTGAGTGATATTGAACTGCTGCTCAAATACTGTGTTGAATCTATTATTTATGCATTTAAAAGTTAACAGAGATGGAAAACTTTTCTTAAAACATTTATTTTATTAAAGTGCAATAACAGAATTTAGTTGGTTACTTAGTTGTCAGTGAGACAAGAACTCCTAGAAAGGAAGCCTAGGAGAGACTAAGCAACAGGGTGGAGGGGTAACGCAAGGCTAATAGATCTAACAAGAAAAGAATCAAATTTGAGAAAAGAAATGCATGCGCAGTTCAGAATGAGGAAATGAGCACTGTAGTAATCAGTACAGTGGAAGCTGTGACTGAACTGGAGTGTATAAATAGCCTGCTATAAAAGGAAGACTGAATGGGTCATAAAAAGCTACTTCATAACCCTACTGCCATGTAAGAAGAAAACACCATGTCGGAATGTTTTTTACTTTTTCCAGAGGTCCTGCAAGATCTCCCAAACCAATTGTCAGGACTTAGGGCTCATGATAACTGGGCATGATCTGTGCCCTGCACCTTGTTTTGGTAATATGGGAACTACAACTTTCATTGCAGTTGTTTCCCCTCTTCATGCTGAGTCTTCAAATACTTTTTTTGGGTGTTGATCTCAGATTAAAAAAAATTCAATAGACTGGAGCAGATCACCAGCATATTTAATGACATCTGTATCCTCTGACTCTGAAAATAGCATGCACGCATCTGGAGCTCATATGCAACAGGGGGTGCAAAAGGGAAACTCCCCTTGTCTTTTTTAGACATCAGGAGAAACTCAAGAGGTGAGTTCAAGCTGCTGAAATGTGTGTTTTCCTCTCCCGCCCCTAACGTGCCTTTGGTTAAAATCCTCACATTGACACGTTCACTGAGAAGAGGTGGTGGTAATTCAGTTTGGTTTTATTAAACTGACACTAAGAAATAGAACACCTCTTCCTTTTAGAAGCCTTTTCCTGACTTGACTTCACAGGGCCAGAGATCATAGGGCCATTCTTAAGGATGTTATGAGCTGCTTAACTCACCTACTGAAGAGCTAGAAACAACTAGAGTATGAAAGAAGGTAATTGTCTCTTTTCCAGCTGGCCCCTTTCAGTCCTGTTATACATTCCCACACACAAGGGTAGCAAAGGTGAAGTGTGATGTGGTTTGCAAAATCTTGTGTGAAATGGGGCAAATCAGTCCTCCCTGTGCACACTCAGAAGACCTCAGACATCAGCTGAAATCCTCCCAAGAGTGTGTATTGCCTCAACTCAGGTTTTGCTTGTTCAGCTCAAGGAAGCTGCCAGAGAATATTCAGCATGTTGAGTCCTTGTTCTTGGTTCTGCTACTGCTGAATTGCATGGTATTTGGCCAGTGACTGAACTTTTCTCTTCCTTGGTGCCTACAGTGAAAATGAGAACAACAAATTCAAAATCAGAGCAAAGCTGTAAATTATTTGAATATCAATTGCTTTGAGATTGTCATATAAAAAATGTTAAACAGCAGAGCTGTTCTTTGTAAAGTGACCTAATTTAAAAGACATGAAAGGCAAAGAAAATACCAGTACCTCCCTGAGATACTTTCTGGCTCTTGCCTTCACCTGACAGCATTGGAAAGGAAGCACAGATTAACCATAGTACAGTGTTGAAAATGCATAAATAATTGTTTCCTAGTACTCTCAGTTTTTACACTGCCCTTGCTGTTAAATGGCCCCGGTGTTGGGAGGAGGGGAGAGGGGAGAAACAAACTCCCACTGGCACCCAGATTTTTGGGTGTGTGTGCAGGCCAGCCCTGTGACAGCTGCTGCAGATGTCACAGTGGCTGCCAAAGCTGCCAGCCCGAGCTGCTCACTGCCCCACACAGCTCTGGGGCTGTGGCTGCTGTGTGCTGCCACTGCCTGTGAAAAGTTCTGTGTGACCTGGGAGAGGTCCCAACCCCAGCTACAACAGCAGTGCACTGGTCATGAACAACTGGTAAATCACAAAAGTTCACTTTTTGTAAGCCTGAATTAAAAAAAAAATTGAGGGAGATGCACATCTGCAGTGCTTATAATCACCAGGAGTTCCTGTCACACATGGAAAGCAGCTCTGCTATTCCTCAGTAGCATAACTTCCCGTGTAGTACCCTGGTTTCTGCAGAAAGAGCTATCTGAAATTTGAACCCATCAAGAACTACTTCTGTAGTAGTAAAAGAAGAAAAAAAAAATTACTCTGGATCCACTGCAGTAGCACAAAAAAATGTCAGGCTATAAGAATGATAGATTCACTTTGCAGACAGGAAACGTTGCAAATATCTTTACTTGAGACTGTTTTCAAAAAATCACCAAATGCTCAGTGAGAGCAGCCTGGCTCTCAAAGGTGTGTCATTTTCCATGTGTGTTTTTTCACAGTAAGCAATACTGGAATGGGCTAATGACCCATGCTTGCTAAAATTTGACAGTGGAGCAAGTTTGAAAAAACCCAAATCCAGCTCCCTCATTCCTCACCATCTGTATCTTCCTCTCTTTCCTAGGTTTCTCCTGTCTCTTGTCAGCTGTCTTTTCTCTCCCTGCTGCCAGTGCCAGGACCAGCCCATGCAGCAGGAGCTGTGCCTGAGTGTGGCTGCAGCCTGCACGTTTTCTCTGTTACTGGAAGACAATAATAGAAAATGTGACAGGTAACTTCAGCTGAGCAACTTCTAGGGTTTGCTGCAGGCTGGAATAATGATGGAAACGTTTTAAAGGGGCTGCTTGGTACTCTCCAGGAATTTCTGGTGGGGACTACAGTGAAAATAGCAGAACCTGCTCCATCTCATCTCTGAGGCCTCACAACAGACTCAGGCTCCAGCTGCCCCCTGCCCACCCTCGGTAAAGCAGGAGTTGACATGCACAATGCCAGTACTCTTTGCCAGCATTTTAACAAATGGCCTCTCAAATGCCCTTGGGTTGTCACAAGCTCTCTGCAGTAGAGGGAATTGTATTTGTAGAAATAAGTGGGAGAAGAAAGCAGTGCTGCTTTTCCAACAAATGCATGCTAAATGCTCCTTCCGGAAATGTCTATACTTCCACTCATTATTTGAGAGCAGATTAATGTGGCTCAGTGTTTTGGGGAAGGAAGAGAGAGGGAACATCATGCTTAAGTACATATGTTTTTTAAATTCCTGAAACTCAGTGCAGCTTGAATCTCTTAAAAAGTTGACATGTTTGTGTCACCCTAGGGGTGAGTCTTTTCCAACAGGAACAAGGTAGCAGTGTGTTGGAAGGCTTAGAACTGATCACCTCCACAGTCCCTTGTAGCTTGTAACGTAAGAGTTTACATGAAGACATGCTGGAGTCATTCCCTGTCCAACAAAGAGATTTAAAATCCCAAACCCAGAAGTTCACTATTATTTGTAAGTCTTTTGTACCAAGCATTTTCTTCCCTCCTTTTTTCTGCTGCATAATCTGTGTGATGTCCCAGCTCCCCCTGCCATTGTGGTACTACTTTACCTGGAGACCCTATCTTGGGAATTTTTGGATTCATATTTCTCTAGAGACTCCTCTCCTTCCACTTGGTGGGACAGAAGGAGAGGAAAACAGTTTTCATTGTTCATCACAGCATGCATCAGAGTCCAGGTTCTCCTGATCTGTCCCTCTCTTTGTGAAAATGGCTGTGAGAGCTTACTTTCCATCATCTGGCTCAAGCCCCACCAAACACCTATGAGGCAGGTGGGGGAGAGGGGAGGTTCTGCATCTTTGTTCAGCTGAGCTTCCCCAGGTTTACCCAAGCAGGGAAGACAGCCAGCCAAAACTGGCAGCCTGAGCTGGAAATAGCAAGGATGGGCAAAGTTGGTGAGAGATTTCATGCCAAAATTTGAAGCACAATAATTTACCAGAGTTGCTAGCAGCCCAGCAGAAATCAGGCCCTGATTGTGTGCAGTATTGTGTGAGCATATATATTGTGTATGTGTGTATATATATCCACCCACATAATGAGACTCAGCTTATCCTTGAGAGTCAGCTATGTACATGGACAAAGGTAGAAGAAAGGAAATAATATTTCCTATCTTCCAGATGGGGCATTGAATTTTGTGTGGTTATTGTGATTGTGTAAATGAGGTAATTGCACGCACATGGTCTGTGTAGGATTGCTGAGTGCACTTTCTGTGGTCAGTATTTTTAGGGACATAAAATTGGGAGCATGAAAATACATATCTGTTAAAATAAATAATCTCTATTTTAAAAATTACATTGAGAAGATAAATAGGACACAATTTTCTGTGGAGGAGAAAGGGAGGGGAACAGAACATCACTGACAGCTTCCTGGCAAAACAATTTAAGACACTAGAATACAAGCACCAAGCTGACAAACAGATAAACATTGTAATGGCACTGTGTAATGAAGAATTTGGGTGGAGCTGCCTGCTTCCAACTGCTTGAACAAAGAAACTAACAAAGGAAAAATTACTAATTTTAATAGTAAGCTAAACAGAAAGCTAACAAAACATCTTAAAATGAGACTAAGCATGATGTTGCAGAAGTTCTTGCCAACTAACTAGGGTTGGATGCTGAAGAGCAGTATTCTCTTCTAGAGATCACAGATGCCTCCGTGTTTTCTTTCAGTCCTGTGTAAGGTGTACATGCTGAGGATGTAAGTAAACAAGCACATTTGCTTTGTCATTTTGAAAGCATTTTGAATAGTAAGTACATTTCAATTAGGAGCTGTGGCAATTAGGGAAAACGATTATTTGAGCTAATAAGCTCAAGTAATCTTGAGCTACTATGCTACATGTATGCATTAGGGGTGTCACTCTCAGAAGTCCACACAGGAGCATGTTGGGCATTTCCATGGATCCTTTCCCCCCACTTGTGTATGTTAGAAAGACTGGACCAGTGACTGGTAGGTCATTGTCAGCTCCCCATTCTTGCCAGGACAATAACCCAAAAGGTCATCAGCAAAAACATCCAAACCAGAGCCAGGCAATGAGGGGGTCACTAAGCATTCAAGGATTTTATAGTCAAAACTACCACGTGTGAGTACAATGTGGTGTTGCAATCCTGTGAGTCTGTGTTTCTTAATGCACTTACTGGAATTAGTAAGGACCACCACTGCCTATTTAAAAATCTCTGTGTCATAGACTGACTCTCTACTTCAGTGTCATCAAGGTGTCAGCCAAAAATTCTGAAGTGGCAGTAAGATTTCCTATGGAAAAATCCAAAATATGTACAGCTTTTGGCCCCCTTTCAGAAGGGGGCTGATTGTGGAGTTTAGTACATGTTGTTGGTCTTTTTTTATTTTTAATGACTCATATTTTGGACCTTATTCCTGTTTGTTGTTCAATGCCAAACAGAAATTACTATTTAGGTCAAACTGCTGTTGTGGTACTAATAGAAGCAGACATGAGTTTTGTCGATGGATTTCACAGCTATGCATTTTGCAGAGTGAAGTTCCCTCTCTAGGCTACTTCTGACATTTAACTGAGATGGTGTTAAAACCAGCTTCTAGTGCTACCTCTTTCATTTCACTTGCACACGCTCAGCTGGGGAATATAGCTGGGGAGCTTCAGTCATAGCTTTTTTTTTTTTCATACAAGCTCTGAGTACAGCATCTTCTTCTCCAGATCCAGCTTTCAGGCCACTTCATGCTGCTGCTGCATGGTCCTGGCTCTTCCTTTTTCAGCTCTTCCTATCCACTGGTGTGATCCTGCCTCTTGGCCTGTCCCTGGCTGCTGCCAGCTTTGCAATGTTCTGCTTCTCTACGGGGTTATTGTCTAACTCTGACTCTCCAGGTCTTGCTTACTGCTTCCTGATGAGTGACAGCTTTGGAGAGGAGCCTCAGCTCATGCCCAGAGGTTTTTAGCCTGTGTTTTGTCCATGCCCTGACAAAGATGCTGGTGTGTCTCTGCAGTGAGGCTTGCTGCCCTGCTGCCCTGGAACCAGTGCCTCGGGCATGGTGGGAATGGGAGACCTGCTGGCTTAGGTGCCCAAAGGCTGCCACCAGCAAATGAGGTTGCTGCAGGTCTCTCACCCCTTCCCATCAGGTAACAGAGTGAATTGAAGTAGCTCTGCAGTACAAAGATGACACAATTTAGGCATCTTCCCTTTACAAGAGCCACCATGATCCATTTGATGGTCCTGAGCATGGGAATTGTTAGATAAAATTAAAGGGGGGTGGAGTGGGTTTGGCTGCCTGCTGCTGTAACCCCATGTGTGCAAGAGTTCACTGAATTTCCTCCAGTTCTCATCATTTGAGTATTTGGCTCTCCACCTTCAACTCCGAGCATCGAGAGTTCTGAGGATGGATCTTTAAACCAATTTATGCACAGATGCTCAGACCCTGAGCTACAGCCAAAGATAAAGGCTGAGAGAGAAAGTACTAAAATGGATTTAAAGTACCTTTGAATTTCTGCCTTATCTGTATTATTTTGCTTGCTCTGATGAAATAATACTTGAACTTGCAGAATAGCCAAACATGAGCTGGTTAGCAGTCCGGGGGTCTCTAATACCAGCTAATGTCTAGAAGGCTGAAAGTTCTCCTTAAGGCCACTGTTTTCTTCCTTTCCATCCTCAGATTTTTCTGTAGGTAAGAGGAACCCTAAAATTACTTGGTTTTTGTTCACTTTCTGAGGCAACTTTGCTAACAGGAACAGCATGACTGACCACAGCCTGATAATTAGGTCTGTTTTTACTTACATAGATAACTAGGTGGTTTCTTTGAAATTTCCCTTTCAAACTGATCCTCTTTTACAGAACATGTATGATATAAAATCCAACACTGCACTAATTTTTTCTGCTCTTCTTAGTTTTATCTCTTGTTTTTGTCTTTGCTTTTGTTCAGTGGGGTTTTCTTTCCTGGTCATTTGTTTCACCCAAACTTTCCACGCAGAACATTTGATGTCACCCTGAAACTCTTGTAACAGAAGGATGTTCTTACCACTTGAGCTGGTAGTCCTGCACTGAATTGACACAAGTTAGTTGCAGCACCCACATTTAATCATAACTGTGCAAATGGTTTAGCTCTCACAGATAACAGGGATGAGTATTTAGTAGCTAGAAAGAGATATTTCACTGAGACTTTGAAGCAGACCCAAAGCTAATGGCCTTTCAGTAATGAGGATTTCTTTTATTTTACTGTCTTGTAGCTACAGTGTTATGGTATCCAGACTTGGGATTATTCCTTCATTTTTCCTGCAAGTGACTGCAAAGGGCAAGAAGGGAGTGGAGAAGACAGAGCTGGTCAGAAACGAATTCTGTCCCCTCCCCTTGCAGGCCTTAATAGTAATGAAGGACCTTGGCAGAGGGGAGAGCAGACAAATATCCTGAATGTATGGATGATGCCCCTGCTCACAGCCCAAATTAACTGACAGAGATATCTAGGCTCCTAAAGAAGTATTTCCAGTGCATGGGAATGAGCTCACCTTACTGCTGTGATTACAGCACGGGAGAAACAAGGTGCCAAGTTCTCAGCATCACCAGAGCAGCCTGGTGACTGTCTGGTGGGAAAAGCTGTCACACACTGCTCGGTGCCAGAGAGGAGGTAAAGCCTCCAGACCCTGTAATGACCTGAGCCTAGTGATAAGCCCTGCTTAGCTCTGCCCCACTGCTGAGTCCTTTCCATCACTCAGCCCTGAGCAGCCATCTGTCTGCTGCTGCAGCCACTGGCTTTGCTAAGTCAGGCAGGACTTCTCCCCGTAGGTTCCCACTTCTGCCGTGACCTGGACTGTTTTCTCTCCCCTGCCTCGCAGAACCATCCCACCTGTCCCAATCATGTTTCCTCCTTTACTCTTCTTATAATGTTGTCAGAAATGTACATGAGCTATCCAATTACCTCACCCTCCTGTGAGGGAAGTTGGAGTACAGAGGTCAGTAGACTGGGATCTCTTTCTGCCCAGACTGGTTCACCTGGATGTTGGTTCCCAACCAGCCTTCCTGTGAGGTGGGAAAGGGGCAAGGCAAGAAGGAAAAGTAGGAGAAATCAGGAGCAGCAAGGCTTGTTCTGAAAGAATTAGGGGAAAATTGCTCCAGGCAAGGAGTCTGTGTATCTTTTCCTGGGAGCTGGGGTGATGCACAGCTGATGGGCAGCCTTCCCTTTCTCCTCTGTGTGCTCCCTGTTCCCAGGACAGTTTTAGGGCACTGGGTACCCAATGAAGAGAAAGAGGTGGATTGGGGGGAAGAGGGAGTGAGGAGCCAGCGGAGGACTGGCAGCACCTACTGAGTGTGTAGCATGGGATAGCACTTAGCTCTCCTTCCATGAGGAACAGCCCTCAATCCAGCTCTGGTCTTCCACTGCTGTGCTCATTGGCCAGACAAGATCCTGAGCTGGAAGAGACCCATCAGAACCACTGAGTGTACCTGTTACCTGTGTTTCCCACAGAAGGGCTTCCCAGACTGGCCATCAAGAAGGCTCTTTCCCATCTCCACTGCACTCAGACCTTGGTCTTTGAAGGAGCTCTCCCTGCAAAACTGAGGCTCAGTCTAACACTTTTAACCACCCCTACCAGTGGTTTTCTCAGAAGCCATATTTACGACAATATATACATTAAGTACAGATTGCTTAATTTGCATAGGTGCCAGACACAGAAATGCACAAAATTTGGCAGGTAAGCCCAGACACAAGAGGTGTGAGTGTTGCAAGAGGGAGGAGACAGAGCCCTTGTTTGTGTTCCTGTGGGGGTTGCTGCTGGCAGGGTAAAATGGGTTTAACTGGAACCCAAAAGGTTTCAGATCAAAGCTGTGAAAGGGCTTTAAAACACATTCTGCTCTCCTCCTGCACTGCACCAGCACTCTCTTATTCTTTGCTATAAGCAAAAACTTTGACTGTGGTCAAATTATTATGCGTGTGAAGAAGGTGCCACACGAGGCAGCTGCAGCAGGGTTTGACAAATCAGCTAAGTGTGAGACATCCTGGTGGAGCCCTGTCAGGCTCAGCAGTGATGGTTACACACTGTCTGCCTCGTCCCCCCACCTCACTGCCAGGGCACCTTGCACAAGCAGTGGCCAAAGCACAGTCCAGGCTCGGCTATAAATTGCCCTTATCAGCATCTGCTCTTGTTTCCCTGCTGCTGGGCCAGACGGCACTGGGAGAGGGCACAGCAGACACGGGGGAGGCAAAGTGTTACAGATTGCTGCTGTTCTGTTTGGCACAGCCCATCTGTCAGGGCCTTTAAAATGCATTCAGCCCCAAGATGGAGGTTTCCAGCACAAATCAAGCTGCTTTGGTTTGATGCTACTTAGGATCTGCTCATAATGAACCAAAAACTTGGATAGACACCTCTGCCAAATCCAGCTAAGCAGTTCAACACATTAGCATAACCCACTTGCTACTCTTTCCTGCAGAGTAGTGACACACCTCATCCCTTCCCGTTCACAGCCCAGGGTTTTGTCTTAGGCCAATAATAATGGTGGGCTTGTGCAAAAGCACCAAGCTGTAAATGAGAATATCCCTCACAAATGCTCGAATCCTGCTCTGCTACCTGGCAAAAGGGACTAACATTTTGTGACTATGATATTTCAAGAAGGGAAGATCTGTTAAGAGTTCTCCAGACCCTTTGCTCTTGAATGACAGGATCTATGTAGAGTTTAAGATACCTTAAATTGTACACATTATAGTTGATTCGTCTTGAGTTTTCTAAGTGGAGACATGGCAGAAATTTGCTAAACGGCTCATTTGAATTTTGCCTGTTGGCAAAAGGCCAACTACAAGTAATTATTGTAAAGGCACCTGTTGACAAGTGAGGTTGCTCAAACCCTCTTTGATTTCATCACTTGTCTTTGGTAAGCAGAAGGCACATCATCGGAAATTCTGCTGTCTGAGGATGACAGCAGGCTGGGGATGTGGTTATCTGCCTTCACTTACTCCACTCTGAACACTCCCTCTCAGAGGCTGAGTGGGATGGCCAGAAAACAGGGAGGATGTGGTTTCTGAATTCTGAATCATGACAGTTTTCTCCCAATACCCTTATCTGTAGCAATTAAAAAATTCCAGCCTGGTAATTAGATTGTAGTTAGTCTCAGGCTCTATGGGCCTTGACACTAGCTTGTTAAATTTCAGGACTAACCATACTAATCAAATTTTAAATTAAAAGTTCTCCTAAACTGATACTCAATTGAAGGCCAAGCTGAGCAACAGTATTTTGGAAGTAATTTTGTTACTTCCACTTCTGTTTACATATCTTCCAGAGGAACTCCAAAGTCTCACACTAATTCCTTTTGTAAAACCTTGTAGTAGAGTCAAATCCAGTCTGCACTCTAGAAATAGATGAGTGAAAAGATTTCAGCAATTTGATCTTTGCTATTTCAACATGTGTTTGAATAATGAACTTCAGAGATCCCTTCCAGCCCTATTTGTTTCATTCTTCCTAATATCTCTGGGAACATGATGACTGAAAAACAGTGGGTGCCTTTTGCTTGCAAAGATTTATTTCTAACAATAAAGTAAACAAGTTAATTATATACGTAGTAAAAAAAAAAATCAACCAAACCCAACCAACCAACCAAAAAACAACCCCCCAAAAAAACCTCTGGAGGCCTCCAGAACCTTAAATATGTACCTCAGAATAGCTGAACACTATTTCTCTATTTTAGACAGTACAGATATCATTAATATTTCTTCTTAGATCAGGCTAGAGCCTGGAAGGGAAGGGAAAATGGTACTTGGAAGGGAAATCTGGTAATTTTGCCAGTTTGTACCCTAGTCCTGCCTGGCTAGGGGGTTCAGCTGGAACTTGGGTCACATCTCTCCTGCAGCTGGGTCACAGCGAGTGAACAAAGCCTCCAGTGATTGGCAGTGGTTCCTGCAGGACCCAAGAGGTGGCTTTCAGAGATCTCTCAGCAGATCCTTGTGACAGGATTATTTTGGTCCCTGATCAGGACAAACAGGGGTGCAGTGCATCCCAGAGAGACTCCCCATGAGAAGTTGTGCTTAAAGCCTGAAGTTCTGCTGCACTAAGCACCGACTCCAGTAGTCTGTACAGGATTAGGTTTTGGTGTAGTTTAACAGCAAAGTCAAATTCATTCATACATTCAAGCTTCACTTGATTTAATGATCACCTCTAATAGTGTTTTCTCAAGTTAGAGATTAGCTGACACATATAAATGTGTTATTACTGTGACATTAACCTTTTTCCTGGCTACTCAGCTTATCTTGGAAATTCATCTTCAGGCCTTGGACCACTCTTGCCCTGAAAGCTGAGCAATACTAAAATGCAGCAATCTCACTGTCACAGTACACCTTAAATTGCCCATACCTCATGGAAAAATCTGACAGATGCCTTACTTAGAAAAGCTTTGGTTTAGGTGTGTCATTCTATTTTGTTTCCTTAATATGTTTCTATGAAAACAGGGTCATGGTTTAGAGTTTAATCTTCTCTGTATTCCTGACTTCAGTCATAACCTCTGTCCACGTCAAAATTAGCTGGGACATCATCTTTACAGCACACCAGGTTTGAAAGAGATCTTTTCATCCTTTTATTTTCTTTTTTTTTTTTCTTTTTTTCTGTAAAGATCTGAAACCTAAGCAGAAAAATAATCCAAGTTTTCTATCCTTTTAAATTATTCTTAGTGTGAATTGATTTTGTGGTATTGATTCTAGGAATACTGTCTGTAAGCAGCTATATTTTGTGCAATATATTATATAGTAAAAACAATTGAGTGCATGCGTTTACAAAACAAAATAGAATAATTCTTTTATACATATAACATGTGCCCCCATCTATACAGACATAATCACAGAAATTCAATCAGTCAATGTAGCTGCTTGTTACATTAGTGCATTTATTTTTCTATTCTGTGTTCTCACTAGAAAAGATGACAATGACCTTGCAGTTGTCTTTCTCAGTGTAGAACAGCATATACATTTGAAACTTATTGGGAAAAGACACCCCATGAATTTCCATGTGTAGCTGAAAAGCCAAGTAAGAAAACTGGTGAAAGATGCATTGAAGAAACACACAGAATAAGCCAGGCAGTTTATATGTATATATATATATATAAATGTAAATAAACTTTATACATGAGGTTACAAATTCACTACAGGAAAGGGGATTTATATTCAGTGTCAGAAAGCCCTCACCTGCCCTAGCTGAAACAATGCCTTCTCTTCTTTTGGTTTTAACACGGTTGCATTTAAGCTGTTAAAAAAAAGAATCCCAAAATAAGCAAACCCACTTTCCCTGGAAATTTCCTGCTTCTTCCTTGCTTCAAAATGATCCAGGAAATGGTAGACATATACATACCTCAAATCAGAGTCCAGAGCTTGATTAACAGGCTACCTGACCTTTCCCAGGGAAACAAGCAGGGAGGGCCAGTGCAGGGAAGAAGGGCTGCACATCTCCTCGGGGCTCTTCTGCATTTATGCATAATCATTTCTGAACTGCATATTTTCCACTCTTTTATGAGTTGTCTGCTATTGCTTAAGGATTCACCTACATGCTGTTTTTGAGATTCTCTTACCTGTAGATCAGTTCAGAAAGAGGTGGTTTTAAGGGTGTAAGCTATAGTGCTAAAAGCAGCATTAACCTTGTATAACTGTGTTCACCCTAGCAGGGCAGGAAGTCACTTTATTTATATTCTTAAGTTAAAACATTACAAAAAACTGTACAAAAAATTAAGTAATTCTTGAGAGCAAAGAGATAAGATGAACGAGCTATATAGCAAAAGCTGCCTGGAATACTTTAGTGTTTATAGTGCTAATGTTGGTACTTTAGAAAAATCTACATTGCAACTTAAAAATAAATTCATAAATCTTTCAATTTATTTCAGTTGTGTTTATTTTGTCTTCAGCTGCCTTGTCGGTGTGTGGCTGCTTAACAATAATTAAACTGTACCTTATGAAATGCATTAATTCAAAATGGTTTCTTAGAAATCTTAGCTTCCCATGGATTGCTTTAGTCCACTTGGTATTGCAGGTAGGGACTCATCTGCCTCACCAGGAGAACAATTTCAATAATTTCACTTGAGGTCAGTTTTTTTTACCACCGTGAAACCATCTAAGAATTAAAGGACAACAAGAAACTCCCTCAAATCACATTTTCAAAAGCATTTTCCAAAAGTGACTATGTTAGTAGACTTTATTGTCACCAGAAAGCCTCTGGTAATCTTACAAAGCATCTGCAATGAATAATCTTCCCCTCCCCCATCCTTATTTGTTGCCAGAAACAGCTTATAAATGTTCAGTTGAAGACGGTGCCAAATTTTGCTTTTAGGCACACTTGTAAATAGAAAATATTTCCACTGATTTTGGTAGAATTATTCCAGATTTATGCAGATGCAAGTGAAAGGCAAATTTTGCCTGGGTTTTCCCTCGTGGGTGCCACTTGGTGCCCTGATCAGCTCCAGAACTGCTGCCTCTGGTGTCAGTGGAAGGCAAGTGCTTGAGCTGAGTCTGCCCATAATTTGACAAATTATTATAAACAGATTTGAACAAATATTTCTTTACAAAACAAACTGGTCAGCAGGCTCCAGGCTTTATTCTCCTGATGCATTTTACAGGAAATAATATCAAGTTAGCTATTATGAAACTACCCCCTCCTCACACACACATAATTGTTTCCAGCTTGCTGATTATTACCCTTTCCTTAACTGATAGAGTGCGAAGAGAAACAAAAATATCTTCATACAGTAGGCCAAATCCTCATCTGGTATAAATCGACATAGCTCCATCAAAGTCAATAAAACCATCTTGATTTACACCAGTCAAGGAGCTGATGCACTATAATTTTTTTACTTGCTTTTAAAAATAAAACCTTATGTGATTGTGTAACCAACATTGCAACAGAAACCAGCATTTTCTTTTGTGAAGTCAAACGTGCCCTCCCTTTGACTTTCAAACATTTTCACTTAGATAGAACTTCTATAGTTTTTTTTCCTTTGCCTTCTGGCAGAATGCTCCTACCACCCTTGTGTCATGAGTGAGGTACAAACTGGACTGAAAGACAGGCACACACAAAATAATAATTTCATGAAGTAATGAGGACAAAGAATGAAATGTTACTCTTTCACCCAAAAGAGGAAAGAGGGCCAAGCAAAGCATGAGATTAAAAAAAAAATATTTCTGACATTCTCTCTGATCACCATTCTCCAATTAACAAACATAAATTAACAGCACCAATAAATTAGTAACTCCTAATTAGGAATGACAGTACTGTAAACAACTATTATAGATTAAGTTTCTTAAATAATCATTAAAATAATACAATGAGACATTACAAGGTTTATTAAAGCTGATAGGAACTATGTGCTCTCTCTGGACAAACATTTCTAAAGTCTTTTCTCGGTGTTTTCTGGGGGCTGTGAAACACATGGTGATTTTTTTAGGAATACTCTTTGTCTCTTGTACTTCTCAAAAGCACTGCGAGCTGTTCACAGCAAATCTTTTACATCCATTTCAGGGAGTCCTAGGCATTTCAGCGTGGTATATTGTCAAATATATATTGTCTGGTCTTATCCTAAAACCTTCATTTTTTTTGGCTGGTTGTTTTGATTGATGTGTATATTCAGAAATTCATGATAATTTCAATAGCATCTTGAAAAATTGGAATTATTTCATTGTTAATGCTGACATAGTTTTGTATTGGTTCAGCAAAGACTTTTAAGAAAATGTACATTTATTAATTTGTTCTATTTAGCAGCCCCTAACAGCCTGCTGGTAGTTTTATTAAAGTTAATGGTGATATTTGCAGGATTGCAGCCTTCAATTTCCAATAGCTTCTTTGAATACTGTAAGAGATTAAAGTGTAATAAAAAAATGTGTTAGCATGAATTTCCAAATGTTTTCATTCAAAATGCAGTCAAGATTAAGCTTGCTTTTAAATACATATTCCATTGCTTTGAATAACATCTTGAAAATCATTCTATGATGTCTGGAATTGAGTTGCAAAGACTGAATTGGAATTCAGTCACACATTCTGATGTCTGTTTTAATACATATTTTTTGATTCATAGACCAGTCTGAAACACATTCAGAATTGACTGGAAAAGTTTTTATAGTAAGACTTGAAAATTTGCATATCATATTTGGTGGATATCACTACACTACTTATTTGGATTTAGAAAAGATTGTTTATCCCCATTGCACTGTGAGCCCTTTGGCTTTGGGATCCTGCTTTCTCTGAAACCATCATTTTACACTGCAGCCTTTATTTTGTGATCAGTCTTTTCCTCCTGGACGAATGAATGAATGAATGAATGAGATGTTGATGCAGAAAATTAAATTTAGGTCCTTTATCACCCCTCTGTTTCCATGGCAAGATATGAATTGCAAACACGATCCCTGAAGAAGACAGTAGTTTCCCAAGTACCCTATAAGCAAATATTTCTAGGCAAGCACTCTCCAATCTGTGCAGAGGAAATGAAAATAAAACAGGAATTGACAAACACTTTCTATTCAGTTGGCATTGGAAGAGTGGCCCTGTCTGTAAAGAAAGATGGTGCAGATATTGCCAGACAATTCTGCCACCTGTAAGGCAGCCCAGCCTTGCTGGACACGGGCAAGGCAAATCAAGCCCTCCTGGGGACAAACAGAAGGTGTTCAGACAGTCAGGTCCTGTCCTCCCTGGGACTGATGCAGACAAACAAGTTCTACAAAATGAAGACAATGAATCAGAAAGATCTGACTTCCTTAGGAAGTGCAGTCCTTCACAGGGCCACAGTGCAGACTCTCAGGATGTTTCTGGGGCTGGGGGAGGTTGGATTTCAAGCTGCCAGTTCAGTAACCCAGAGCAGTCAAGAGGCTGCTCCCTGCAAACCTGGTCCCTTCTCCTACATAACAGTGGAGCAACAGCCTCATGCCAATATGGACACTTGCAAGGCTGGAGTTTTTCCTAGAAAAATCACATTTGTTCTTTGAGGGAGTTGTGTCAGCTGATACTGAGGTGGATGATCTGGATTCTCTATGCACAGACCATTTCCCAGCAGGATGGAGACCAGACACCAGGTGGGTGTGGTGCCCCATTTTGGGGAGATTGGGTTCAGCTTTGATTGCTGAAAACTTGTCAAAGCATTCCAGTGACACCTTTCAAGCTCAACATTTATTTCAGCAGAAAACACAAATGTAACCAGTTCCAACTCAAGGTTCTTTCCTCTAAGCATAAATCATATATGGAATAAGTGTAGAAGATTCAGGTAACATCTTAGACTGCTTTTACTTTACACACTAGAGCAAAACTTTTATTTTATTCCAAAGTGTAGCAACAAAGATTGAAAAAGAACAAGGCACTGTCTTGCCTTAAGCATGCTGAAGCTTTGTGGCATTTTTAGACTGGATTCTTGGCTTTGGAGACCAGAGAAACCTGAAAGTGTACTGGAAGTGAAGTCAAAACAGCTTGTTACCCAACTTGCTTTTTCCACAAAGTATTGAATTTTAAGAACACAGGCAAATAACGCTTGGATACAAATCTCTTTGTTTGTGTTGAGTTCCATTTGTCTGTCTGAAGCCAAACTGGGTGAATAATTTTGCATTCTTTATCTTAGCAGTGAATTGTGTGGTTCTGAAATTTGAGTAAGATAAGATCACAAACAAGTAAAAGCATGTGTAGGCTGAAAAATCAATATGTTTCAAAGCAGCAGTTGAGAAACAAATTATTCCTGTACTAATAGGCTGAAAACTAGGTTTAGAGATTCTGCTAGGCCTGATAGTGTTGCTAACAGTAAAGAAATATTAATAGAAATCTGAGCTGGCTCCACAGTGAGATGTTAATC
The DNA here is from genome assembly GCA_025920805.1 of Petroica traversi. Classification (NCBI taxonomy): domain Eukaryota; kingdom Metazoa; phylum Chordata; class Aves; order Passeriformes; family Petroicidae; genus Petroica; species Petroica traversi. The sequence goes on from JAHLSL010000007.1 coordinate 22,343,709, forward strand.
ACACCATCACCTAGAAATAAAATGGTCAGAAGACTGAAAATGGTAACTGTAACATTAAGGATTTTTTTTTAACTTCTTTGCTTTAGCATGAGAACTAGCTGTAGTTCCTTTTAATTACTCATGCTGAAGTCTGCTCTTTCCATTTATCCTGAAATTTTCTAATATTTTACTTTAATCGTTCAGAATAGCTACTCTCTTGCTCAGATGTCCCTGTTGTTCAAGGTAACTGGCACCAAAGAGTGGCAGAATTCCTGCTAACGTAATCACATTCAGACCTACACCATGCCTAACATCAGCAAGCCTTTAATAAATAACTTACACCAACACAAGTCTGTTCTCTCAGTGATGATACATCTTAAAAATAGTTTCCTGTAAATGAAATCTACATTTCTGTACTTAATTGTTACTTTCTAAGAGTCACTCTTTTGGTAACCTTTACACTTTGCTGAAACATAACACTCATTGCCCTTAAGAAACACCTGAATAAGCCATACCTAATACACAATTCAAGAATAATTAAAGGCAATAAGTGAAAAACTGTAGGCTAGCAGCAATATAAAGGTTCCCTTTGCCACCAGAATCTGCCTTTTCCAGCCCCTGCTTCACCTAGAGAATAAAAATGGTGAAGAATTCAAACACCTGACTGTTCAAAAATAATCCTCAGAACCTCCAGTCTCTGTGTCTGGTACATAATTCACTGGGACAGAACTAAACACCACCTGTTTATATTTCTGTCTATGTGCTGAAATCTTCTGAGTGCTGACTTTGTCTAAAAGCAGCCATACATGTACTGTAATACTCAGTGTATTTATAACACAGAATTCCCCAAATTCTCATCACCTCAGCAGATGACTGACTTTTTAAAAAAGCTACACATGCAATAGCAGTCTCATCTTGGAAGGTATTTGTTTGGTCAACAGCATTCTTTAGAGAAAAGCTGTGCTGACAGGGAAAAGGACAGGTTGCTGAGTTATGAGGCTGTGCAGTGATTGAGGCAGGGAGGGCTCAGCAGCAACAAGCAGAGCTGCAAACCAAGACAGGTGTCAATTCAATGCTTTGGTGGAGCCAGAGTGACTCAAGTGGCATGCTGAGGCACACCACACAGAGCCTTATCTCTTAGTTCTACGTAAATGTATTAAAATTAATAAACAACAAAAAAACCAAATCATAAACCCACTCGGAAATCAGCAGAGCTCCATCTCCCAGTGTGGATCATACTAACAGTGCTTAAGACGGAATTTAGACAGAGGCCTCAGCATAGGATAAGCTCCCAGTCCAGACTCTTTGATTTTTATGAGATGGGGGAGAACTGCTGATTATGGGAGCTGTGTAACTTATAAAATTAAAATCTTCACATGTGATGTTGAATAGCTGAGGAAAGAGTATAAATTAAAGAAGACTGACCTATTTTTTAACCTATTTAACAATGACTGTAAATAGTTCTATCTACATGCCCCTGAAGTTTCAGATTTGTTTTCTTGGAGGGTTTTCAACAGCTGTGAAATCACTATTACTTGCTAATTACAGTGTAACTCTGAATAATCAATGACCACAGCCATTCTAGAAGAAAACCTGGCCATGAGCATATGTATTTAAAGGAATGATTATGACTGGATGGTGAGGAGCAGAAGCTGGAAGGGATCAGGGCTGGAAGCTAAGGAAAAGCTGAAGGCAGCAAGTGGGACTGGTGCATAAGGGCAGAAATGTGTCATGTGAAAGGAGGTGAAAACTCTTGTAGTAGTGCTAGGAGCCTCACACATATTGTGTGAGAAGCCACTGCCATTTCCAAGGACTTGGGGCTCTCTGATCTGGAGAAGCTTGAATGAAATGCCAAATCTTATCCAATTTGCCAGTTTCTGATAGAATGTGGCCTGCTCCTGCTCTAGGAAGATTTGTGCTGTTGTGAATTGATCCTATCACTTGCAGGTTAATAATTTCTAACTTTGTCTTTCCAGCACATTGACACTGGTTAGCTCCATGTCTGGGATCCTTCTGGACCAGTGACTGGAGCTTGTTTAGATTCCAGAACCGATATCCCAGCCCTTCTGAGTTCCCAGGGGGTCCTCCAAGCCCTTCTTGCTTTTGTAACCCAAGTCAGGATGTGCTGCAGCCCTCTCCATGTGTGCAGGGGCACAGTGCAAACATTCCCTGGGGGAGGAGGATGCCCTGCTGGGGAGAGGCTGGGCAGTAGGGGCAGGAGGAGGCAGCCTGTGGAAGGGAGAAGGGAGCCAGCTCCGGGAAGAGCAGGATTATTATGCAGGCCTCTTGCCCGAGGCATTCAAAGGTTGGTTCTGTTGTAACAAGCCCATTATCTACTTGGTAACACCATCTAACCTGTGCCATTGATACCTGTGTTGGAGCTTTAAATGTAATCCAATGAAACACATCATGAAGTCCATACAGTCAAATTGATGGCTAAAAACCCCACCTAAGAGCTGTATTCAAAACAAAAATCAAAACACAGCATGGCATTAACAAGATCCAAATGGAATTCATACAGTAATACAGACATGGTCTTTATTTTTTCTATGAAGTTTAATGTGGGCCTGGTTTGAAACGTACTGCAATATGCATTACTTGTTATGAATAAGGAAACCACTTATGACAGAGTACCCAATGGCATCTGCCATTTCAAGTGACTTAAAAGCATTCTTAAATACTATAAATATCGCAAGGAATTGTGACTTCTTTCTCCCACGAAAACTTTTTATAACATCAGAGCAAGCTAACTTTTGATGTGCACTACTGCTGTAAAGCTGGATGTGACAGTTCAATGCCAAGCTGTGTTTCTGATTGATAAGGATGCAGTTAAAGTAACATTAACAATTGATTTTTCCTCATGATCTAAACTATTCTGAAACTATAAGTTCTAGGCAACTGTAACAAGTTCAGAGATAAAACAACAAAAACAAACAAACAAAAAACCAACCAAACAAATTACCTCAAAAAACAAACAACAACCCTCCCCCCCCAAAAAACACCAACCAAGCTAAAAAGGGTGACATTAACAGAAATGGTATAAATGATTATTTTTGTAATTGGGTGGTGAAAGGCAAGGTGAAGTTCACCTTGTACAGATAACATCTATACAATACTTTCTTTGCAAAGTGTTAGAATAGGGAGTCATCTGAACCATCTGGTGCATAATATTTTTCTTATCTTTCTCTGAGACAAAGTTCACATAAAGTGATAAGGAGATGGAGCAAATTAGAAAGTGAATGTTGAAATGATGAAAAGAGTACTTTCAAACAGGTACCTGTGTTGCCTTTAATTTTCTGGTTGTCACATGTTCATCTCTGTTTCATGCACCTGCAGCAAAAGAGGACAGAATGTGATAATTTACACCAGTGAAGCTTTAAACAGGCTGAAATCAGCATCTTTCTCAGGTGTCCTTGTTCTGTTCCCTTCTCAGTCAAACCTAGAAAGAGACAAGCCTGAGTCTGGAGAACATTAGCCATAATTTCATTTTGCCAAGTGAGCCATGCAAGTTTATGGTGTCTCTAGATAAGGGGTTTTATGTGCTAACCTACTACACTTTAAATTACTATAATCCTATCCGTGTGCTGTTCAGGCTGCTTACTGTACTGGCAACCAAACAGGTTCAGTTTGAGGGTGTGAAGTCTTCTTTTTCTCATAACTGGCATCACCTATCTCCTAAATGCACATTGAGAATTCCTCCCACTAAACATCTGATTGTCATAAAAGAAAAAATAACTTTTTTTTTCTTGGTATAAGAAGTTATTATTGGAAAGTTTGAATTAATATGTCTATCAGGAGGATAATAGCGTAGAATGAACTCTATCCCTTCCTTTCAAGGATTCATTTAAATAAACAGATGGTCAGAAATTCCTTCTTCTCAAACCCTTTGCTTGGTCCTCAGGTCCATTCAGTGCCCCAAACGACTCTTTCTCTCTTTTCTTTCTTCTTTCTTCCCACATAGTGTGAAGAAATACACATACCCACTCAGCCCTAGGATTTGTTGTCAGTTATAAAAGGCCAAAGGTTTTACATCACTCTAGGCAACAAGAACACAAAACCAAAATTTCCATCCTCTTGCTCTAGGCAACTGCTAGACAGAGGGTTGGAGTTTTTGTTCTGTTTTGTTTTGGGGCAGGTGGGATTTTTGCTCCTAGAGGCAGTGTCTTTGCTCTTAATTCATTCACATCAGCCTGGGAAAATCACATGTTCTGCCTGGACTTCTTCTTGCTCAGACCTTCAGCAATGGTTCAGCCCTGCTGTGGAGAGCTGCTATCTCCATTTCCAGAGTTACCACTGTACAGACACACAGCCCAGAGCAGCCTGCAGTTAGCCTGAAAGAAGAGACAGTAGGGCAGCCAGAAGTGTAAATCAAGTAGATGACTGTCAATAGGCTAAAACATTTTGGTGCTAATTATCAACAGTTTTCAACCTTGTATAATGTTGACTCTTTTTTATTACTCCACAAATTGTCATTACTTCCTCATCAGACAGAAGCTTGAGAGCATGTTTGTATAAACAAACAACAGGAATTAAAAAATTATACCTTGGATGATTCACTAAACACCGAGGAAAAGCAAACATGCCCAAAACCTATCAGCTAACATTAAATAGTTTCTCAATGCTTATTTTATCCTATCTCCAAAGATGAAGAATTAAAAAAAACAAAACCTCAAAAATGGAGGATAGGGGAAGAAATATATGACAAATGTTTTGTTTAATTATCTTGGAGTTTGTTTTCTTTTTTAAAGAGTTAATCAGCTGTTCCTAGCCCAGGGGGAACATAGTGGAGGCAGAGATGCACTGCAGAGCAGGTCCATGCTTCCCATGCCTTTTGTTTCTTCGTCTGTGTTCTGGGAGTCAGAGTTCAGAAGTAGGGAAGTGTTCACTGTCTCAGTGGATCTCTGCCTGGCAGAGCTGTTTCTGGAGAAGTGAAAATGCTTATGGCTGGGGCAGTTAAGCTGGCTCTAGACCTGTTTTGAACTATTGGAATAGAGCCAAGGATCTGGCTCAACTGATAGATTTTGTTTTGGAGTTGCATAAGCACAAGTAACCTGCAAGACTTGATTATTTTTTTTTGTACAGTGGTGAAGTTCAGATAGGATTATTTAAATAGCAACTACAATGGAACCCATAAGCACCTTTCACTTAATCACCTTCCTGGGTCCTACATCCTTGCTTATTGGCCTTTAGGTTCTGATCTTACAGCTGCTCCAGTGTTTTGACATACTGAGTACCACCGACTCTTTAAAGATTCTGCCCATATTCCTTCAGAAAAATTGCAGATCTTACTCATCCGTATTATTTTTATTAGGAAAAAATAATCTGGTTTCATAATGAACACAAGGGTAATTTTAGTATGATAGAATTTACGCAGGTAACATTCCATCCTTCTGAATACTTTTTCATCTTACTGTGGACTCTTCATTCAATTTCTGTAGAAGTTCAAACACACTAACAAGTTTTTCCGCTTGCAGACATTTTGCAAAGGCTTTAGAACATACTCATCTGGGGGAAAAGAGTTATCTCTTGAAATTCATAGTTATTGATTGTCAAAGGAATTAATATATTCCACTGAAGTGTAAAGGAAACAGCATGTAAGTCAGCTAGAAAACAGCGTGCAGGTCAGCTGACAGAGATGGATTTTTATCTTTACTACTCCATAGGAGGGAAGCCTACTAGGACACATATTTCAGATACTTCAAGGCAAATCTCCCTTTGGTGGGACAAGCATATTCTTACACCAGTCATCTGATACAGAATTAAGCAAAGTTCCTACACAAGCAAAATCCAGACAAAAGGAAGAACTAGTCTATGCACAAAGCTTTTGCTGGCTCATCTAGACCCCTTTTTACTCCTACTTAACTAAATACCTTTAAAACTCTGTTAATGTGCTAATGTAGTGTTTACACCTTGTTTCTCAGTGTGTCCACCCGACGGTTCACAGCACAGCTGCTAAACTGATGCCAAAATAACTCTAGTTAAACTAGTTCATGGTCTGGTCCACATGCAAAGCTTACGATACATCTAAGAGAAAGATTTAGTAGTAGAATGTGTTAAGAAAAAAATCAGGAAAGTTCTGTTCTGCATTCTCTAACACTGTGAAACCATAACAATTTACAGGAGCTTTTATCTTTCCCTAAATCCTTATGAACTGATAGTTTACAAAATAAAGAGAGAGAAGGGACAGACTTAATTTTAGAACAAAGGATGGTCACATGCACGAGGTCTATACACCATTGAAATGTGAATCACTAGTAGATTCATCCCGGTTTAACTGAAGAAACAAAGTCCAAATTATTCCCAGGAGCATTCTGTTGTTTGACCCCCACTGGAACTGATTACATTTTATGACTCTCGGCAGAAGGACCTCTTAATTTCCGTGAGGTTTTATACGTAGCACGCTCCGGTGCTGGCGCTGGACGGGATCCGGCTGGTGCAGGGGGAACAGCACAGCTCACAGTGCTGAGCCCAGGGCTGTTCTTACTTCAGCTGTGGGCTAAAGGGGTGGCCAAACCCAGCGCCCACAACCCACAGGCTTCAAAGCTTTCTCCTGGCTGGGAGCCAAGAGACACTTCCTACCCAGTTCTGGCAAAGCGGAGAGGTGGGGAGGGGGAGCCTCCCGGGAGCAGGTGGTGCCCTGCTCTGAGTGTGGGGCACGGCTGCTGTGCAGGGCCAGAGCTGCCCTGGCCTGCTCTGGGGATGTGCTGGACAGACGTACGGAGGAGGCCGAGGGGATGGACTTCCCAGGCCCGCTGCCTGAGGAGGCAGCTCAGCACTGAGTAGTGCTGAGCTGCCTCCTCAGGCAGCGGGCCTGGGCAATGGCTGCTTGCAGCCCCTGCACAGCCCTGCAGATGGTTGGATGTCTCTACACCACCTCCTCAGCCCGCTCGGGTCAAGCTTTAACCATCCACCCCAACCAGAGGTGAGTGGGAGGATGCTCCACCTGCAAAGAGGCCAACCCCACAGGGCAGCCATAGCCCCATATAGCTCCCCACAAGGATGTCATGGCCCACTAGAGACCCCCATCACACAACTGCTCATGGTTGAAGCACAAAATGTGTAGCTCCCAAAAGTGTTTTTCTTCCAGATCCCACCGTTAGTGCCAAAATCCATCCAAATCCCACTGACAGGCCGGCCTGCGAGGTGGTGCCCACCAGGATGGCAACGCCAGCCTGAGAGAAACAAATTAATGGCAGTGAATAAAACTCCTCTGGCAGCATTCCCTCATTCACACAGTCAGACTGAGCTTCAACAGGTGAAGAGCACTGCTTCTATTTGGTTCTGCAAAGCTGTTTGGAAAGTCACCACTTTTTGTAACCAGGTTTTACATGAACATTAAGAAGAATCCATATGTGTTGGACTTGGAGATGGGCTGTACTCATGGGCTGTTCTGGAACTCATTGATAATCCCACCATCAGCATAGACATGAGCTGTGTTTCCTGGCATACCTTTCCCTTTCCTCCTCCTGATTTTTTGACAGTGTGAAAGAAGACGGTGTAAAAGAAGTATTATTGGGGGCGGGGGGGGGGGAGGAAGTGTTTTATTTCAACTTGTGTCAGCTGCTAAACATTTTTATCCAAGCATGTGTGCATGCAATATGAACAAGTATTAGATAATGCTGAGGTTGTAACTCCTTTTGCTGCTAAATTCTCAGTTGCAAAACAGGCAAGAAATGGAGAATTGAGGTCATACATATGACTTGCATAGTTAAAAACCTATCTATGAAGCAGGAAATTCTCTCACTGAACTTCAGTTTTGTCACGGAGGCACAGCACATCAGCTCACAAACATTGGAAAATAAAAACCGAGGCAATTCAGGGCAGTGATGGGAAGACATGGGCATTTTTAAACTTTATCTGACCTTTAAAACCTTTCTTCCCCTTTAGTGGGGATACTTACTGAGACAAGGTGTAAAAGAAATATCTTGCACATTTTCTCCTTTCTCTCATTATCAGCTGCCTTTATTTCACTGTACCTCAGATGAGTCAGTGGTACGGGGTGTAACTGAAAGCTATTTTTAAAGGAGAGGTCTTATCCCTTGCATCCAATTAGGACTAGGCAGAGCTGTAGATGACTCTTTCTTTTTGCACTAAAGGAAGCTTGCAGTTAAAAGTAACTTTCTGATTTCTGGGGGCAACACAGTGGTTGGTATGCTGGTTTAAGTGTTCCTGTCTCTGTAAATCTGAGTTTACATGCAATGTTTTACACAATTCTGTAATTATAACAAGGATGCAAACGTTTAAAATGTATTTTAGGCTGAAATATTTATGCCAATTCAACCTTAAACATGGGTACATTTAGAGATATATAATGATACAATGAATCACTAGAAAGTGTTCCTATAGAACAATAAACTATGTGAATAAAAGCATTTTTGCAACTTTATATCTGTGTCCACTCTGTATTCTATAAATTCCATGTGTGAAGGTAGTTTTAGGATTGCCATTGCCTTTGCTTTTTATCTAAGAACTTCTTAGACGACTGGAAATTACAACAGAAATAATTGTTGGTTCTTTATTAATAAATTTCTGAAACTAGCAATTTCTTTCCATCAATCGTGCACTAAACTGGTACTGGTAACAAAAAGGTTTATATTTTCCTCCTTGCTATGAATGTATGGTAACAACCCAAATAACTTTCCAGCTGTCCTAAGTCTTCCAAAGAGAGCAAGACTAAAGTACGCACTGGATTTACCACCTTGAAAGTTTGTTTCCTTTAGTTCTGCTCTTCATGCATGCTTTACATAAAACAGACATATTTATCAGTGCCTGAACTTTATTAAGAAATGTAGAAATTCTGTCAGTATCTCACTTTCTCTTGGGCTTGAGGCCCCAGCATGGGTATTGTGCACAGCTGTGGCCACCTAAAACATGTCTGTCCCTGGATCTGTGGGAGAAGGGAGAATGATAATTTGGGCTTGTGCCTGAGGAGCTCCCCTCTCAGAGGATTTCCCTGAGTATAGCACTCCTCTAAGAACTACATTCTGTGGCTGGGATGTAGCATGGTTGGCTCCCCTCCAGCTGTAGGACTCAGCAGCCTAGGCTTGGAGCTTGCTGTGAGAGTGTGAAATCAAAACTGAAGCTCGCTTTGTACCCAGGGCAAGCTACCAGCTCACTCCACTCTCCTCTGCCCTGGCTGGGGTGGTCTAAGCATCCACAGAAGCATCGTGGTGGGGCTGTCCCACCTGTACTCACCATGACCCAGTGCTGCCAAGTGGGGAGACATCCAGAGTCTTTGCCAGCCAGCTACTCTCTCCTTCCAATTCTGCTCTTACCTGGGATCTACCACCAGAAGAGTGCCTGGATAGTTATCAGCTTTGCCTTGGCTTTGAAGGTCTTCTGTGAAAGATGAGTAGCAGGACAGAAGAAAATAAGGTGGAGGCCAAAGGAGTCTCATATTAAAGGGATAATGCTGGTCACAGTTGTGAGTCATCACATTTGTCAAATGGATGACTCAAAGAAAATCCAGCATGGTCTGTATTTGATTGGGCAGATGTATGTGCTTCAGACTGACTCATCACTGTAAACTCTAAATAACCCAGATCAGCTACTGGGCCAACTTCTCTTCATGGGCTCCTCAACAGGAATTGCACTCCATGGGATCATTTCAGTATGCAAGCAGGTTTGTCTAATCTCAGTATTAGTGAAAAAAACCCTCATAAAACCCAGAAACAAACAAACAAATAAGTTGGGACTGTATAGTCATATAATAAAATCATAAAGCAACATCCTTGAAATTATTTGTTCTACTCATCAACTAGACAGAGAGGTGTTCAATGTAAGCAATTCAAATAAGATGAATGCAAACTTAGTAAATGGTAGGTTAGTATCATGTACTTGAGAGTTTCCAGTCTTAAATATGACTTCATAAAGAAGATTTAATGATACAGATCCAGGTTTCGAGCAGGCTGATGCAGGATATTTAAGTCTATTGTAAAATGCCATACATTGCTCCAGTAGTGACAATGTGCATGTGTAGCAAAAGTTAGAAAATCTGCCCTTCATTCATTCAAAATCCTTAATCAGCCATCATTCATTCTGAATATTCATTAGCAATAGAAATTCAGCATATTTTAGTGTAAGAAAATTACAGTAATATCAATACTCTTTATCCTGTGCACTACAACTATAACAGAGAAAATGCAGTAGCAATCCTCTCAGAGTTTAAGCTGGTTTCAGAGACACTATTAGGAAATGAATAGTGGTTTCACAACATCATTTTATCATTTTGTAACCAGGTTAGAGGCCAATCATACATGGGCATTGCTGTAAAGTAGATAAGGTCAGAGTTCCTCCCCACTAGTATAAAGTTATCAGCTTAAATACCTTTAACAGTATTTTCTGAGAGAGAAAAAATAGGATATGATTAAACTTTAAAGGAACATATCTCTTAATTTCTAGAGTTGAACAGACATTAAACATGCAATATCCATTAAAAGCAGTGAGAACCATGTGCCTAAATCCTATTAAACTGTGAAAAAAAATTAAGAACGTGGAATGCCTTTCCACAAAATAAATCAAATTATATAAGAAACATCCCAGTGCTCCCCGAGGGATTTGTTGAGGGATGGGCTGTGCTGTACTGGGTGTTCTTTCACCTCAACAAGAGCCAAAGCAGACTCTGGCCATGACTTACTGCCCTCTATGATAGCAACAGACCCAACATTATGCCTGCATTTGCAACTGTGGAATCCCTATCTTAAGATTGTGAAGAAACTACCAAAAATTGTGACCACACCAAAAATTCAATGTCAACAGGTCTTAACCTTTATTTGTGACTGGTGAAAGCAACAAAGTAATGAATCCATCCAGCAGCAGCAGAATAAGGAACCTCCTGTCCTTGTGATTACAGAACTACTTCAAAAGCATGTTGAAATATAACTGCACTAGAATGAAAGGCAGATTAAATATGTTGTGAAAAATCATGTGTACTTCTTCCATGGTTTCTTTTTTTGACTGAAAAATGTTATTTATAAGTGAGTATGTTATTAAACACTGGATCTAGTGCTTTACAGCCAGTAAAAGACAATAGACCAAATGTTACTGCTACCCACAGCTGGAGTGGATTGATAAAACTAGCACATTGTCTTTGCTCACATAGATTAAAGTTTAAATAAAGATATATGATCAAAAGAGTGAATTGACTTAGCAAGGTGACAGAGAAAGGGCAAAAGGTGAAAAAAAAGCTGTATCAGTAAGTTATAAAATGCTTAACTGGATAAGTATTTTGCTGGGTGCCCTAATCTTTGAAAAAGTGATCTATGGTTAATGTTTACATCACAGAAATTAGGGATTTTCAGAACAGCATTTGAAATGGAAAGGGATGATATTACTCCCCCAAAATCTACTCACTGCATTAATGAGTCAATGCTTACATGCATGTTACACTTCTCTCTTTATATATGGTCCAGTAAATTGGGAAAAAGGGAAACATTATTGGTATCATGTAATTTGACAGAACAACTCAGTAGTAATCTATCATTTACACATTTTCACATTTATCTTTTCAACCACATGTTTTTACAAAAATTAGAGTTGGGAACCTGGCATGCCATTTAAAGTTAAAAAAAAGCAAGAGAGCAAGTGGCTAAAGACAGTCTGCAGAAAATACTCTCCCAGATGCATGACAAATACAAGTAAAACTGAATAAAAATTCTGCTTTTGCACTGTTCAAAGTATATGATTTGGACAAATCCAACATAAATTATAATGCTGTTATTCCAACATAAATTTTAATGTGATTTTAAAGTGACAATCCTTTAGTAAAATATTGCATGTGCTCTACTTGTTCCAGAGTAACAATAGTCATATATGGAATTATTTTGTAATGGATATAGTTGAATAGATATTTTAGAGCATCTTTGTGTAAAGCAGTTCTTGGTAGTTTAAAGAGAGGAATAAACAAGATAAGGAAATTAATCTGTAATACTAGAGGGATCCAGTGAAAAGAATTACAAAATTTTCAAATTGTGGGGAGATTTGAAGGAGCAGCTGGGCAGAGGTGGGGGAGGCTGCCCCAAGCCTGGGTTGACTCTGTCCTTAGGAAATTGTTCAACCCTTGTAAAGCATAGAGACCAAGTGTTTTATAAGATTTTATGTTCCAAATACAACTATTTTTAAAGTTATGTGAATGAGAACTGCAATCTCCCTGACTAGAGAACTACGTTTAATATATCTGTGAGTGTATAAGTAATTGTTTTAAAGGAATGCAGCATTGTTTTTGCTGTTTTGTGGTAAAATACACACCAACAAACCCTCTGAATGTCATCAATCACCCACTCCTGCATTTTGAATGAAAACTACTTCCAGTAATTTGTAAAAAATCCCAAATTATTATTAAGATTAAACATAGTGTTAAAATAAAACAAATTTGCTGTGGAAGGAAAGTAAGCCTTTTCTGATGTTTCAGAATTATTTTACATTGATTTCTCAATTCCCACTTCGTAGATATTTAGCTGGCATCATAAAAACTTGTTCTAGGTACTGCTGACCTTATTGGAAGAAAAACCAGAGTCTGGATTTGTAGATTTTAAAGAACAAAGGTGAAAACTGAATGAACTGCTCCTCTCTGTCCTAAGAACATAAAAACACAGTGCAACCCTATTACTCAGCAAGGATCTGTTCACTGGAAAATCACCGAGGGAATAATGAGGGGGGAAGAACAAGAGGAGGAGAAAAAGGTGAGAAGAAAAGAGAAAGAGGGCAAGAGAGAGCAAAGAGGAAAAGGGAATTTGCTTTTGATGTCACAGTTCTATCAGCTCATGCATTTTTCATGGATACCAACTAGTGCTAAAATAATGCTGTGCTGACAATACAAGCGTGAAAAAAAAGCAGCCAGGTTCCCAAACATCATGATACTGGTTTAAAAATAATAAGATTTACAAAAAATCTGAAACTCATAGCTTTTCTTTCCCTTCTTATTCATAAGCCTTTTGGGGCTGCATATTCCAGCATTTCTCTCAAACTTGAGATTTAGGAATGCAATTATTTTTAAGGTGACCCGAGGTTCCAATTTAATTGCATCTGCTGAAGAGCTTAAAACAAAGCTAAGTGTTGCAAAATCTCGCTGCAACCCTAAGAGCTGGCAACACTAAATGTCATAAGTATGGCGTACTATACAGTTTTGAGGCAAAGTAGACTAAAAATTACCAGATGTTAGATACAAGTGCATTAATTCAAATAGCATTTGTGCTCTTTGCTGGAAAGAAATTAAAAACTGAAAGGGAAGCCAGCTGGTAAATGAAAATAAACTGGTAGTACTCAGGAGTTAACCTGGTTTGCAGTTCAAGCTTTGTAAAGTTAATTTAAGGAAGTGAACATCAACGTTTCTCAGTGGTTTTGATTAAATGCTGATCTTTTAAAAATAAAGTAATTAATGGATTGTGCATATACATTCTTTCAGGTTTTAGTCAAACATGCTACAGCAGTGCCGATTGCTGCCTTTACTTGCAGAAGAAAGCAAACCATGCACAGGTGCAGGAAACACCACGGGACCTTTATTTGCAGGAACGGCATTTTCAGTTGTTGCATTATTTAGGTATTAGCCTTCGGATAAATAACCACCTTAACTTAAAGTTCTAAAGTTCTACGGTTATTCTGTAGATTTTTTTTTATACAAACACTGCACTGAATTGTGATGAATTATAATGGATGCGGACTTTCTGTGGTTTTTGTCTTCCAACCTGGCTAGCACTCCTAGGAACACAATTAATTTAATACCCCAGTTTTAATTACCAATGGCACTGTAAATGCATCAGTGTTAAAAAAAAAAAAAAAGGTGGCGAAAAATGAATACGCTAATGAAACCATTTAATGACATTTTCGGTGAAGTGGAAGGAAAAGCAATGATAGGGGGCCCACGTACAACCCTCTACGCTCATCTTAATTATATACAATCGCACTTTCTGCAAAACACACGCGTACGCCCCCGCAGCGCCGGCAGCACGGTGGCTCGGGGGCTGGAACCGGGAGAGCTGCGGCCCCGGCCCCGCACTGTCAAACGCCGCGATCC
>JAHLSL010000007.1:22362698-22377432 GCA_025920805.1 Petroica traversi
ATTCCTTAATGCATAGTTAACCTACAAATATTAAGGAATACATTTAATTATATGGTTTTTTATTTGTTTTGTGCATTATTTGTAATACATATTCCTAACTACTTATGGAGATCAAGAGTATAAGAAAACTCTGATCCAGAATGGCAGAGTTGGTCTTCTCTGATTACCCTTCTGTGGTACACTAAATGACTTGTTTTTAACATATGCTAAGAAAATGAGTGGAAGTAAATGTTTGCAATAAATGCTCTTGAAGCACACTAAAAATACAGTAGATCATAAAATCAAGAGGAATATTTGGTTAGTTCTAGCAAAAGACAGCTGTAATTTCTAGGCTGATTTTTATATCCATTGCAAATGCAGTCAGCACAGATATTGCCAGTAATTTATTTCTTGCTTCTGTTAATGAACTGCCTGCTATCAAATACCAACTGAGTAGTGGCGTTAAACTACTACTCAATGATTTGCTGATAATTTTACAGTTTGCCTTACCTTGCATAGAAAACTAACTAATTAAATGAAAAGAGGCATCCAGCTGAGAGGTTGGTGTTAATTACAACCACAAAGACAAATTAGTTTTTAGTCCATGCTCCTCGAGTAGTTGAGCTGATGTGGACATCACCAGGGTGCTGCAGTTGCATTTGACTTCTTGAATGCAAATGTGACCATGCAGGTGAACTTTGTGGATGTGTTTTGTATGAACTTCTTCCTCCATGTTGTCAAGAGTCACAGAGATCTTGAACCAGCAAGGAAGCAACAGAAACCATAATACCCTTGATAAAGATGTAGGTAACTCTTCAGATGTGATATAGCAGCAGATGCTCCTGCTGTTGTGAAGTTGAATGCACAAGATGAACAAGGGCATTATTACCCCTCAGGTGAATGGAAAGGGTGTCACTGCTGGTGCCATTCCCTTGGTTTGGTAGCTGTTGTGTCTGCTTTTTGCCAATCATTTTGTGAAAAACTATGTGCATGGAAAGAAAGAGTATATTTAGTTGGCATACTGTGGGATTTTTTTTCTCTCAAACCAAGTTAAAGTGAGATCCTTTAAACATGGCAATGAAACTCTGTTAATGGACTAAGTCACAGATGGTTATGATGCACTGTAGGTAAAGATAGCTAAATAGTGCTTTCAAAATTGAATGTAGGGGTTTTTTTCTCACTTTTTTTTTTCCTTCCCTTTAAATTCACAGGGGAAGAATCCACACAAAACAAAAGAGGAAATGAGGGAGAATGAAACTAGATACACAAAATATGCTCTATGCAAATGGAACACGTTGTCTTCAAATATGTTTCAGTTAAAGTAATCTTAGCATTTTGTACTTGTAATAATCATGGATTAGGAATTTTTAAAGAGAGTTTTGTTTGGGATTTTTAAATTTTTTTTTAGTTTTTAAAATTTTTTTTCTCTAAGTTCAATGCTGCTGCTTTAAATAGCATGACTGCCTGGTGTCCCCTCACAAAGAATAACAGCAGCTCTTAAAGGGACACTGTCAGTGTGAACCTCTGTCTGTCCCTTCCTCTCTGATACCTCCTTGACTTATTTTTCTTAACTTTACTTTCATAATTAAAAAAATATATATATATTCTGGTACATTTTTTAGTAACTCTTTAGAATATTTTTCTTTCCTGGCTAAAGATAATTTTCAAGAGCCTCTTTGGTATGTGAGACACAAAAATATATGTAGAAACACAGCTGAATGAAGATTTAAGTGTTACTTTATCCATGGAATATCCATCCATGAAAATTACTCAATCTAATACAGAAATATTGAAATGTAGGGCAGGATGAGACCTGAAGAGATCACATTTACCTATTCTATCACCTCTCAAAAAAGCCTAAACCAAACTCATGAAACAGATTTTTGTCTAACCTGTTCTTTTGTATATTTAAGTAAATATAATACACAGTAAAGATGCACAAAGAATGATTGACTGCCATCTGTTCTTCATATATTGAAGAATAATTTATCTAATTCTCTCTCCTTTGTTCTGCTTGTTTTTGTGTTTAGAATAAGCAGGCCCACATTATCAATTTACTGTCAAATATATTAAGTAGATAGCAGGGGATGTAAAAATTTGTAATTTTGTAGCTATTAAATATTATTCAGATAATTTATCTATCTCTTCCTCTTCTGTCCTTTTCCCCTTCTCGCAGCTGATATTCTTCCTAAAGCATATCTCGCTCAGAGGAGTCCTGTGCTCATACAGAAAGGATTATCTGAGCCAAGGCCCTTCATTGTCCTCAATCTGAAATTTCCATTTTCATTTATAAAATGTTATGGTTCATCTGTCCATCTGCATTGAACACTGTCATCTGCATCAGTGTCACCGGTGAATGTTTGCCAGCTTGGGTTTGCAGGGAGACTGCAAGAAAAAAACTCAGTGTGAACTGTCCAGTTCTCTTAACCTCATTACCAGAAATTCCTTGAACAGGTCTTTTTAAAAATGGGAACACTCTGGTTTAGTTTAGTTTTTTTTTTTAATGAATGAAATGAAACTTCAGGATAGGTATCTCATGTAGCATGCAGTTGTGTATTTTGAAATAGCTATGTTGAACTGTTACAAGACAAAATGAACCTTAGTTTGTCATCTGGGTTCAGTAGTTATCGATACTAGTCCATTAATATTTGTGAAGGCAAATAAAAGCATTGTCTGAACTGGGGCATAGTGAAGGATTGCTTTGCTGTCTGATCACTGATCCATATTACACAATATGTTTTAACATGGCTTTGTGAATAGCTACATCATCTACTTCATTTAGAAAATGTTTTAATAAACTGCTGTTCTTCTGATACCTGTCAAAAATGGATAGATTTTGACTAATGAAAGCTCTTCATTCTTGATTCCAATGTAATAGCTAGTAAGCAAGCAGTAACAACAATGCAATTTTAGCATTAACTGGAAATGTGTAGAAGGAGGAGAATCAATATTTACTAACGGAACAAGGGAGGAAAAGAATCTGTAGGAAAAAATATTTCAGTGCTTTTTTGTAAGAGCTGTGCAAACAGTGAAGGAATAAAAACTATTTAGAGAACTACTTGACATTAATTTTTTACCTCTCCCATCTTTTCATTTGTGAGTTAAGGCACTCAGAATCTGGAACTTATTCAAGTTGCAACATGTTTCTCTGATCTTAAAGTTATTTCATGTTTGTACAGTTTTAGGCACTCGTCTTGCAAATATTTGTGGAAATGGGGGAGATGTGAGTATGATATGATACCTATTAAACTCAGTGTGATGAATATTATGCAAAAGGCTTCTTACACTTGAATATTTGCAGCATTTCTAGGTCTTGATTCTCTTTCTGTAGTCTGTAATGGGAGGAGACTTTGGTTGTAAAGTAGCAGTTTACCATGCCATGGCTGAAAATGACGAATAACCCTTGATACCTACAAACTGTAGAGGTGTAGAGCTGCTTTTGTGTTTCAGGCTTGAAAAAGATATTTGCAACTTGCTGCTGTATTAACTGTGAGCATATTTTAAATGTTAGTCAGAACTCAGCTGTTTTCTTTCTTTCTTCCCCCTCCGACCTTTCTTTTTTTTCAGTGATTTTTTTGAACGCACCATTCTGTGCAACAGCCTTGTGTGGAGCTGTGCTGTCACAGGTAAACCAGGACTCACATATCAGGAAGCTCTGGAATCAGAGAAGAAAGCCAGACATAATCTTCAAAGTTTTCCAGAGGCACTCATCATTCCAGTTCTCTACTTGGCCACCCTTACCCATCGTACCCGTCTTCATGAGATCTGTGATGAAATCTTTGCTTATGTCAAGGATCGGTATTTTGTTGGTGAAACAGTGGAAGTACTTAGAAATAATGGTGCAAGGTAAGTATATTTAAAAATAAATACTTATTTCTTTTTGTTGGTGTTTGTGGGGTTTATGTGTGCATTTTTGGATCCAAAACCCAGGATAATAAACTCTATCAAACAAATACGTCCAAGTGAGGTGTGATGCTTGAACTGGCGATACTATTGCTGCCTTTCCCTATATTAATTAAGAGCAGGATTGTGTTGCTGTGCCTGATACCTTTCCTTAGCTTTGAAGCAGCTGTTGAGGTACAACAGTGCTCTCAGGTCTTGACACTGCTTGTTTTTTGGTCTGTGTGGTGGAATTGCAAAGGAATGTTGGTTTTTTGGTGTGAGAAAGGTGGGGTGTTTGTAGAATGAGGTTTAGTGAGAAATTAGGGGAAGCTATGTCTTAAAAAAATAGACAAAAGTTTTAATGAATCATTCAGAAAAAATGGCCAAACCACTGAAACATTAAAATAATGGGTAATTGTTGGGTTTTTACTTTTTAGGTAGTGCAAAAATTGTGATTGCATTTTCGGTGAAGTTGGAAATCATTGTAAAATGTTTATAATAGTTGATTTTCTGGAATCTAGGTTGATAGGGGTGTCTTTCACTCAGAGTAAGTGTTATGCTTACTGTTACACTGGTGTATTTATTGCAAATGTTTTTATTGTTATCTTACACTGATTAAAACCTTGGAAGAATTTTGAGCTTCAGATGCTTTCTTTCTCATCTCATTTGTGCATATGCTCTATAGTATAAATAAGCTTGAGTTTTTCTTTAGAGCAGCTTCTGGGAGAGGTTTAGAAAAGGTCCATGTTTTGTCTAAATGAGTTTGCAGTTTCACGTAATTGAGGTTTAAGATGTGAAAAAACTTGCTCAGCTTGGAAATGCCTGCAGAATGGATGCTAAAGCCTTTGTGGGTTCAGCTGTTGCTGCTGGAGTTTTTGTGTTTATAGGGTCATTTTATTTTGGATTTTTTTCAGGAGGAGGTGACAGCTTACACTTCAGAGTAGAAGGGACTTCTGTAGGTGCATAGTCTGGTGTTTGTTGGGTGATAGGAGTGGGCTAGTTCAAAATAGTCATTGGGAAACAGTTACTCTGTGTGAGTTTTTGTAGTGGCTGGTCCAGATATTATTTAGGGCAAGTTTTATATTACACCAGGAAGAAAGTCTTGATGTACTGCGAGACATAAGTTGTAAGGAAATCTGTGTGGTTATGTATATTAAGGTCTGCTTAACAGAAAAGCTTTCCATCTCTTTGCTGCTCTTGTTCTTTTCAACCACTGAAGTCCCAGTCTGCAAAGCCAGGACAAGAACAATTTCAGTAGAGTTACTGCATTCTATATGGAAAACCTGTATCCAAAGTTTCTTTCTCTCTTTTGCATCTTTATACTTGTCAAACCACTAGACTGAGGTTATCATTAGTATTACAGTTATTTTGCTTAGAGAATAAGGTGTTTGTTTTGTTTGTTTGTATTATTTAGAAACATGAATATTATAAACTGTCAGTCCAGTTCAGATGTTCTTTTTCGTTTGCTCAATGAAATGCCTTAGTATCTTCAGAGATAGAAAGCAGTTGGTTTCCAAAATAATAACAAAAATAAAAAAGATTGTTCTTCTAAAAGAGCACTCTCCTTAAGAGAGTGCTGCAGTTTTTTTTACCAGTCTTTAATTCAATGTTCTTGGTTACTCGAAGCTGTGTTGAGATAAACATAAAATTGTTAGATATGTGTGTTCCACTTTCACTGATCAGCATATGAATAGGATATAAGCTAAATTTCTTATGTTGGATACCATTCAAAAGATGAAAGTTTCAAATAAAATTTATTTCCACCAAAAATCAGCCTGCTAGAGATTGTATGTTTTAAACTACCTAAGTATGAATTGGTGTAAAACGAAGAATAAAAGACTTGCCTTAGCTGATTGTATGCCACTGATACTCTAGACAAGGTATAACAAGGAGCTAGTTCAGACCTTTAACACT
Organism: Petroica traversi; assembly: GCA_025920805.1. Lineage (NCBI taxonomy): Eukaryota > Metazoa > Chordata > Aves > Passeriformes > Petroicidae > Petroica > Petroica traversi. The sequence continues at coordinate 22,368,474 of JAHLSL010000007.1, forward strand.
AAATCCAGGAAATGCTGCAAAGAGCATGGTAATGCGGAGGGACTTTTGTGCTTGGAGGTACATAATTAAAGAATACAAAGTGGGAGGAGGTGAGGCATAGTTATTTGTCTGCCAATTAACAGTTGACTTTGACCTGAGTTTTGAAGTACTACGTTGGGGATTAAGTGTACCAACTCATGTTACTTGTACATAATATGGCTTTTCAGCAGAGCTGTTTGCACGCGTTTGTCATTTGCAGCTACATTTTTGTGATCTTTTCTAGCAAAAATTATCACAGTCCATCTATATTGTAACAGCCTCCTATGAGACCAACAAAATTTGGCAGATCATGAAAACCCAGTTGTTTTGTGGTGTTGTAAATTCCCCCACTGCCTTTATGTATGAAGTTTTTTGCATGTGTAATGTCAGCAGGATCATTTGGTTTTTCTGAGCTCTGTGCATCATTGAATGCCAAGCCTACTACATAATGCATCTGGGGCCAAGGATTGCTCAATTTAAATATTGATATTTTATAACTCCTAACTTTGCATGTGTAATAGTATTGTAAGATAGATTGCAGCTTTCAACATTTTGAACAAAGTAAGTGGTACGGATCCCAAACACTAGAAGGTTTAACATTTTGGCTTAATGTAAATGTTTTTATCCTTGATAATATGAAGTTGCTCATACTGCAAGAAATGACAGTTGGTCTGCAAAGAGAAGACAAGTGCTTCGTTCAGAGTCTAGGCAGATGTTGGGTTTTTTGGTTGTATAAAACCTGTGTGTTCTGTTTTTTGCAGTGCCTGCTGTCCCATTACTTTTTCTGGTCTTATGTCTCTTTGGGTTCCTAGCCTTTTGCTGTGCTGTTCAGTTTTGAATTTGGCTACTTCTGCCTTGTTACTGAGATCTGGTAGGAGGAACTCGGGAGTCTTTGGGATATACTGTCCTCCTCTTGTTTTGGTACGTCTGGGGTCTCCAACAACCCTTGTCAACCAGAAAAAAATGGCAGAACACCCCCCCCCCCCAGTCCTTTCATGTGACTTGTTCAGGTGGTCTCTAAAAATTATGGGTGCATTTGAGTAATCTGTTAGAAGCAACAAGGAGATAATTCTGCTTGCTCTTTAATCCTTTCAAGTGATGTATTGATTAAATATGGCCATCTTTCTTGGTTTGTGTGTGTCTGACTTTTCTGGCCAAATTGGGGCTGACTTTCTCGAAAGTGGCAGCTGTGCTATGTTTCAAAATACAAGGTTCTCAGATTCCCACTTAGAAATGCAGGACTTGTGTAACAACATTTTCCTAGTACTGCCTTCACAAAAGACAAAATCATTATTTGAAACATTGGTCAGAAACATTATAGAATACAAGAGAAAACTAAATCTAAAATTAAGTTTGAGTTGCTAAAGGGGTGAAACCAGTGGACTGTAAATATTGTCATTTGGAATGTCAAAATGCGGTTTATGGAAAGTAGCTCATTGTAAAAGGCATGGGAATTATTTGATATTTTGTTTGGGGCAGGATTTAAGCAATATTTCATGCTAGCCATGGTCAATTAAGATGTAATTGACTAATGTTTTAGCTCACACTTTATTGAAGGAGAGGAAAAATGTTGATCACATTACTGAAATTACTTTCTATATTTGACATTCAAACTGGAAGTTCAAGACCCATCATGTACTTGTTGGTCCTTTGATTTTGCACAAGGAATGACATCTTTTGCAGTAACCTGTCTGTTGCAGTCTTAGTACTGTTTTATTATTGGTACTGGAAACTTGTGAAATTGATTTTTCAGCATCTTGACATCTGAAGGCAGGTACCTGAAAGCTGAAATTATGTGGTATGGAAGGCCTACCTGAAATAATAACCTCAGCTCGTGCCTCAGACACACTAAAAAAACCCCTTTCTGCAGCCTAACTTACTCAGCAGTAGGAACTGTTCTGCTTAAAGTTCGCAGCATGCTTTTTGAGTTTTACAACTATTTTAATTTGTTGGAGGAAAAACTACATTTAAAGCATGAGTAAACAACCAACTATGAATTTACCATCAGTATTCTGAGTCTTAGTGCTATCAGAAGAAATAATGTCCATTTTTATTAGGATATAAAAATGGGCAGTTAGGTAATGAGTTAATTAAGCTATAAGCTTTCGGACTGACCTGAGCAGTGAGGAGATCTGACAACTCTACCCCCACTCATGAAACTAGCTTATGTGGTGATGTCTTCCCTCCTCCATGTGGAGGTTGGGGCACAACTAATTCTTGCCCATCAGTTAGTATGGCACTTAATTAAAGTCAACCAGTTACAGACTAAAATAGGTTGCTTAAAGGCCAGCCTGTAAGAAGTAAGAGATCATACAGAATGTGGCAGATAGAAAAAAAAGAATATATTTTTTTCATTGAATTTGACCACTAGATGACACCACTGCAAAAGAATACTTGCCTAATGTCTGTGGGCAAGCAACACCAGAATGCTTTTAAAAATGAACCTACTTGCAGAAGGAGTAGATGATATTCTGTTAGGAAGATTGCTGCATCTGATCATACATTTGATACAGGTTAACATCCTTCTCTCCTTTGAATCATCTGATGTTGACAATTGTCAGCCTGCAGGAAACACATAAGCACAGATCAAATTTTTTTAAACTCATCAATTGTTTAACCAGAGTCCCAGTGCTATAGGAGTGTTCATAGTGGATTAACCACTGCATTAGGCCAATTAAAAGATTTGCATACTGTTTTCATCTCTGTAAGTCTTAACTGGGGCACAGGAAGCATGTTGCTGGTCATGACTATAGCTGATAAGAAGTTAGGGTGGTAGAAGATAATCCTTGTAAGAGATAAAGTTATAGCTCATTTTCCAACTTTATTCAAACTGGCAACTCACTTTTATCTATCTGTCTATATCCATCTATCAATCTGTATCGATCTGCAGTTGTCTTCTGAGTGCTAGGATGACTTATTATAAGATCAGTAGTTGTAAATGGCAAAGTATGTTCCGTGTTTAGACTCTAATGAGTTACAGAGACTTTAAATAATTTAAATTATTACTAATTGTGGTGTATTTTTTAAATGGTAACACTTACATGTAAATTCCTGCGTACAAAGGAAGTTTGCTACTTTGTTTTGAAAGGTGAATTTGAATTCCAGAAAGTATCAAAACTAGTGTAGTGTCTGTGAAAACAGCATCTCTGATAGTACTGGAGAGCAGCCTACCTAGTCACAGAACAAATACTGTATGCATTTTCTCAGCATAGCTGTTCAAGGATCAATCAACTTCTGGCCTAGAAAAATCATGTTTAAGGAATTCACTTTCCACTGCCCTTAAATCCTTTGGGATATTAATGTAAATTTGTTGACTAATAAATATGTTTATGTTTGACTACTGGAAGCTGTGAGATGATGATATATGGGAGAGAACCTGTAACTCCTGTCATATAGTTTGTTGAACAGCTGTTACAACAATTGGCACTGCCAGTCTCTGCTCTCATTCTCGCACTCTCTACTTTTATAACTGTAAATTCAAAGGTAAAGATTTTGGGTTGTTTTATTATTTATTTGATTTTAATCAGTACAATGTAATGAACCAAAAGCTGGGCAGTCCAAATGATGCATATACCAGTGTAGTACTGTCCTGATCCTGCAGGGACAGCTGATACAGCTACTCTGTACATGCTCTTGTCCTAAGCAAAACCATGTTTCTGACTAGTTTCTTTGAAACATACTATCTTAACTATAACTTGACAGACAAGTGAAGATGCTAAAACTGTAAAGCAGCAGCTCTATACTTCAGGAAGCCATTATGTGCATAAAACCTGTCTCCTTGTTGTGTGCTTTTGTTTTGTGTGTGCATTAAACAGTACCAGTTAGCTTAGTAAAAGATGTCACTAATTCCTTCAGATCTTGTCTCTCTTTTATCTCTTTAATTACTCTCAAGCGTATGAGAACTGTTAGGATGAGGATATGAGTTACTGCACTTATTTGACATTTACTTCTTAAAATCCTACTAAAAGCTGACAAAACAGAATGATGCTATAGCTTTTTGGTACTTTTTGGCACTTGCTACTACAGCTTCTTGTATTACTCTTATGGGGGTTTATGTATTCAACTAACCTTATATACTGTTAGAGAAGGTGTACTTTTAAAATTTTGACAATTGAAAAACTTTGCTTTCATTTGTATCTTAAAAAGGGAATTTGCTTCTGACTCACTGATCATTGTGGCTTTTATTTTAAAAGTTGTCTTTGAAGGGTCACAATATTCCCCCACTGTCCCATGTACCATCCAAGGGATGGTTTTTGTCTGTTTATTGTAAGGATACAAAGACAGATTTACAACTCATGTGAGCTTTCATGGTATCTTGTTTTTTTTACTTGAAATGGGGACATAGCATAGTGCCAGACTATTATTTCTGTCAGAGTAATTAGTGCCAGCCAGATCAAAAGCTGGTGTGCAGAATGCTCAGCTGAGGAACTCTTGAGAAGTGCTCTCTCCTCCCACAGCCTCTAAGGCCAGCCTTGGTTGGATGTAAAGGCCTACTTGGATTTGAGAAGAACTTTTCTGGGAAGCAAAAGTGCAGGGTTGAGGTTTTTTCAGCTGATACCCTGAAATGGCTTGGGCCATAGTGGAATACAGATTCTCTTCTCTTCTTTAAATTGTGTTCTTCTGCTTCTCCAGCAGCAGTAGATTGAGATACCTGCCTGTTGTGCAACTCATAATAGCTTCTCTATGTGTCTGAGTTGCTGAGCTGAATGAAAGAATTTGTTTTGGTTTTTTTCATCCTAAAGAGGAAGTGAAGAGGATGAGGGGTATCAGGGAGTGTGAGAGAAAAGACTGGTGGGACCCTTCAGTCCCTGAGAGAAATGCAGTGGATGGAAGCTTGGTGAGAGTCAGAGGAACCCTGATCTTCTCACCATCAGGCAGAGGGGGGGGGGATCTAAAAGGTGAGGGTGAATGGAAACAGGTCCCTGCCCAGGGGGATAGGACAATTCCCCCCTGCCTCCCTTTCCTTTTCAAGTGCCCTTATAGAATGTGTATGAGGCTCTGCAATATCAGGGTAAGGCAGATAATACTGGAGATGAGGTTCTATCTTGGGGCTTGCCCAGACCAAGTCTGTCAGCCGGATGGATCACAACTTTGGGTGTTAAGAAAGAGCATGATGGTAAGTGACTCCCTTTGCAGGGAAACTGAGGGCCCCAAATATATGCCCGCTGGATCCATTCCACAGGCAAGTCTGCTGCCTCCTTGGGACCTGGGTAAGAGATGTTATCAGGAGACTCCCTGGACTGATTGAGCCCTCTGATTGTTACTCCCTTCTAGTTGTTGTGCAGGTTGGCAGTGACAAGGTTGATGAGAGAAGTCTTAGGGCAGTCAAAAAGAACTTCAGGGCACTAGGGAACAGATTGAAGGAATAGGAGTGTAGGTGGTGTTTTCCACAATCCCTTTGGTAGCAGGAAGGAATGGTGAAAGCAACAGGAGAAGCCACCTGATCAGCATGAGGCTTAAAGGCCATCAGTGGAGTTATGAATTTGTGCTCATGGGGCAGTTTATATGGCACTGCTGGAGACAAATGGAGTTTGCCTGTCTAAAGGTCCATGAGTTGGCAGGGGGGATTGAGAAGGCTTAAAACTAGGTTTGAAGGAGGAAGGGGCTAAAACCAGGCTTGGTGGAGATGGGCCTGGGTGCAGCTTGTCTGTGCTGGGGGTGAAATCAGTACCCTAGCTGAAGTGCATCTGTATTACACCAACTCTGAAATGTGCAAACCATGTTGGAACACACAGTCTTACAGAGGTGAGCCAGGGACTCCCAAGGTATTATAAACCAAAAGGGAAACCACCAGAGAATTATCTCCGAGCAACTAAGGGTTATGTTCCTCTAGGAAGGTGACACAGCTGACAGCCTCAAAGCACCCAGCACAGGGCAGGAGCAACTAACAGGTGGAGTTGGAAACCCCCCTGCGGCTAGAAAGCTACAGCCCTGTTGCCATTACTGAAATGTGGTGGGACAAATCCCATGACTGGACTGTGACCACTGATGGCTACAGGCTGTTCAGAAGAGATGGGAGGAGGAGAGGCAGAGGGGTTGCCCCCTGCATCAAGAGGTGGATTTATTGCTGAAATGATTTTTGCCTTTTCTTTCATGCACCTTTTACACAGTTCTGTATATCCACAAGAATTAGCATGCTTACTTGTAACCCTTGACTTAGTTTGGAGCTTAGTGTTTTGTAAGTGTTCTGCAGGCCATGAGACTAAACACCCCAGAACTGCAGAGCCAGGGAGACCAAACATCCTACTATCTTAGGAACCCAAGGTCCCATAGTAGGACAGATTCTGTAAACTAGGGGTTAGCCCACCCCAGCCCCTTACTGGGCCCCCTTGTTAGATATGCTGATGTGTAAAGTCTATAACTTGTGTGTGTGATTGACGGTGGGTGTGCATTGCAATGCTGTCACCTGGCTGAAGTGGAAGCATCCAACAGGATCCTAATTAAAATACCAAGGTAACAACCCCCAACCCTCTAATCGTGTCTAGCTTCATTTTCCTTACACCAGGGAAAAGGCATCAGATTGAGTGTGAAGAGTTGTCTCTGAAGACCAGCAGGTTGAAAGCCTGTGGGTAAAAATCAAATACCGAGGCAACAAAGGGAAGCAAGTGATGAATGTCTACTGTGAGCTCCCTGATCTCATAGAGATCCTGATAGGGGGAGTCTATTGACAATAGACAAAGCCTTACTGCTTCGGCTGCAGGAATCATTGCACTTACAGGCTCTTGTCCTTCTTGGGGGCTTCAACCACCCTGTTATCTGCTGGAAAAGTAGCACAGTGGCCTGGCTGAGTAGGTACCTGATAGTAAAACTAAAGGGAAAGAAGCAGATATACAGGCAGCTGAAGATAGAATTGACAGGTGACCTGGGAAGAGCAAGGCAAAGCTGGAATTGTACCTTGCAAGGGATGCAAAGAATAACGGGAAGAGGTTTAACATGTGTGTTAACCTGAAAAGGAAGGTCAGAGAGGGTGTAACCCCTTGATAAACAGTGCTAGAAAACTGATAACAATGGATGAAAAGAAGGCTGAGAAAATAAACAACTTCTTTACCTCAGTCTTCGATGGCTGCCTCTCTTCCTCCACCTCTTGAGTGGATGGACAGCTCTCTGTATTCCTCTGCATTTATCTATTGTTAATGTTTGTATCTTGCATATGTCCTAGTTAATGTATATTCTTTTGTTTAGTTGTTTTGTCAGGTAGTTGAATTCAGTTTAATGACTATCAATAAATTAAACTGATTGCCAGAGCTGCGAAAAGCCAGTACCATGTATGTGGCTGGAAAGAGGAGTGGCAAAGGAAGATCTCCCCATTTGACAGGAACTGTTCAGTGATCTCTGCACCTTGGGGAGCAGCAGCCCAAGGCTGCAGGTGCAGTTTGCTTTTGTATAGCTTCAGCCTGCTGCTTCTTTAGAGTTCTGGAAGTGCCAAGGTTTGGTCAGACCTTAGTTTTCTGTTAGTTGTGTTAAACTGCTCTTCAAAGCACAGCCCAGAATCGTTCTGCAGAGAGAGACTGATGCAGTGTGGTTTCTGAGAAACTGTCCTGTGCCAGTCCGCAGTCCCTAGCCCTTAGGTTGCTGGAGTCAGTTCTGTTCTTTTGCTTGTGCAGCTCACCAGTCCTACCCGACATTCAGGGAAATAGGGGAGCTTCTCAGATTTTTTCATTTGAGAGAGAAGATACACTTATATTAAAAATAATGTTGGTGATACTACCTCTGGCTTTGTGTTAAAAACTTTGGACTCTTGAGTTGTTCTTTTTTTGTTGTTGTTGGTTTGTTTTTTAATTAAGAATAAAGATAAAACAATAAGGCCAAGCATTTATTAGAGTCCTTCCCATAACGTAAGAGACCTCAAAGATCTTAGTTTCTGAGCCTAACAAAAAATAGATCTGTAAGCATGAGGCCATCCTTTCAACAATCTGGAAGCCCCCATTTTTGATAACCGCCTCTAGTGCAGAAATACTTAAGCAAAATTGTTTTAAGTAGTGTTGTCTGAGCTAAATTTGCTGGGACTGTTGTGTGAAAGTCCTTGATGGTTCTATTCCCTATTTATTTTGAAAGCCTTTGGGATTCACTCAGTGTGACTTGAATATTTATTGTAATTTGAAGACAGTGCTTCCTGACTGATGGGGAGTTTAGGGTACATATTTTGTACTTTGATGCTGCTGTCTTTTTAGATTGAGTTGCCCCCAAATCTTATTTTATGGGAAATACTGAGCATGGTTTGACATAACCTGAGTAAAGTATCTTTTTAAGGAAGTAATTCAAGTAGTGTGCTTCATTTTAATGTCTTGCTTCAGCTTTCAGCTGTGTTGTTTTATGTGCCTCATGACATAAGAGTTGTAGTGAGTGAACTCAGGGAATGATTAGGTTATTGAGAAGAGCAGAACACTGGCACTAGAAACAGTATCTTTGTCACTTAGTCCAGGGAATTGGTGCTATTAGCTGTGATTAGACTACAGGCTAAAAAAATTAATTAATAGATTCTTTCTTTAATGCCAGAATGAGTGGTTGCATCACTGCTTTTAAACTGTTGTCTATCAGTAAGCATTAAATCGCACAGGATTGTGCTTTTATTGAACCAGGTAATGTGTGTTTCACTTGATTCCTTCCCCAAAGGTTTCTGGTAATGATTTGAATGGCGTAGAAGATGGAGTATCACTTCCTTTCTGGGATCGCTTAATCTGTTAGTCATTCTTCCTGCTGAAAAATAAAGGGGAAGGGGGCGGGGGGTGGAACGCAGCTGTGCCGGGGATTTCGCCGCTTACTGAATGAAGCGTATAGAATACGTAATTTCCATTCTTAGCGAAGAAGGCGTGATGCCGTGTAAATTGCGGGGCTGCTGGAGGGGCGAGCAGGTAGGATGAGTGTGGGGAGGCTCCCGGGCTGCAGCGCTGCGCTGTCTCTGTGCGCGCCGCCGGAGCCTCTTTGTCCGCGGGAGCGCGGG
>JAHLSL010000007.1:22377832-22428128 GCA_025920805.1 Petroica traversi
GGCCCCCTCTAGCGGCCAGAGCCGCAGCTGCAGGCGCTGCCGCGGCTGTCGCCGGTTCCCCGTCAGAAATTCAAAGCGTGTCTTGGTTGAATTGCACTCGCTGGGAAATGTGTTTTATAACCCGAAACAAAACTAGTTCTGCTAAAGATAGCAGGTGGTTTTTTAGCAGGTGATCTCTGTCGGATTTTTTAAAAACCCAGCCTAATAATATATATTCTGTCATGTAGTTGGCTCCATATTATTTAGTATGAAGGGGTGACTGTGATGTTCCAAATATTGGAAAACCAAGTTACTAAGAATAAACTTTCCTTATATGATTCAGAGTCTGATGCTGGGCCAGATCTTAATAAGCCTTGTTGGCCTTGGATTTACTTTGTGAACAGTCACCAGGTTCTACCTCCAATATACTCAGGTGATCTTGGTTCTTTATACAGAGTCTGTTCAGGTTTTTTTGCAGTTAATTGGCTTGGGAATCCTACTGGCTGGGAAGATGTGTCTTCCAGCCTCAGACCAGCCAGCTTTGGAAGCGAGTGTGGAATGGCAGTGTGCCTGTGGCCAGCAAGTCTGAGTGGGCTCAGGCTGCCTCTGCATGCAAGCAGCTCTGGTGGTCCCCATGGATACTGTAAACATTGGCCATATTGCTGTCCTTAGGAGTATATAAGGATGTTAATAGCTTTGTTAGGGGTTTTTTTGTTTGTTTTATTAAATTATTTTCGTATTTTTTTTAATAACCTGCTGGAGCATCCTGGAGCTCTCTTCCTGTTGGAGAGAGCAGGTACAGGGTCTGACTGCATTACTGATTCTTGATAGTATCAGTAGAACACTACCTAGCATATTTTAATGTTATTCTGTTATTTTAATTCTTTGGGGGTTTTCTCTGGCTACCACCATCTTTTCTTTTCCCTTCCCCCCTCCCCCACCTTCCCAGTGTCTCCAAGTTTTAGATAGTACTGTCTGCTTGCTGAAAGAGGTGTTCAAGAAATATTTTGACATTGCTTCTTTTTTGCCAATGTTCAGTTCAGATAGAACAACATTCAGAATTTGTTTGTCATGGATTTCATGGGATTTGTTTGTTTTTAGCCTAAGTGTGACACCACTAGTTCAAGCCCAGGACTTCGTGTATTCTTCGTTTTATGTATTTCAAGTGGGAGTGCTTGGTGCCCAGAGTAGAAAATTATTGTGTTTTCTTTTTCCCCATGCTTTGAGCTCTTAGTGCTAGAGTGTGACAAGGTCCATTGACTACAGCAGTTTATTTTCATGTATCAGACAAGGCTTTTGGATGTTAAGCTGAAGAATAGGAGCTGTGGAATTCTAGAAAGGGGTGAAAGTTAGTGGTTAAGAACCAGCTACAGTACAGCTACCCAGCATGAAGTGTTGATTAATTATACTTTTTGATACGTATTTAATTCTCCCTTTTATAACTAGCATTCAGGATGGCAAAGGAAAAGGCTTGTTTTGTCAATTGTGTGCATGCCAGATGGAGCCCTAATATGTGTCAGCAGATAAATGGGCCATTATTAAGATTAGATGCATAATGATCATTTCAGCCTTGTTTATTTAGGTCATTGACAGTAGTAGAAGATGATCTCTTCCAAGTAAAAGTACTTTGGGATCTGAAAATCTTTTGCTTTTCTTAGACTGCTGTGAAAATAATGTAGAAGTTTTGTTGCCTAGTTTTAAAGTAACATATTAACTTTTTAGATAACTTAAGAGAACTGCAAAAAACCTCAGAGCCACAAGTAACTTGATTTGTCTTACTGAGAAGTGAAGCTGGTAGCTGTGTAAGCAGATGAATTTGTCCATTTATTGGACGGTACTTACAAAACTAATATATTACCTAGTATTTCAGTGCCCAGCTTAGTTAGTTAATTATTTAGTAGGCAGTACAATGTTCAGTTATATATGTATTCTTAAAATAACATCTGCTACAATTTTAGTCTCCTTGTACTAGTGAAAGACTTCTGACATTAATAAATGCCTGTGTTTTATTTCAGGTTGCAGTGTAAGGTTTTGGAAGTCATAGCTCCAGCCCATCACAATGGAATGGCAAATGGGCACACCAGCAGTGCTGATGGGGACACAATTGTCATCAGCGACAGCGACGACTCAGAAACACATAACAGCTCTGCACAAAATGGGTACATGATACTTTTACTGTGTGTCATTCAGGCTGGGGGAAATGAAACTAAAGCAGATGTGTCAGAGTCTGACTGAAACAAATCACTTGATCTGTGTGGATTGTGAGTGTTCAGACAGCTGAAGGTGACAGGCTGAACATTCAGAGGTGCTGGTTATGCTAATGCACCAGAAAACTCTGCATTATGAGAAGTGGAATACCTACAGAATAATCATTGTTAATCTCTTTGCAATGACAGTGTTTTTGCTGGAGTTGGTGGAAGAGCTGTGTGTACCTATTGGTAATTCTCTGTGCTGCTGTAGTAGAAAGTGCAGCCATGTTCTGCATTTCTGCAGTCTGGTATCACTTCACTTCCATCATGGGCTCAGAGTTGAGATTGCTTTATGACAGGAGGACACGTTTTATGGATCTCTCTGAAAAGTCTTCCCAGAGACTTCATGTGTTTGTGTCCAAAAAACCAAAAACATACAAAGCTTTTTTTATTATGCATGAATTCATATAAATATATCATTGTATTTCAGGCATTTGATTATGATTTTAAGTGCAGTGAAACTGTGTGTCTTGTCTTGAGGAACTTTCTATAGGCTGGAGTAGCTTAATAACATTGAATAGGAGAGCTGCTTGGAGGTAACTGTGTTGTTTAGTTTGGAGTATCCATTTACTCACCAGAGATTGAGCCTATCCTGGCAGTATAATGAGAAGAAAGACTTCTATGCTTCAAGGGCATGATGATGAAAGTGGAGGGTTTGAAGTGGGCCCTAACCTAGGATCTAGTAACACACAGGCTTTGCATGAACTGTTACTGACTTTAAGATGTCTCGTGGATGCTGCAGTTAATCTTGTTGATTGCTTCATGATGAAGTCATGTCCTGACATGCCTAGAATAACTAGGGTGGAGCTCCTCATTTGGTTAAGAAAATAACATGGAATAAATAATTTGTCTATTTCTTTGCTGTCTCTTGAACACAGTGTCTAAGTTGTTCATGAAGATGCCCTGCATATTTGAAAAAATAAATGCATTTTCAGTATTCTGAAAGGCATGTGGCATTTGAAAGGAGGTTGTTCTTGGAATTAGGCAAGCGTGCACGGAGCTGACTGTAGGATTGATCCCATTATAGTGCTGTCACTTCCATGCATGCAGAGCTGGTGGTAAGACTAAGTCTTGCACTCCCAGTCAGTCTGTGGTTCTCCCCAGCTGATTAGTTATTTTGACATTGCAGAGAAGGGAGGGAAAAGAATTTCTTTCTCTTAGAAAGGGAATGTTCATCAGAATATACGGGGTTTTGAAGCAGTGTTCTGTGACCTATCTTACTAACATTTTTGCTACAAGTTAAATTGCAAACCTCTTGTGGCTTTAAAATGCTTACTGTAAGTTTTAAGGGAGTCTGTTTATAACAAATGTGAGAGTGTAATAACAGTTATTTCCTAGATATATTCTGGGTATATGCAGACTTGAAAATTGTTATTTGCTGTATGTGTAAAACCTATCTGAAAGTAAAGCATTGTTGTGAATTTTTGTATGCTGGCACATAAGATTCTTTATACCACTGCTCATAACAGTAAGAAATGCCATTGTTTTGCAGCCCTGATCTTTCAGAGGCTATATTTTTCTGTTTGTGGAGGGACTTGCACGTGGAGAATATGGATGTTAGTCACCTTGGGACCAATGTCAAGTTGATGTGTGCAGGACAGTTCTGCCTCAGCCTGCACACAAATCTCCAGGTTTTGAGACCCAGCCTTTGTGCAAAGCAGCAGTGCTGTTAAACAATGGTATAGCAGATGCTCAGGGTGTTTGTGAGGTAGGGGGAGGGGAGCACAGCACAGATTGATGGGCCATCTGCAAATATTTTTCTTAAAGAATCTGTAAGGCTAGAGAATCTTAACTGAAAATAGATGTCATTAGAGATCCCAGCCTTTCTGTGACCCTACTCCTGCAGAAATAGCCATGTAGTCTGTACAAATGTTGCGGACCTTTTCTGTTGTGTTCTGCAGTAAAAGTTGGGGTGGTACAGGAAGAAAGAGGGCTATGATGCTCTTACTTTCTCTCAGAATAACAGGCTGCTTTCTAAGGCCTGGGTTACAAAGCAAAAGGTAGCAATCTTCTGAGTTTTTAAAACATTTATACTATGCCCTGGGAGCCTCTGGTACCATAGGATGATGGTCACTTGGCATAGCAGAATTTACACCTTAAACTGGTATACTTTTAAAGATAAGGTTAGACTCTTGCATTGGCTTTAGCACTCAGCAGCAGCCTGGAGGTTGAGTGGCTTTTGCTGCCAAATGCATGCAATTCAGCTGCAGCTTAATTATTCATGGCATTCCTTTTGCCAGGCCTATGAGTAGTGTGAATCATCAAGCATCATCAGAAATACTAGAAAAAATATTCTTGGTTAGCTGGCTGGTTTATGGTGGTAAATTTGGGTGTTTGTTCAATTTGAATTGAAGATTAATTTTGGGCAAGTGCTAATGGTTTCTGCCAATTTTGGGATATAAAAGGTAACAGGTTTTGGAAATAATGTCAGTAGAACCTTGCCATTCAGGCCTTTTACCATCTTCAAATGAGTTGTTTAACTGTATTTGGAGAAAAATAACTGGATATATCAAAATATGAAAATAGTTTGTCATTAAAGCTCTACAGTATCTTCAGTACAGTAAATCTGTCTTCATCTTTAATTCTTACCTTTCTTCCTCTCTCATTCCGCCATCTCTTGAATCCAAGAATAATGATGATGAGTATTAGTCCTCTTTTTAATATGAGGAAGACCAAAGTATTTGGATCAAAGGCACCTTGAAATCTTCACCGAAAAGTTAAAAGTCAGGATTTTGTAGCAAAGTGCTGTTGTCTTGTCCCTAGAGTGTTGTTCTTAACAGTCTTCAGGTTGTCAAAATTTCTGTTGTCAAAATTTTATTTCAGTTCCAGAAAATATTTGCAATTCTAAATGGACAGTTGTTATTCTTGCTCAGTGCAGAGCTGCTTGTCAGTGGCAGCCTGCAAAGATGTGCAGAGGCAGCCTTGCTATGGGGATTAGTTTCCTGACAGGTTACCTCTGTGTAAGGCTTGCACTGGAGCATGAGGAGACCGTAAATGATTGTATTGCTTTGCTAGCATTCTTCAAGGGAGTTTTTTCCATTCCCAAATTTAGTCAAAGAGAAGAAGAAAAGTCACTGCCTCTTTCTGAAAAAGTGGGAGAGCGGTCGTTTTAGCACTTCAGGACAGCATTCCGGATCCTCTAACTCTCAGTATTTTCCTGTGCAATTTTTGTACTTCTGTTAATACAGTAAATTACCGGTAGCTGTGTCAGGGCTCAGAGCAGGTGGTGTGGATAGGTGTCCTGGACAAAGTACTTGAGAAGGGCAAGGCTGAGGGAGCAGGGTTTATTTAACCTGGAGAAAAGGAGGCTCAGGGGGACCTTATCATTCCCTACAACCACCTAAAATGAGGGTGTAGTGAGGTGGAGGTTGGTCTCTTCTCCCAGGTAGCAAGAGACAGGGTGACAAAAAATAGCCTCAAATAGTGCCAAGGGAGTTTTATATTGGATAACAGGAAAAATTTCTCCACTGAAACATTAGGCATTGGAATAGGCTGTGCAGGGAAGTCATGACATTGCCATCCCTGGAAGTGTTCAGAAGGCTGTGTGGATGTGGCACTTGAAAATGTGCTTTAGTGATTAACATGGTGGTGCCAGCTTGGTAGTTGGACTCAATCTTGGAGGGTTTTTCCAACCTTTATGATTCCATGATTCTGAGGTGTCAGAAATTGCTTGGTACTGCTCCCTTAGTACTGTGCTGTCAGAATGTAGCATAGCAGTAGAGTGTAGTGTAAGGAGAAATTTATGTTCAGGCCATGTGGTCACCATGCCAAAGTAATTGAAGGCTTGATGAGATTATTACCTGTCAGTGGTTCAGTGTACCCTTATTAAAAATGCAAGATCCTGACCCAAGTACTAGCCACATTCACTTGAGTGCAGTAGAAACTACTGTAATATGGGTGAGTCACCTGCAGTTTTTACTTGCAAAATTACAAAACAATCTGTGTTTTTTCCTCTGGATTTGGTTGTCCCTAAACCAGGACAGTGTCAGAGCTGTGCTGTGTGCTGTGAAAATTGTTTAACCCTTGCTAACTCTAATGCGTTTTATAGAAAGCTTTACAAAATAAAATATAACCAAAACAAAAATATTTTTTATGCCAAAGCTGCTAAATAATTATATACTTTTTAAAGTTTTCTAGGTCCATTGAGTGACCCGTTTCTTCCTCTTTTGCACTAAGCAAAATTTTTGCCATAAATTTATAGGAAGATATTAGGAATATATTTACTTCTTGAGATAATGACTGGAAACTCAGAAACTAAGCAGAAAAAAATGTAGTGTGTTTTGAAATTATATTTGAGCTATTATATATGATCTACTGAAGCTGAGAAAGATTACTCAAACTGAGAAGTAAAGATTAATGACAGTTGAAAATTTGATTGTTCTTTAGGCCCTGAATTTGATTGCAGATAATATTGAAGCTTAGCATCTATTCAAAATGTATTAATAAGCTGATATACTTGTGATTTAATATTTGTACTCTGATACCTTTTATTTTGTATCTGATCATTACCTGTTTGGGTCATTCTTGAGCTTACTAGACCAAAGGACTGGAAATGCAGTGGTGTGTGATGAGGTGCAAGTTTGTCTTTCATTCTATCTGGAAATTCCTAGGGATAGCCTTCATTACTTTAGCTTTCCTGTCTTGACACTGAAGATGGTCATGGAAGACCAAGTCATGGTAGGACCAGAATAGGAAGGCTCTTTCAACAAACTTAAGTAGAGCTGTTAAAATCTTGCCAGTGGATCTACTGGATTACAGCTGATCTCTGTTTTGCTGATGTGAATAGCTGGGTGGGCTTTTTTCTGTTGAGTTTGGTCCAAGTGACTCAACTTGAGATTCAGCTGTGATATGCAAGCAGTATCAGGCAAGGCAGTGCATGCATATCACAGCACTTATCTGTAGGTCTGCTAGATGTGTTGCTGTTTCCAAGCCTGTCTTCTTTTCTTTTTTTTTTTTGTCAGTCCATTTATTATTAGCTGTTGTAATGATTAAATCATTAGCAACTATTTTTCTTGAGAACTTCGCAAATTCTTCTCATTTGAAATGACAGTAATGGTGACTAAGTACTCTTTCATTTAATTTGTATTAATTAGTGTATTTATTAGACATTGGAATGCTAACATTTCCTGTATTGCTCTTTCACAGAGTTAGTGGGGAAAGACAAGAATTGTAGCAAACTTCATTTTCAGCAGTATTGCAAAGTACAATTCTCAACATCTTGTGCCTGATTTTCACAAGGCTAAAGAACAGCAAGTGACGTACTCATATTTTGTCACAAACTCCATCTGAAAGCATTTGGTAAATGCTGGAATGACTGACGATGATGAAATGCACAGTTTTAGATCTCCTAGTTCATCTACATAGCTACTTCAACTTTCCTTCTTGATGAAATAAGATGACTGAATTCTTCCTGATAAAGCAGTATAACTCTTGATTACAAATTGTCACCTCAGGAGAAGTTAGTTCTGTTGTTTGATGCCAAATGCAACATTATTTAAGTAAAGTCTTACTAGTTTAGCTCTGTTCATGGTCCATAAATACACTGCTTTTTAAAAATTATATTATCTATGGAAAAACCCTTCTCATTCTCGTAAAAGAGGGAATTTTGGTAGTAGCACACGAGACCTGGGTGTTATTCACCTAGGAAGAAGTGTACCAAAACAGTTAATGTTATGTTAAAACTGAAGTAATATTTTCCATGAAGGGGGAGAATATCTAGTTCTCTCTAGCAATGTCTGTAAAGGGAAGTGCACTTTGGCTAACAAAGCATGTAACCTGATAAGCATTTATTTTGAAGTGTAGATATTTTGCCTTATGGTTCTGTTACTCTCTGTTGTTTTATGTTGTTGCTAAAGTGTTTGGTTTGGTTTTCTGAAGTGTTATTTTGGAAAAATATTTCAGGTGGTTTTTGTTTGTTTTGCAATGTAATTGGTAGATCAAGGGCTGCTGTTTTTATTAATTTTATTTATTTCTGTCTTTTGGCTCCTTCCTCATCATCCTTTTGTCTTTTTTTCTGTGGCCATCATGAGTGCTGAGAGTATTAAGGAGACAGTTTTCTGAAGTATAGGGATGTATCATTACTTGTCCCTCTGTCTCTTCATCCTTCCTTCCCGTCTTATATCTCATTTCCTTGCTAAGAAGACATCCCTTAGTTTTCTTCTGTTCCTTGCAGGAAATGGTTTTGATGCAAATTTAAATACAGAAGCAGAAAAGTTGGCACAAATTAATAGGTCTTCTTTGGTACCAGTGGAAGTTACAAGCTGGGTATTTTCAAGAAGTTTGTTGTGTAGGCACATAAATGTATTAAATGTGTACAATATGAGGCTGATGATGTGTGAATGCAAACTTTTAATTTTTTAAATTTTTTTCCTAGGGAGAAGAAAGCCATAATTGATCCTTCTTTGTTCAAATACAAAGTCCAACCTATTAAAAAACACCTATATGAACCTGTTATTGTTAAAGCATCTCAACTAAGGTAAAAAGTTAGAATGTGGAAGTTAAAATTGTACTTTATAACTGTGAGTTGTGTAAGGTGTTTTTGATATAAAACAGCATTTTAAAACAATGTCAGAGCTGTTAATTAAAAGCACTGGAACAAAATACTGTACTACAGGCTTTCTGTATCAAGGATTCCAAGCTTTGCATTAATACAGGTACCAGCTCCTTGCAAATCTCTGCTTTCATTGGTACACAGATGAGATCTGCTCTTGTCGTCTGCAAAAATCGGATTAGTTACCCAGTGTGCAACAAGCCAGTGATGACACACTCGAGAGAGATGCTGATTATTTATTTCAGAGATGCAAAGCCCAGGTGATCAGTGGTATTCCATAGATCAAGCATGTTTTAGCAAACAAAAGAATTAGTATTCATTGCCTATAAATTATATAGTTCTCTTAGTATTTAGTATTCTATTTTCTATTGGTTAATGATTCCAATTAATTGATTAATTATTGCATCTTATGGTAATTAGTCTGCATGCTCAGACTTTATCTTTTGAGTCAGTGAGTTTCTTGGTTGAGTGGTCCTGAGTTGGTTGCTGCAGATCTCCCCCTACAGAATTACCTTTTACCTTGGAGCTGATTCAGTACAGTTGCTCAGTTGGGTTTCCTGACCTTGGGAGCTCTGCTAGATGACTTTGTGACCCCTAAATATTTCATTCTTTGTGCCCACTGTCATTGGGCATTCTCCTTCCCAAACTTTGTTAATCTCTCTCCAGGTCTGAGACCATTGGAGCATGTCCAGTCCTAAACCTTAACAAGGCAATTCTACCAACAAATAATTTATTTTCCTAACACCTGGGCATCACTTACAGTAGCTAACAACCAAGCTCTCTGTTTCATGCATTAAGTTTCCCTGTGTGTTGATCAGGCTTGCAAGTATACAAAGATCTAATATCAAAGAACATCCTTTCTTAAGAAAACTTTTATATATTTCACATTTTACAACACTGACTTCTGACACCTTGGCTACTGTTGTGGTTGATGGAGTAGGTGGAAAAAAGTTTGAGAACTCTAATAATAATAATGAACTGTTGGTGATGTGAGCACTCTGATAGCATTACTGGTTTGAAATGTTGGAGGAGAGACTGGCAATCAGATTGATTTAAAATAGAAAAATGAAGATGTTTTGCTTCTTAAAAAACAAGTTGGTCTCAAATTTAGTTGCAGTGTATATTTAGACTAGATTGTGCATCAAAACTATATAAACTGGATGCTGTAAACAAACTTCAGTTTGTGTGACTACATGTCATTTAGTTCTAGCACAAATCAAGATTTGTTTTTTCATTAACTACTCCTGTGTAGTGAAGTTTTTTCCTTCCCCTGCAGTAATGCAGGTTCCCTGGAATGCCAGGAGCCAGTAGAGTGCACACTGTCCTGTAGAAAGGAGTGGCATAGCTTGACTGAGAAGTGTGTGAGTTCACCTTGTCACTTGTTGGCTTGCCTTCCTGCCTGAGAGATGTGAATGCTGCTTTCCTGCTGTCCCTGTTTGCTTGTTTGTCCTCCCTCTCTTTTGAAACAATGAGACTTTATTTAGGAATTTCAAGACGTATTGGAGGACTACCATGGATCAAAAGGGTGTTTGTAAAAGAAGACATAACAGAATCTTCAAAATAAAAATTGCAGATTCATAAACCTACTGTTTATGTACTACTTGAGTTTTGTTTTATTCATAAGAAAAATTTTAATTCAGTTGGAGTTTCAAATAATGGTTGTTTATTACAATAGTAAGGGTGTTATTTATAATTAAGAAAATAAGAAAAAGATCAATCATATGGTCTATCACATGTATTCTTGCACATACTTTTGGCTGTACTTAAACACTAATTAAAGATGTTAATTGATAATACTACCTTTCTTTCTTAATACAGCCGGAGGAAACATCTCTTTTCTCGTGACAGACTTAAACTTTTTCTGAAACAACACTGTGAAGCACATGATGGAGTAATTAAAGCTAAGGTAAGCAAGAAGAAATAATTTATGGGATAGAATATTGACACTTTAGTATTTTTTTTGCTGTTCTCTGCTAGCTGCTCAGAGCTCCTTTTTAAAACTACATTAAATTTAGCTTTTTGTAAGCGTGATATACCTTTTGAAAATTAAAGGTGAATACTTCAACTTTTTGTTTAAAAACAGGTTTTTATCTTCTGCTTGTAAACAAGATGGTAATTTTTCTGTACATGAAGCATAATGCTTAAATTCCTTCTTTGGCTACTAGTTTAAAAAAGTCCCCAAAATAAAACAGCATTTACCTTGAAAAATTTTGTTTAAACATAATATGCTTTTGCTTAGTCTAGCACGTGAATTGTTTTCATTCTTCAAGGTATGCAGCTGGTATTTCTAAGTCAAATAAAAATGAACTGTTTCTGTGTTGGTACAGTAAAGCAGTGTCAGTCTATTCTAATGCTTTTAGCTGGAAAATGTTTTATGATAGACTGAATTCAGTCTCCAGATGCCCTAAACCGGGACACAGATCTTGAGTGAGACAAGTAACCAGAGTTTAGGTGCCTGGAATGGGTTTTTTATAAGGCCTTGGATGTTGACTGTGAATGTTTTTGTAATCTTAAATATGTGGTGATACTTAGTACAACTTAGAACAGCTCAAACTAAAGTTCACATCTTAGTGGGTGCCAGATGACTGAGAATTTGAGCAGCTTTTCCCATAAGGCAGCAATTTCCCTTGCCTTGCTTGCTGTATCACAAGAAATCCTGGACTCTTCCACTGTATATTGCAGCCTTGACCCTGAAATCCTTGCTATCTTCTTGTTTTTAGAAAGTAGCAGGGTTTTTATTATGTCTGTTGTTTTCACATACAGCTGATTCTGCACGGGAAAGCTCAGAGGGATGAGAGTCAGAGTCCTGACTCTGAAAGTTGTGGAAAATAACAAAGGCGATGAATTTCATTTTTAGTGAATACATTTGTAGCTCTAGAGTGTGTCTTCTAAAGAAATGGAAATAGAAGAAATTAGAGGTGAAAGGGACAAACTACCCCATTCCTTGGGCTTGTTGGTGGTTGTGTTGACTCAGCTCACTGTATCCCATTAAGGACTAGTGATCTATTAGTGATGCTTTCTGGAGCCTCAGAAAAAATGTTATATTCTATATATGTGTATTTGTCATCTTGTCTTTATTTGGGCTTTCTGTGGAGAGTAGAGTCTTCTTGTCCTCTTGCTGATTGCCTTGCATTTCAGTAATGTGAACACGTCCTGTTTGGAATGTCTCCTTTGTATCCTCATCTGCATTGTCCAGTAAAGGCAGATTTCCTGAAGTCATTAGGATGAGAAAGTAGACTTGAAAAGAAACTTGGACAGTTTATAGCAATCTCCTCCAGAAATAACTACCTATGTAATAGAGAAATATGTAATCTTTCAATAAGTTTCTGCTTTTATCTCTCAAAATTTTTTCTTGACACACTTCAATAACTTGCTAGGAAGACACTGTCCGGCTGTGGTTGCTAAAAGGCATATAAAGAAATAAAATCTTACCAAATGAAGCCAAATGCTAGTTTCAGATGTGTGCTGCATACATTATTATCATTATCCACTTGGTAGATTAACTCTTCACTTACACTGTTTCAGAGCTTTATTTCTTACCCTCAGTTAAGCAGTTGTGGATATGGTTACTCTTATTGACTTCTTTTGTGAATTAATGATTGATTAATTAGCTTATATTTATAAAAAGGTATGAATTTTGTAATGAATATCTGTTTTCATCTTTCTTACTAAGGCAACATCAATTGAAAAATATAATCTAGCAGAACAAAACTTCTCCTATTTCTTTCCTGATGAACCACCCACATTTATCTTCAGCCCTGCAAGCAGACGGCGAGGGCGACCTCCAAAGAGGGCATCTGCAAATCTTGTAAGTAGTAACATTTTTAATCCCAGATGAAGACACATCAGCATAAGTTCTTCCATTTGTCTGAGTTTTCAGATCATTTGAAATACAAGGTTGGCATTGTGCTTTTTTATTTTAAAGGCAATTGGGATATAGGCCACAATTGCTCTTCAAGTAATTGCTTTATAGTTAATCTGGTAAAAGGGATCATATTTGATATGTTACCTTCTTATTTTTGTCATTACTTCTGGGATCCCATCAAGAAACCAGTTTTTCAGTGTATTGCAATGGCAAACAGAGTAATTGTCCATTCTGGGATTAATAAATTAGTTGCTAAAAAACTTTATTTTGAATTCTCAGATAAAATTATGTAACTTGTCCTTAGATACAGGTATGTCACTTGCCTGTATTTAAACACTGAGAATCTTAGTCACTGTACTACTTCATTGTGTTCTAGAGAACAGTTGAAAAATTTGGAATATCTTTTGCTGGTCATTTCACTGTAGTTATTATGTTCTTTTTTTTCCTCTCCACCTCCAAATTCTCTATCAGGAGGACAGTATTACACCTAAACAAAACACCCCAGGAAACAAAAGTAAAGTATCAAGGGAAAGGGCAAGGTTCCAGAAGCACAAAGAAGATGTGCAGGCCATAGGTAAGTTGAATTTTACTCATGACCAGTAGAACCAGTTTTTGCTGGTTTGAGAACAGGCCATAATTAGAGTATTTTTGGGGTTGTAGCTTTCAAAGGGAAAATGTAATAAGAGTGTACTGCCACACCACTATGGCCAAGTGTTCCTTTCAATGGTTAAAAGGGCTGTTTCCTGGTTTGTTTTTTTTTTTCCTTGTTGGTTGACTAAATTGGAGAAATGTAGGAAGCTTGTGGTCCAACAGTATTGATTTCTTTCTCAGATAAATAAAGAGCTAAATAATTTTTGGTAGAAGCTTGGATGGTGAAGTCATGTGTAAATTTTACCAGCTGAAAGTATATCAAAGCATGAATAAGTAACACAAATCCATTCGTTTTTCCAGTCATGTGTTTTCCTCATACAATAATCTCAGAATTTAAAAGAACTGAAATAGATTCTGAGTTTTTCTGGTTTAAAAGAGCACAAATCACTCCAGAGGTTTTTAGTTTGAACTGATTGAATTGTTTTGGCTTAGTTTTGACCTGTTCCTGAACAATTTAAATTTTATTTCAAATGAAGTAAGGGGACCCATATGCCTTTTGTTTGGGTTTAACTAGATAAACTGGTATGTCTTCCTGAGGAGACAAAGCTCAGACAAGGAGCTATTCTTCTGGATTGGAAGGACTCATCTTTCCCAAGGAAAGGCTTTCATCTGTGGAAATATTTTGGAACTTCTTGTTCCAGCCTCTCGTTTCCTTGAACACAGAATGTTTTAAGATGGCAAGGACCTTTAGAAATTACCTAGTCCAACATGTGCTTAAATAACAGCAAAGATGTCAGACACTGCTTTAGGCCTTTCCTTTATAAGAGATGGGGACACTAGAATTTCATGTTTTCCATTAAAATTGTGTGTCCACATTCTTGCACAACGAGTATCTATTTGTTCATGTGCTGGGAATGACAACATAGAACAAGGCAACAGCTGATCAGTGTCAAAGCTGTCTCCTCTCTTGTGTGGACAGAACCTGCAGCTTCTAGAAGGCTAGATAAGACACATTTTTACAATGTGAAAGGTAGCAAAATACCAGGTGCTTTGAAAAATGAACCTTCCCAGTATGTTGAAGATCAGCTTCACTGCACTTGTTTGCCAGGTAGAGACATTGCTGGGATCTGTAGAAGGAACCTCACCCATTTTCAGAATGTTGTAGGAAAATATAATAGTAATCATCTTTCTTTTTAGTACTATCCACTTGGTAAGAGTAAGGATCTTTTTTCATTTCATTCACTTATGATTCTAACTTTCCTCTTTATTCAATTAAAACAGTAATACCCCCTTTTATTTGCTAGCCTGTGTGGGGGCTGACAGGCACTGTCTGTCCAAAGAAAGTGGAAACTTGTATCTTGTTGTTGTATACATGACTGCTAAGAAATCTGCATCTCTTCAGGTGGTAGCATTTATTATCATTTAAAGTTCAGATTAAACTGTGTAACTGAAGTAAAATTTGAACAAAACACACTGAAATACTACATAGATTTCAAATGTACTGATTTCAGTAATTCAGTAATAACTAAATATTTAAAGATCACTTATTTAAAGGTTTTTACTGTCACAGATATTGCATGGTTGTGTGCCACACCTGGCTGTGACATGCTTTTGTTAACCAGTCATTACTAAATACGTTGCTATAATTATGTGTTGGAATCAGTCCTCATCTTTATATGTCAATTGGTAGAAACCAATAAACAAGTAATAACCTTCTGTATACTCATAAAACCAGATATATTTAATTTTATTACCATGTTGACAACCTCATAAAACATGTCTAGTACCTAGGCTTGAAACTGAGTCTGTAAAGACCTTCCAAGTGTTTGAATTTCTGCTTGGTGTGGAAACAATTCAGTCTTCATAACAATATCTTTTACATATAGTAATTATAAAAAGATCAGTCTGTCAGTTAAAACTAACATTTTGCAAAAGAAAAAATAACTTAGGTTTGTTTATTTCCTTTATAGCTTTTGAAAAAGCTAAATTAAAACAAGAGAAGGCAAATGCTATGGAAGCTAGGAAAAAGGAGAAAGAAGATAAGGAAAAGAAGAGAGAAGAATTAAAGAAAATTGTGGAAGAAGAAAGGATGAAAAAGAAAGAAGAGAAAGAGAGACTCAAAATAGAAAAGGAGAAAGTAATGCATTTGAAGTATATGTGTTTCATATAGGAACAGTGTAATGGCTTTCTAGTTTCCTTTTTTCTTAATCACTGTTTCAGGTTATTTTTCATTAATCATTTTCATTTCCTAGAAATGCACTTTAAAAGACTAGGCAGTTACAAGATTTGATGATGGGTTGTATTTCTGGTTAACTTTCTCTATGATTTTAGTTTACCAGAAGTTAATTTTGAATTTGAACTTACTTCTGAAGTAATGTGGTGGGCTTGGGGTTTTTTTGCCAGTAATACATAAAACCATTTGATTTAATGGTTGTCTTCTCTTTGAAGAATCTGTTCTGCATCAGACTGACAGCATATCTAATGGTTGTGAGTTTCTGTGTGGATTCTCTTCGGATGTAAATTGCCAAATAATGTTTTGTCAACTTGAATATGAAGAAATTATATATTCCACTCTTTTACCACAGCCGCATTCACTATCTTACTTTGATAGTCTTTTTTGAGGCAACTTTCATAACTGCTGTCTAATTTTTGATGTTTTTTCTTCACTTCCATTAAAAAGAAAACAAAACCAAAACCAGCCCCTCAAAATGCAGCAACTAATCCAACAAAGTATCACCTCATTTAAGTATTTTTGCTAGTATCATTTTATACAAAATAAAAATTAATAGATTACTCCATTCTAATTAAATGTGATGGTTTACTTTTCAGTGTGATTGAATAGTAAGTGGTGCAGTTTTAGGAATTGCAATAAGGCCATGTAACAATATTTATATACAATTATGACTGTTTTGGTTTTTGCTTTTTCTTTTTTTTTTTAGGAAAGAGAGAAGCTGCGTGAGGAGAAAAGAAAATATGTGGAATACCTGAAACAGTGGAGTAAACCTAGAGAAGATATGGAGTGTGATGACCTTAAGGTATGATGGAATTTTGAATAGCTGAGGATTGTAGTTTGCAGGATCCCCAGATGGATTAGATTTCCTAATGCAGAGGCAAATCTAGACCTGATTGGAGTGCTAGAGGCTGTGAGTCACCTGCAGTGTGTAATACATATTTCCCAGTGGCAATGTTAATAGGATCATCTGCATCTGCCTTTTCAGCCTCCAGAAAAGCTTTACAGGCTGTGCTCAGTCTAGAGTGGAGTATATTCCAAGTGCTGGCATTATTGAGTGGAGGGTATTGATGCTGTCATCAGTGATTTGGAGGTGGTCTCTCTGTGAAGTGGAGTTGTTATATGGTTATGTCAGCTCCATTAATATGTCTTCAGCCTACCATAAGTGCTTTACAAATGCAAAAGCCCCAGTACAAGAACACATAGCTGTTAGATGTGATCTTCCATATCCAAGTGTTAGAAGGGTGTGTTTTATGTGAACATGTTGGGTTTTTGTTTGCTTGTCTTTACAAGCGATCATGAGTAACTTCTAAGAGTATGTTTATTTTTGCTTGTCTGGAAAATTCAGGAAACTGAAATTCAAAACGCTTGTGAAATAATACAGTTATAAAGCAAAAATTTTGATAGCCAATGTTCTTAACTTGTAGTGGGATTAATTCTTTTAATAAAGATCAAACTTCATGGACATGAGTAAACTTCTTTCTTGAAAATTTTACATTCAAGTTGCGTGCTCTCCGGTTTCCAAAGTTAGTACTACCACCAGTGTTACCGTGATAACTGATTGTGTCCTCTGGGACTCTTTTTAGTAAAATGTAGAGAAACTCAACAAATACATTCCTTAGAATAATAGGCTCTTTGATTTTAATCACTTGTATACTTTGCACAAACCAAATACTATATTAAATGGTCCTGTTTGGTTTGCAGGAACTTCCCATTCCAATACCAGTGAAGACGAGACTTCCTCCTGAGATCTTTGGTGATGCTCTGATGGTTTTGGAGTTTTTACATGCATTTGGGGAACTTTTTGATCTTCAAGATGAATTTCCTGAAGGAGTGACTTTAGGCAAGTTGTGGTTTATGTGGCAAGGTGCCCCACTTTGGTGGTTTCCTTTCTACCAAACAACCAAACATCTTAAGTGCACAAGTACCACTGCTATGGGATTTTCTGTGTGGCTTTAATCTGTCAGTGCTAACCCATGCAAATCAATTCAGTTTTCAGTTCATGGCCAACTCCATGTGGCTTATAAAATCAAAATTAATTTTGGTATACAAGTTGTTATTCTGCTTATCAAAATATCTACTTGTACTTTTTTCTTGCAATTATATATTAAGAAAACAACGTTTTGTCAGCACTCTTTTTGATGACATCACTCTAGAATATATGCAGTAAATTATGGAAACGTTATTTAATTATCATACCTGAAGGAAAAAAAGTGTTTTCATTCTTCAGTACATAATTTTTTTTCCAACTTTGCGGCAAAAGTGACGCTTCTTAAACTTTATTCACAGAGGTTTTAGAGGAAGCTCTTGTAGGAAATGACACTGAAGGCCCACTATGTGAATTGCTGTTTTTCTTCCTGACTGCCATCTTTCAGGCAATGGCCGAAGAGGAAGAGGAAGTGGCCAAAGATCAAATAGCTGATGCTGAGACCAAAGGTCAGATCCTTAATTTTACTGCTGAGAAGCTGAAATTGCACTGGAATTAACTCTAAGCTGCATGATCTATGGCATTCCTTTGTTTAACCTTGTCTTATTATGCATGGATATTGTATGTAAATGGGCTTGTTTTTTCTCTTTTGTCTGAAATTAAAGCCTTAAACTGGGCTTGGACTGCAGGGTCTGGGGGAAATACAGAAAAAGGAAGCTCATTGTTTCTATGATTGTATCCAGCAAAGCATAATAAGCCTTTAACAGCATTGCTTGTGTTTCGGAGGTGCAGGAAGCATCTTTACCTATTCTGCCTCTTCCTCCAGCACTGTTACATGTTTCTCCTGAGGGTCAGGAAACAAGTAATTTTCTTAAGTCTTCTCAAAGATACCTGTCTGTATCTATTAAAAAAAAATAAACCTGTGCCTATCTAGGTTAAAAACTAAAACTGCCCAGCACAACTATAATGGAGAATTTAATATTCATTGTCCTTCAAGACTTGAAAGTTTGCATCCACAGCTCCTGGATACCACCATGTGTGTTCTTTCAGTAAAGAGGCTCACAGTCACGGACTTGGGTATTTTTCTCTAAGGCTGATGTTGCTGCCATTTTCAGAGGCATTCCATGTATACTAACCACTGATCAGAAGGGAAGTGCAGGCTTTGTCACAAATTTGTGGTCCTGTGTTTGTGGGCTGCCAGATTTGCTGACTAAAGGAGAAGCTTTGACCCATCCTACTAGCATTTAGTGCTCTCTGTTTGAGGTCAAGTGAATTTCGTGGCCCCTGCAAGCCAGATGTGTGAGTTACATGAAGGTTCCTTTAATTCCTCCCTTGAAGATTGCTTATTTTCATGCTTAAGGTTTATGTCCAGTCTAAAAGTTATCTTTATATCAAGCATGGGAACTATCTTCAATAACAGGGGCTGCTCCTGTTAACTGAATAAAGTTACAGATTTGATACAGTGTTAATAAATTCAGACTGTATTTTAATTAGTGTTGAATTGAGCAGTTAAGCTGTATTGGTAACTGCTGAGAGTATTGACTTGGCAGTACAAGCAAGGATTCCATTATCAGGTAATGATAGAATAGTTAATTAGATTCTATATTGCTAATATGGCTCATCAGAAAAAACAGTGTAACTTCCATATTTTAATTTGACTTCATGGGACTGACAGTTGAAAAAGTCTGCCATTTTGTTTCTAGTGTAACAGAGTTGTGGGTAAGGCACTTCATTTATTATATTTTACTTGCCTCAGAACTTCCATTTCTTGTCACTCTTGTTTAGACATCTTCTTTCCAGTAAAAGAATTGCATAGTCCTGGCTTTGTAATTTGGGCTAACCAAACTAGCAGTAGTCAGCATGTTTGCTCAGTTAAATTCTGTACAGGCAGTGTTTCTGTGACAGAGAACCCCGTGGATGAGCAGTTTTGAGGTGTACAGTACTCTCCCAAACTATGTTAGAGAGTGAGAGGGGAGGTGCAGAGATTAATTTTGTAGTGACTGGGTAACAGTTTTCAAGCAACATTGTAAAGGACTGATGTGGATTTGTAATTTATGCAGTCTTAATTTGTATTTGTGGTTTTATTTTGACTTTAACTGCTTAATAATTTGGATTGGAATAAAGCAAAATTGTTGAAGCAGCATACAGTGCACAAAATACTCTGCCAACCCTCTGGAGAAATACCTGTAAGTGCTGAGGAAACCTTTGTTTAGGAAACAGGAACTTGCAGTTTCTCCCTTTATCTTTCCTGCTTTCCTTGTCAGTTTGCTTATGTATGATGATCATTAAGTGCAGGTGCTTGATTTAGTGAAATAGGATTTATTTGTAGTTTCTTAGTAATTGTGTTTCTGCAGAACAGGCTGTATCCAAGTTACAGATAGAAAGTAGAAAGTGAATGGTGATAGCCAGTATCAGAATACATGATTGGTTTGGGTTATGCTTCCTAAAACCAAAAATATGGTCAGAAAAACAGTTCATTTGAGGAAAGGAGATACGGGTGTTCTTGCATTGCTTCTCGTCTGCGCTTTCAAGCGTGTTCCTGGATTTGTTCTTGCTGCCTTTTATGTTGCCATTGTGCATGTTCTGTGTGTTGTGGTTGCTTTAACAGCTTACATGGTGTTCTCCCTATGTATAGCATGTGGTGCATGTTCTTAGCTTTTAGTTGGACTTTTTTAGTTGCATTTAAAGATCTGTAAATTTTCGTTTGGATGTTGAATTGGGTTTTGAATACATTAATGAATCTGTAAATATCATCCCTCTTTTCACTTTTTCTGCAACTCTTAAAACACAGCTTCCTTTCCTCCTCTCCGCAGTACAAGTTTTAATTTGCACTAGAATAAAGTGTTTATTTCCTTAAAGATTTAACAGAGGCTTTGGATGAAGATGCAGACCCCACAAAATCTGCACTGTCTGCAGTTGCAACTTTGGCAGCTGCATGGCCCCAGTTACATCAGGGTATGTGTGGGTTTCACTTCTTGTTTTGTTACTGTTATTATTTTGCTCTGTATTTTAAAGCACCGTTTTTGTATTTATGTACATTTAAATGTCTATTTAAAGTAACTGTTCGTTCTTCTCAACTGTAGGCTGCAATTTGAAAAACTTGGATCTTGATAGCTGCACTCTTTCTGAGATTCTCAGACTTCACATTCTAGCATCAGGCGCTGATATAACATCAGCCAATGCAAAATATCGTTACCAGAAACGAGGAGGGTTTGATACTACTGATGATGCTTGCATGGAGCTGAGATTAAGTAATCCTGGTCTCTTGAAGAAACTTTCAAGTACCTCAGTATATGATTTGTTGCCAGGTAATAAAAGACAATGCATGTTAGAGATTATTAGACTGCTCAGTAAGGGATCAATTTTGCAACTGCTTCAGACCAATAATGGTCAAAATTTACTGTATCATAGAATAATTGAATTTGGAAAGGATCTTTGGGGGTCCTGTGTATATCAGCACTCACCCCCTGTGCTTCAGTCCCCACAAGCACATCCCCTCATCAGAGATTGCAGAGCTAGGCGGTCTCATTACTTCTGAGTAGCTTTTCTTTCATCCCATTTTAAAAATGTTAATGTTATTGCATTAGGGGATCTCTCTGGAAGAAGCACTGGGGTCTTTGATTTAGCCTGTGCTTTTTTTCCCGTTTGTATTTGAGTCTTTTGTTCATTATTTGGAAATTAAGAAAAAAATTCTATCTACTGTTCCTTTGTCTCTGTTTTGAAGATAATGCTGCATTTTACTAGTTCTTTTGGTGGTAAAAGTTAATAAATTGAAAATAAAGTCTCGTGTCTCTGAGCAAAGCAGATATGCTTTCAGGAAATGTCTCTGCAAGTGCAGCTGCTGTGCTACAAATGTTCTTTCACTTGTTCTCGAGTGAGAAAAAAATCCAGTCTGGAGTCTGTAAGAGTTAAGCTTCTTATCAATTGTGTGGTGAAATATAAACATTGGTCTGAATGTCATTAGGAGAAAAGATGAAGATCCTTCACGCTCTCTGTGGGAAACTTCTGACTCTGGTCTCCACTCGAGATTTCATTGAGGACTCTGTTGATGTGCTACGACAAGCAAAGCAGGAGTTCCGGGAGTTAAAGGCAGAGCAGCATCGCAAAGAGCGAGAGGCAGCAGCAGCAAGGTAGGACTGGAAGGTGGAAAACTAAATTTTGGTGCTACAAATGAGATTAATCCCTTGGTTGCAGAAGGCATATAAGAAACAATAGTAATGTTTCTGTTCTATGCTGGTTTCCTGGGACAGTAGATTGGAGTGAAACCCAGTTGTGCTAAATGTTGTGTTTTCTCCTGTTTCTGCTATTTTTGGATGATGATTTAGTATAAAAGAAAAAAGATGTGGACAGACCAGATAGTAGATTAATTACAACTGGTTTTCTATATCCTTCTTACTATTAGGATACGTAAGAAAAGAGAAGAAAGATTAAAAGAACAAGAGTTAAAAATGAAAGAGAAACAAGAAAAGCTGAAGGAAGAGGAGCAAAGAATTCCTGCTGTAGAAATATCTGTTGGGTATGATACATAGTATTACTGTGATGTATATCATCTAATGCTTTTCTGCTTCATGGCCAGACCTCACATGTGTACTCTTTTCATTGAGTTGATCATATACAATGGTATATTTTAAGTATATAGTCCCTAATGTTTATTTTATTTTTCTTCATAATGGTGTAGAAATGGTAAAAAAGTTACCTTGTAAAAACTGCCTGTGTTTCTGTAGGGTTTTAATTATATTTGCTAGATGAGGCAAAAATATGGAACAAGCATTTTACGGAATGATACACATTTTGGGAAGGAAACTTTTCTTAGACATGAAAAAAATGTACAGCAATAGAACTACACCAAGATGTCTCAAAAAATGATCTGATTATAATAACAACTCTTCAAATGAAAGTGTGGGTACCAAAGAGCAGGTTTTAGTCTTTAATGTAGGACTTCACATTTACACTTCAGGGGGTTTCTTTTGGGCTTTAATATAGTCTGTAATTTGCAGTTTATTTTTTAAAAGCATTATAGGTATTTATTTTACTAACTTATGTACTTGGGAGCTAAAAGTACTCTTTGTGTCAAAGATGCCATATTTTATGGTGTATTTCTTATCATTGAGCTTATATTGCACGGTTGGTTAGTTAGTCAGCTTTTGTTTCTTTTGTTGTGTCAGGGAGGAGGAGCGGGAAGACCTCGATACAAGCACAGAGAGCAAAGAGATGGAACGTAAAGAGCAAGACATGGACACAGTCACAGAGGATGAAGAAGAGCTGGGACCAAACAAGAAACGACGAAGAGGTAATGCTATAATAAATTTGTTTGTGTTCCTGCATGCATGCAAGCTGTTGTGTTTTACAGTAAAACTATCAATCTTTGCTGTAGTTTTCTTTTAAGAAAAAAACCCCACACTTGAACATGGTCATAATGACCTATTAAGTACATTGAGCCAGCCTGGTGTAGTTCTTATGGTTACATGTGTGTTCTTTCACACTTACGTTTCTTCTTGTCTTCCATACTTGCTGTGTGGAGTCCTCTTTTGCCTCAATATGTCATGCTGTTGCCTAACAAACCATTATAAGTACTTGTCCTCACAGAGAGAATTGCAGGAGTTTCATCTAATAGGAGTTGGTGTGGATTTGATTATTTTTTTTTAGTAAACTGCAAAATGAACTGGTATTTCAAAAGAAAATGTTAGATCAAGGATTTGGGTGTAGTTTGCCTTGTTAATGAAGCAGCATGCCTCCTATACAAGAATAAAGCCAGATTTATTTCTAGATTAAATTTCCTCAGCTGTGGGCTTGTAGGAGCTGCAGTGCAGTAAATGCTGCAGCCTGCTGTTCCTAACTAAACCTACATGACACCAGAGGAGGATGAATTGTTGATGGCTTTGGGCTGCTCGCTCATCTGTATCTTTCTGCTGGGAAGGCTTTGTGCTGCTGCTGTGTCAGTGAAAGTCCTGGATGGCTGTGGGCTTAAGTTGCAAACCTGTACAGTTCCTAACTGTACCTGGGATGGAAATTCTGAGTCATTCAGTAATACAGATTTACATATTTGTTACAGCCTTGTCATGGCAAAGCAATGAGATCCTAAACAGAATTTCAGGTTTCTCAAGTACCCATGTTTGAGACATTGGGACTGGGTGACAAACAAGTCCTACTATTTCATTCCTGCAACTAGGGAACTGAAGGTCACACTGGAAACACGTAGAACTTGGGTGTTGACAGCACCTTTTAGGTTGCATCAGTTATGAGGCATACTGTTCTAGGTGACTACCAGGACTTAATACTTTGGTAAACTAAAGATGTGAACTGAAATATTTTACGCTGGTAGAAATTGAGGGGGCAAAATAATAGTAAATACATTTAAAAATTAAAGTGATCAAGTAAGATAACCTGAGTTTGCCATGAAAGTTGTTATGTACGGTTTCAGGTCTTTCTGAGACCTTTGGAGGGTTTAAGATCATCCTTTTGAGTATGATAAATTAAGTCTCAATCACATTTTTTATTCAATAGTGAAAATAGAATTTTACTTTGTCATTATGTTTCTGTAATACATGTCTGAGTTCTTAAAATTTTGGTTCCTTTTGTATGATATTGAAGATGACAGTGTCAGTAAATGAGACTTGTCTAGTTCCTGCCAAGTGAAGGTGTATTCAAAGTGGCTACCCATTCTCCAAGGGAATGGGGGTTACTCACTTGAGTTTTTCTTTAATAAAGCCAGTACTGTCTCTTGACTGAGCTGGGGGTCATTGACGGGGACAGAACTGAAACCTGCCCTTTACTTGAGTTTTTGGTTAAAAAAATTGTAAACGAACTGCTATCATACTTCTTCTTTTCACTTTAGGAAGGAGAGGGCAAAATGGGTATAAAGAATTTACGAAACAAGAAGAGACCACTTGTGAAAAGAGCGAACCTCTTACTGCTGAAGATGAAGAAGCTTTAAAACAGGAGCAACAAAAGAAAGAGAAGGAACTGTTAGAAAAGATTCAGAATGCAACAGCCTGCACAAATATCACCCCGTTAGGTCGTGACCGTCTGTACCGACGCTACTGGGTTTTCCCTTCTGTTCCTGGATTGTTTGTAGAGGAGGACTATTCTGGTCTCACAGAAGACATGTTGTTGCCTCGAACCTCTTCCTTTCAGAGTAGTGGACAGTCTTGCACAAATGAACCTCAGGTATTCAGTAAAACTGGAGAGTCTTTGAAATCCTCTGAATCTACCTCCAATATTGACCAAGATTCACACACCAGTGTTGTCGCAGAGGTGCCAAGGCCAGTATACAAACCAAACCGTTGGTGCTTTTACAGTTCTCGGGAACAACTGGACCAGCTCCTGGAGGCTCTCAATTCCCGAGGACATAGGGAGAGTGCCTTAAAAGAAACTCTTTTACAAGAGAAAAGCAGAATATATGAACAACTAAGCAGTTTTCCTGTGGAAAAATTTCATATTCCAGGTAAATGAAAGGTTCTTTTTTAATTTGCTTCTAAAAGATAAAACTTACATATAATATTATAGAAACCTCTAGTTCTAATTTAACTGTAAGGTCTAAGACTTATTCTTAAGCTTTTCTTCACTCGATGGAAAACACATTTGATTTTTTTCCTTCCTTCCTTTTTTTTTTTACTTCCTGCTTGATTTACCTTTGTGGTATTTTCTGCCATTTCGTGCTAAAAAAACCCCCAGTAATTTTTCTGTTATCTTACTGCTTAGGAAGCAGGGATTGGCTTTTAAACAGACAACTTTAGGAAGTAATTTTAGCTTTGGAAGAAGATTAACTGGGGAATAAAAGTTAATATGTGCTAAAAAGTAGTGTAGCTATGTTGGTTGTTACATGGATTAACATCAGTGTGGTGGCATTTTGTGGTATTACTCTTTTCTTGGTTTTTTTTTCCCCTTTTCTTCCTTTGGCAGGCAATCAGTACAGAAGGAAACAGCAGGATAGCAGATGTTTCTCTGGGTTTTTAAACATGGAAGTGTATTGAAAATCATCCTGGACCTAGGATTTGGGTTTTTTTTTCCCCTTTCTCCTAGCCAAGTATTTTGCAATTTATTGGCAAGGAATTGGCTCCCATCATTGATAGAATCCTGCACATACAGGCTTACAGCTGGCTTGCCTGTAGTGGGTAGAGGATGCTACCAAAGTGAGACTCCCTAGGGTGATGTTTAAGAAATTGCATTTTGTTTTTAATTATGACAAATTATCATTAGGGTTTGGGGTTATCTGTATGTGAGCAAGGGAGAATTACTCACAGAAGATATAAATTCTGTTTTCCTGGAGTGTATATGCTAGGACATGCTGTGAGCACATCAGATACTGATAAATTTATAACTGATCTACCATTTATTTTGGTGGAAACTAGTACAGGACAGAGGTTTTCTGTAGTAATCTTTATTTTGAGGCCTTTTTTCTATATTTGGGGGTTTTTTTGGCAAGAAAATCTCCATCTGATATGTTTGAGTTTGTACACATGGTTCCTTTTTTTATCTGCACCTTTATTTTGTGTGTTGCTTTCTGCTCTGAAGCACTTTGATTTCTACAGTCATAGATTTTTCTTCTCTTTCAATACAAGGATTGTGGAATAACAGTGATTTCATAACAAAAAAGGTAGCTTTGAACTTCATTGTAATAGAGATCAAGAAAATTCAAATGCAGTGTCCAATACCAGTGGTGCCACCACTTTGTGACAAGCAGGGATAAATAGCCACGTGTAGATGCACTTGGTGGGGAGCTGTTCTGTTGTGGGCTCCAGGTGCTGCCCTGTTGCCTTCACTCAAATGACTTGCAGGGCAAGAGGGATTCTCCTGCACTGTAGGCTGCCCTTCTGCCTTTTCCAGTTCCTGCTCAAAAGAGCATGGCAATAAAATTGATATGTGCCATTACTTGATTTATTGCAGTATCCATGAGCTTTTCCTTATCAATTGTTTGAAAAGCAGTTGCTGCTTTTCTAGTTTCGCTCAAGCAAAAATTCTGCATTTCTTCTTTGCTTTTAAACCAAAAAGGATGTTCCCACATCCAGGCATTAGAGTTCCTAGTCTACATTTTGAGAGTATATTTGCATGATTACTTTCAATTACAGGGAATTGTTTCAGCAGATGACACCACTTTAGAAGTTCATCCTGTGCTTTCTTAACAGCTTTATGGAATTGTGTTTGTCAAAAACCTCTTAAATTTTTGAATGTACCTTCTCATCACTGCATTCAAAAGTTTTAAGGTAAATCCTGTGAACAAAAACGTTCACCAGCTATGCAGACTTGCAAGCACTTATTTAGGTTTTGACCAAACTTTCTGCTCTTTCCTGTGGCTTTTGAGTTTTTGCATGAATTTTGAGTTCTCTTGGGAAGAGGTTTTTACTTGACAGCCCATCATCATCAGCTCTCACCTTATTTTCATAAATTATCATGTTGTCTTGCTCTGTTTCTCCCTGCCTTTAATTAGAAGACACAGTCAGTCTTGTCTGTGCCTGTATCATATCTTTTTGTTTTGTTTTAAGGTTAGGTTTTAAAAAGAGATTTTTATCTTGTCTTGTTCTGTTAGGTTTTATGATATTCAGTTGCACATGCTTATTTTAAGTGTTTCTTATGATGATAAAGAAACATGCAGGAAGACAGTTGAAGAGTTCTCTTATAAAGTAAGAGCTATCAAATAAGAGAAATGTGACTTTATTCTCTTTTTTTTCCTCCTTGCACTTGGAGCAAGTCTGGTGTTACTACTTTTGAAAGAATTTTAATACAAAATAACGACTTTAAAATTAAAAAGGATTTCTCTCATGTGTTAATGTGAGTGGATGGCAACCTATTGGTGGTCTCTGGAAAGAGAGTACCTTGCTTGGTTGAATCAGATGCCTTAGTTGGCACAGCTACAAGAAGGGAGTTTGGAACCCATGTATTCAGTTTGTTCTGTCTTGTCCTGTTGTTCCCTCTGCCAACAGCAGCTCTAAAGGAACAAGGTCTCCTAACACCAAATTACTTGCTGTTCTTGCAGAGAAACCTCAAAGTGACATCAGACCTCCTGTAGGACGAGGAAGGATGCAGAATGTCCATGATGGATCTCACCTCTCTGCAGAGAAGCAGCTTGAACTGAGACTTAGAGACTTTCTTTTGGACATTGAAGACAGGATCTACCAAGGAACGTTGGGGGCTATTAAGGTATTTGTAAATGGTAGAATATAGGAACACAGTGGTGCCATCAAGTCTGTAACTTAAATGAAAACTCTCACATGCAGTGGTTTTACCAAAAGCATAATTAAATTAAATGTAGACAGTAATGGGTACTAAAAGTTTGTGTCTTTGATTCTCTAGAAACCTCAAATTTGTATGTTTGCTTCAGGTTATAGACAGACAGGCTTGGAGAGCAGCCTTAGAACATGGGCGATATGAATTTCTGAATGATGAAAACAAAGAAAATGGTATTATTAAAACTGTGAATGAAGAATCTGAAGAAATGGAAACTGATGATCAAGATAAGTTTATTGTGAAAGACAGGTATGAGCTACAGTTTAAATAATGGTTCTTCTCTCTGAGTTTTATAGCAGTGCTCTGGTTTTGTTTGGTTGGGCGATTTTTGACCCTCAAATTGTTTTTACCCTCAAATTCTTCCACATGGTGATTATTAAGATTATTAATCTTAAACTATGAGATTTTACATTGGTTTATAGTTTCTAAATGATGCTGTTCTATTATCATATAAGATTAAGGCACCAATTTTTACAACTGCCAGTATTCAGATATTACACTGCTCAAAGTAAACATTAATTATCAAAGAAGAAACATGTGGATTCATTTTAAAGTAATTTTAAATGCAGGGAAAAAATAAACTGGCAGTTGA
This sequence comes from Petroica traversi, assembly GCA_025920805.1. Classification (NCBI taxonomy): domain Eukaryota; kingdom Metazoa; phylum Chordata; class Aves; order Passeriformes; family Petroicidae; genus Petroica; species Petroica traversi. The sequence continues at coordinate 22,406,040 of JAHLSL010000007.1, forward strand.
TGTTTTGTTTTCCAGAAGAACCCCATCCAAAAATAAAAACTCAAACCAAAAAAACCTCACACAAACAAAAAAAGCCTCCAACAAGACACAAAACCAAAAACCACCAAACAATGCAACAAAACCAAAACACTCTGGTTTCTGAAAAGAGTAGTGTGTGGAAAAGGAGTAATGACACTACTAACAAATGTCTGTGTACCTCATGAGTCACTGTAAGAACCACCAGGGCAACAGGCTATAGTCTGGATTAATTTTAAGCATGGCAGCAAAATGGAGATGTGATCTTAAAACTTTAGGAATGATAATACTTCTTGAGAACAAGCTGCAACATAGTAAAAGAAGGAAACCTCAAATCCTACAATAGCTGTAAATTGTTTGTGGTGTTTCGTTTGTTTTTTTAAGCAAGGATTTGAGACAGATGTGGCTCTCTGATAGCAGCTCTTGTTGTAAATCAAACTTCAGAAATCACAGAAATGGTGAAGATTTCCAAATCCTTAATTCTCAGAAGTTATGGTCTACCTTAATATAATTAATACATATAAAATTATATGTTTTGATAGGGTGTGAATATTGAAATACTTCAGGAAAAAAGTTTCATTGTACTAACATACTGTTTGCCTTATGTATTTTGTGAGGCTTTCTGCTGTTAGACTTTTATAAAAGTTGTATTTCTGAGTGGATTAATGAATGCTATGTTGGATGTTAGGAATTTGAAGTTCAAAGTTTTTTTCCCATTTTATTTCAGTTCTCATTCATCACTGTGAATTAGAATTTTCCTGTAAGACTGTCCTTTGAATCAGAGTTCTCTAGTTGCATGCAGAATGGATGGGGTCATCCTTTATATTAATCACACAATTTCAGACATTTGGTTCTTGAAAACCACAATATAGAAATATTACACTATTTTAACTAAGAAGGTGAAATTTATCTATTTCCACTTAATGTTGGGTGCTTGTTCCAGCTCTCAATTCAACTGCAGAACTTTGTAGCTTAGCTTTTTTTTCCATTTGATACTGACTCCATCAGAGTTTCTGAATAAAGTCTACTCTAATAAAGTCTTGCACATTAAATCAGACTATGGGATTCTGAAATCATGTGACAGGTTGCTTTTGATGCAGGGCTTTTTATCCACCTCAGAGCAAGTGACATCTCATTAAGACCTTGGAGTTTGACTAGTGAAATGTAAATAACTATGCAGCTTTCTTTCTGTTTGCTTTCAGGCTCTCAAAGTGTGTGTGACTGCAAAATATAATGAACAGCTTTAAAGTGTGAAAAAAGAACAGGGACAAGCAAAAGCATTGCTTATTCACAAGAATAAAGCAGAATCCAGACAGTCTTAATTAGTTAATTTTTATAAACCCCAAGTAGAAATTGAATTTTATTTTCAGTAGTGTGAGCTGCTCTCCTACACCTGACTTAATGTTTATGGTTCAGAAAGATTAACTACATTTTGAAATTTTTACTTAAGTCTTTTGATCCTGTTTTATTGGAAAACTACCTCTTTAGGGTTTTTTATTGTTTGGGAGGTTTTTAACAACCCTTACACAAAGGTTTTACACAAGTATTTTATAAAGATCCTTTAAGGATGAGAACATACAAGTTAACAGTTCTTGATTTACAATTTTAAATTACTTTGGTTTTGTTTTTTTATTTTCTTACCAACAATCTCTTGAGTGGTAGAGATCTGTGTAGTTGAACTTCTGCAGGCGGATGTGTTCTAAAAAGCTGCACTTTACCACTGGAAGTGTTACCATTGAAGAGATATTGGGACTATATTCTTCACAGAAATCTGCCATAAACTGGCTGATGGATGTTGCATCAAATTTTCTGAAAATCTGAATTGTTTTGGAATTTGTCATCCACATTTCTTGCAATTTATATAACTGTTAGCTAAAGATGCTTTATCTTCAGATTAACTAGGCTAGCTGAGCAAACATAAGCACTGGGATAGCTAATCACATCTGTGTGGTACCTCTTCATGTCTGTAATCCATGCATGAAGTTAAAACAAGAAGCCGCTGTAGATGCATACATTTGCAAACATCTCTGGTGTTAAGTTCAGAGAATTAAAAGACAATTTAATACATTTCTCTTCTAGACTTGTTGGGTTAAAAACTGAAGCTCCAAGTGCTGCATCAACAAGTACAAGTACTCCTCAGCCAGTCAGTAATGTGGTCCACTACTTGGCATCTGCACTGCTCCAGATAGAGCAAGGAATTGAGCGCAGGTTTCTCAAAGCACCTCTTGGTAAGTCTCAGAACTGAAACTGTGGTGTGTAAGATTTTGTAACTAACAAACCAAGCACATCCACCCCGGCACTGCAGTAAGACCCCAAACCCAAACCCACTTGCTTGTTTTGTGAGACTGGAGCTTTAGAAGGACATCTTGAGGAAAAGAACAGAAAGTTAACACACCCACATATATATACACACATCTAATGTATTAATTAACAGCAAATTTTACTTTTATACATGCTTATTTAACATAGATTATTTCAGTGACCTTGTTCATGTGATGCTGCAGCTACACTGAGCATCAGTGCATTGGGAGACAAATTGCACCCTTAGGCAGAAATGATCAAGCTTTCTGGGGGAATACTGTAATTCAGAATTACTGAGGAGACCAGTATATCATGCAGTTCTAGGTTGAAAAAATGTATGCTTCTTTTTATACTGTTTCAGTGAAAGCTATATAGGCCTAGTTTATCTGGATCACCTTGTTCAGCAATTACAGTAAAGTGTAGGAAAGATTTACATTGCAAACTTTAAGATTCTTAGGTTTTGCGTTTGTGCTGTAAAACTTGGAAATAAAAGGTTACAAGAAAAATTTAAACCAAAGCAGGATTATAGCTTGACTTTGACACATATTTCTTACTTCCTCTGATGAGGCTCCAGAGGTGAGAGAGAGGATCTACATAAAGTCACTTTGTTTTCCATGATGCCTCAGGTCTAGATTCCTTAGGATCCTTTTGCAATTCAGAAGTGGAGTTTTATCTTAGAGAAATGTGTAAAGGTGGTTCTTCCTTCCCAGAGTGGCTGTTTTGGTCAGACTTCTGTCTGGATGGCAGGCTGGGGATGAGCTGTGCTCTGTGCTTGCCAGGTGGCTTTACCTCTCACCTCTAGTTTGCCAATGCAGTGCATACCAGGGTCCTCCAGAGCAGCAACTGCTTCACACCCTGGCAGACTGGTGCTCTCCTCTGATAATCATTGTGTATAAAATCCTCTCCTCTGGCAGGCTCTGCTGTAGCAGTTAAAGATGAAAATGCAGGTTCTGGTGTGTTAACACAAGGTGTTAGTGCTCTGTGGTGCAGTTGACCTGAAGTTGTTTCTGCATCTTGGCTGCTCCTGCATGGAGTCTGCTGTCTGGGTATCGGTTGCCACTGAAGATGGGTTTGAGCTAGATTTGTGCCAGAGACTGACACGTGGGCATGGGTTCCCTTCCACAAGCTTTTGGTATCAGTGTGATGACCTCTAGAAGAGGGAAGTGCAGCAAATGGTTGAGATGAAAGGGGAGAGCACAGGAATAGTTGAAACCGCAGCTGTTTAAAAGCTTTACTTGGCTGAGTGTTTGGTCAACTCAAATATGCCTGCACTTTCCAAGCCAGGCATGATACAGCTTATTTCCTGCTATATAACTAGATTTGCAACCTGTGCAACAGTTAATTGACAGGATTTGTCCAGGATTTGTCCTATTTTTCATATACAAGTTGTAAATACATTGTGCATTATGTGCCTCAATTTTCACAGGAGTCTGAGAGTATTTTGATGACAGTTTTAAGTTTACTATTCCCCTAAAGGGAAGAACATGGTTATTAGCAGGTTATGGCCATTGATCGTGTGTCCTGAGTTACAGGAAAAAGACTAAAAGAAGAAAAATGAAGTATTGGAGAGAAAGTTTTTTAGCAGTCCTTCTGTGTCTTTTTTTTTCTCGTGGTTTCAACTCTGCCATAATCCTATGTTGGTTCATGTTTTTGCCTTACCTTTGGAATTGTGGTGGGTTTTTAAACTTGGAAATCCTGTTCTCTTAGGTGTTTTATACTGAGTGACAAAGGGAGTATATAAGGAAGGCAAATATACGTGTTTTGCATGTCTTAAATCTCTGGTGTTTGTTTACTGAAGTGTGCTTGCGCATCTCTTCTGCTGTGAAAAACGCTGCTGCTCTAAGATTACTGCAGTGTATAGAATAACCTACATTGCTGAGGAGCAGGAAGGATCCCAGGTGTCCTCTGCTCTGGCTTACTGCCCTAACCATTAAGCGACAGTGTCAGGTTCCCTCTTGCTTTTTGGTGCCAAATGTCTCATGTTTTCAGTTGCATAATGGGCCACTTTTAGCAGGAGGCGAATCTGAATGAAGGCAAGATTGCATATGTATAGCAGACATAGAAAAGTTCTCTACTTAGCTTGACAAGGAGGTGTTTGTAGTGCTACTAAACCTTTCAATGAAAGGTGCACGCTTGTTTTTCAGGACTGCTGTGTGCTCAAAGCTGTGATGCATTTTCTTCCCTGATCCCTCTAGAGTGTGGCCAACAGTATTCTGATGATAGAAATTAGCCCTAAGTTTGTAACCACCAGGGTTTAGTTTGAGGAGTTTTTGGTTTTGTTTGACTGCTCTTATATAGCTTAGTCTATCTTACATCCTTTTCTTTCTAACAGGAGGGGTGTTTTTTAATAGTTGTTCCAGTTATGTAAGGGAACTGCCCTGGACAAAATGCCTTGTATATCTGTTTCTAATGTTAAATCTAATAATCCTGTTTTTTTTTGGCTGATTCAGTTACCATTGAAGTAAAAATATTGGAAGTCAAGCAAGTGCTAGAAGTAGTGTTTTGGTAGCAGTACAGGGGAACACTTGCAGTAAAGAGTGCTCCTGCATTTCTGCTTCAAACCACACTGAAAATGCTCTTTGTCATTATTTCAGTTCTTGCTTTCACTGCAAACTCTCTTTGCCCTCTCCATCCCCCCCTTTACTCTGCTCTGTTCCTATTAGGGAATGGAGCCATACTTAACAATTTTCAGTTTTCATTTATGGCTGCTAGTCCTAAAGCCAGCACACTGAAATTCCCTGCAGTCACTGGCAGGTTTATGCTGGTGGCCTCCAGGGTGCAGAGCAGACAAAGGGACCCAGCACAGCAATAAAAGGACCAGCTGCTCCTCTCGGCTCGTTTTTGTTTGAGGCTCTATCAGGCTGCCAAGAGCCTTGCTGGTGATTCTGATAGGTTTAGAGTTGAGGTGCATACCAAATGTTCAAGTGGAAGAGCAAGAAAAGACTGACAGAGAAGATAGCGATGTGAAAGGAGATCTGGAAACCCCAGAAATGGCCCCCTCAGCCTTGCAGAGCTGCTAGATGCCCACTAATCTTTTGTTGTCTGGTGATTAAACGTAACATGATTTGAATTGTATGCATTTCTTAATCGTGAACTGTCTTTTAGAAATCCTTTCGTTAAATATTAAATATTATTATGAAAATTTGGGTTTTCTTCCTTCAGTGCAGCCCAAGGTAATGTTTCAGGAGAGTCATGGAAAGGAGGGGGTGCAGTTGCAGTATATTGTTTTCCTGAAAAAATTTCAGAGTTCAAGTGTAAAAAAGCTTTTTTCCTTTTTTAAATAGTTGTTTGAAGAAAACTCTGAAGTGCTGCTTCTCAGGAAAAAATTATTTGAGAAGGGAGACATATAAGCACTTTTTGTTACGAATTTTGCTTCTTTTTTGATATAAATTTACTTTTCCTTGCATTTCAAAATACTTTGCAGTGCAGTAATAGGTCTCATCATTCCTTTTTACAGAGATGTGAAAGTTGAGGTATAAAATGATGAAGTGATTTGGTTGCCCTGGAGTTCAGTGAGGCATCCACAAAAAAAGTCTGCCTTCTGCACTAGTTCAGGACTTCAATCATTTAAGTATCCTTCAGATTTCCATGCAAAAGGTTGGATTCTGATTCATGAGAGCACCTATGAGACTGATGGAGGGAACCATTTGCCTACTTTGTAACTTGTGCCATGCACTTCTTGCATAACAGAAAAAAACCCCAAACCAACTTTTTCACTCCTTTTTGCTTGTCTTTATTCCATTCCTTTCTTTTTAGATTATGATTATCCTTGTTTCCTGTACTCCCAAAGCAGTTTCCTTTCCTATTTATAGTTGTCCTCATAATGGCATCAGACATCTTCCAGCAGTATCCTGGGATATGATTAGTATATACACATACTTTGTTCTTATGCTTTCATTAGTTCCCTGCAGAGTTTCATGAGCAGAGGCAGCAAAGGTGGAAATGGGCTTTTTTCATGATAGACTTTTTGTTTACTCTTCAGAGAAGACAGTCAAAGAAGATGCCTTGTAAGTGGAGCAGATGAGGTTGACTATGGCTCTTCCTTCCTGGGAGGTTAATTTAACATTTTAATCCTTGAGAACACTCCTGCACAAAAATAGCCAAACTGTGTTGTTTCCAGTGGACAGATGAACTAATTCTCTTGGTCCTTGAGAACTGAGCCCATAACCTGGCTACAGTTTTTGAGATGTGATGTGAGGAGATTTGTGGTAGCACAGACCAGACAAATTGTTTGCTGAATGAGAAACCTGTGGTTAGTATCTGCTCCTGTGGTCCTTTGTACCAGAGATGGACAGAAAGGTAAGGCAGGTTAGGATTCAGAGCTTTTAGTTCCAGCTCTTTGTTTGTAGCAGGAGTCAAAGTAAACACTGGGATATGCAGCTCCTCAAGCACAGTACTCCCTTACCCTTCACTGTCGGACTTCACTGTGTGCACCTATTGAGAACCACTGTTCAAGTCACGTTTTCAGACTACACAAGTATGGAATATAAAAATGAATTTTAAAATAATCTGCCATGCTTCAAAGAGGTATTTGAAATAACTCTATGAATTTAATGTTAGGTAATGCAGAAGATGATGAAAGGCACCACTGGGGGTATAAAAGAAGGAAGAGAGTGAAAGACAAGACTAGTCAGAGAGATGGTAAATTTTAAATGTTACTTGTATTGCTAAGAATTAGAAAGCATTGAATATTTTATCAGGTTTCCTTTTTTTTATTATTTTTTACTTAATTAATTTTGTAGCCGATGCCTTACATTGAAGGAATTGTAGTATTGAAGCCAAAGGTTTAAACATGGGAACTGAAACAAATAAAGCTCAAATATTTAAAACTAAGAAAAAGGTTTCTACAACCAGAAATAAAGAACTGTATATTTTTATCACTTTGGGACCAAAATCTGCATGTTCACATAATCCTGGGGTTTTTCCCCCCTTCCTTTTAATGTCCCCATTTTTTCTGAGACTTCGCAGCATTGTGCAACTGCATATCCTTTCTAGAACCACTAAAATGGAAAACCCTTCCCTGAACTCAATTAGCTGTTGATAGATGAGTGCATAGATCTGTCAAATGACTTCATTTGCATTGTAGCAAGGCTTGGAGGACTTAGCTGACAGAAGGGTATCCCACTGCGCAGTGTAGAGCTGCTCAGACACAAAGGAAGAGGCCATTTCTCCCTCCACCTTAACAATATAAATGAGAAGGATGATGGATGGAAGAAAAAAGTGTTATTCTTATTTTACAAATTGGGATCTGAAACAGTGGGTGTTGTTTGGTGTGTTTGTTTCAGCAGCAGGACATGCTAAGGCAGGTTGTGGTCAGTAATTTTCATCTCTACTTGCTCCGCAAATTTGCAGTTGCAAAATCTATTTGTTGTGCTGTGTGATCAGTTATATTGGTGAACCAATCCAGGCTGAAAATAACCTCCAAATAAAAGTAATAATGCTCAAGCTATCATTATTAGCCAAAGGAATGCTTGCCAAGTTATATATATGCTTAAGATAAAGGGTCCCTGTAGGAGTTACAGTACAGATCTGATTTAAGTGGTTTTAATTTTCTTACTGAATTAAAAAAAATTACGTGGAGATACACTGCAGTGCTGTGAAAAGGACCTTGTCCACCGCCTTCAGAAGACTGAACTTAACCCAAGAAGCCTAAGGATTAAGTAATATGAATTGTTACAGGTTTGCAGTTCAGGAATGGCTGTTTTATTTATGAAGCTGTGTTGCCTGTTTATCCTCTGCCTTCTCCCCTCACTTCTCTTGTGCTGCTTGCTGCTAATGCAAATGTATGCAAGATTAGACAAATCCTGGCAGCCACTTGATGAGAAGGCAGAAGGGCTTTGCCAGGAGAGCAATTAGTCTCATTTTTGTTCTTTCATTTTATTTCTAACTAGATGTTTTCTCTTCCTGTTCCTGAGAATAAATCATTTGGCAGACAGGTGGATCCCAGGCCATTTGTGTGCCCACTGTCAGTAGTGCAGCAGGCAGGGTGCTGTTCACACTGGAGTGCATGATTAACCAGCTGAGATCATGCAGTGGTAGCTGGACCATCACTTTTAGAATGGATGTCTGCGGACATTTCCATAATCAAAAGCACTGTTGTATTGTCTCTTCCTGTCCTCAAACCCTCTTACTTGAAAATGCAAGAAATAACTTTCAGCTTCAATAAAGAAATCAGCTTTCTGCTCAGCAGCAGCAGTGCAGGGTGTCATTTATATCTTCTTTTTTCTCTTAGGTCCTCAAACAGCCCATTTGCTTCTCTAGTTCCCAGCTGCCCATTCCCATTCAGTACCGTCCCCCTCGCTATTCAGTGTGTGTTTGTGTGGCAGCTTCCATGGCCTGGATTGCAAACCAAAACTATTTGAAAATACCATCTAATTTCTCACTCCTGTTCCCTCCCTCATTTATTTCTAACTTAATTAGGAGTTCAGGTGTTACTTGGTTTGACACTTGATGTACATCACAGGTCCCTCCTATAGCAATGTGCTACATTGCTTAAAAGGTATTAAGGAAGGAGTTGTATTTTATCCAGGTCAGTCACCCAGAGATGTAGGTGCTCCTGAAGGCAGAGTGCAGGGCAGGAATGAAGGCACTGAGGCATGGGCAGAAGGCTGAAAGGTCTCTGGTAGGCTTTACTAGAGCAAGTGGGGGTGAAAAGTGCCTTTCAAGCTGTTCTTTGCCAGTGAAGTTTCAGGTACTTTCTTTACATTTGGAAATCCCAAAATGTTTAAATACAAAGGAAGGTAAATTGGACACGTGATCTTTTTTTCATAATCTTAAGTAATCTTTTATACTTTATAAATTAAATCTAATTAAGTTTCCAGGTTGATATCTGAGTTTACTGTTTTATTAATGAGCTATGTATGTGCAAATTTTAAGTTGAATAGGTATTGAAGAGTAAAATCTTAAAGCTTCAGCATCTTGGAAACTATGGAGAAAATAGTCAAGTTTTGAAGAGATAAGACAAAGGTTGAAATATTATTCCAGTTTGCTACTGCCGTCTGTTTCACAGTCAGAGTATTACTGTATATTCTAGAATAACCTGGATCTTTGAGAAAGAAGTTTGATAATTGTGTGGGGCTTGTAATTTTTCTTATTTTTTTAAATCCCCTTCTTCAATGGAAGATGCCAGTGATGGTGGACGGTCCTATAAAACAGTTCTGGATCGCTGGAGAGAGTCACTTCTTTCTTCTACCAGCTTGTCCCAAGTCTTCCTTCATCTCTCCACGTTGGATCGAAGTGTCATCTGGTCCAAGTCCATCCTGAACGCTCGCTGCAAAGTGTGTCGGAAGAAGGGCGACGCGGAGAGCATGGTGCTGTGTGATGGCTGCGACCGCGGCTACCACACCTACTGCATCAGGCCCAAGCTGAAGGTATTTCTGGCACTTCCTTTTCACACAGAACTCGAATAGTTCTTACAACATAATTGCCTGCTCCTAATGCTTTTTCTCTTCTTTTCCCCTTCTGTTTCCAGGTCATTCCTGAAGGAGATTGGTTTTGCCCGGAGTGCCGTCCGAAACAGCGCTCTAGACGCCTCTCCTCCAGACAGAGACCTTCTGTGGAAAGTGATGAAGAGACTGCTGAACAACTAGAAGGGGAAGAAGAGGAAAATTATGATGAGATGGGACAAAGTGAGGAGGAGCATTATGAAGAAGAGCAAGATGAGGAGGATGAATCTCAAGGGGAGGAAGAGATAAGGTAAATAGACTTTTGTTAAAATATCGCCTTGATCATTACATGGAGTAATTCTTCACAGAAGCAGGTGTCTTGAAACTCTGGTTTGAAAAATATGTTTATTTTTAGAAAAATGGCAGTTATGAATTTGGCTCTTACCGAAGTATCTAATACTGACAAAAGCTAGAGCCACTGGACTTAGGCTCGCTTTTCAGGATAAAAACTCCAACTTTGGATGTATGGGTGAGAGAAGGCCATCAGAGCTGCAGTTCTGTACAGCTACCATTTGAATGTAAAGTGGGGAGAGTTTCAAACAATAAAGGTTTTCTGGAGAAAACCTGGAGTTATTTTTGTCCGGTTTTGAATTTTGGAGCACTAGACATATACAGTAAGTATTAGAACATTCGGGAAAACAATCCTTTGGAGGCCATGTGACATTGGGAAGGCTTGAGGACTGATGCAGTAGATCCTTTTAAAAGGCAATAAAACCAAACCATCCTTACTCCCTGAGAAAGCCCCCCCAAAACCATAACACCATCAGAACTAAAAAACCCAAACAACCAACCCAAGAAAACCTCCTTGAAAAACAACTAACCAAAAAACCTTACACAATCAACTAAATAATACAAAGTGATAATTTCAGTAAAAAATTGATTCGATACACATGCCAGCAACATAAAAAATGAAGGAAACTTTTCTGATCTCAGAGTATTTTTTTTCTTTTTGGTAGTCTTTTGAATTGACTGAAGCAAGGTTATTTGCAGCTCTGACAGTTGAGCTTCAATAGTCAGAGAGAATTTGCATGTCTTTGAGAAATAAATTTATCTCTGGGATCTTCTCTCTCCCCTGTAAAGGAAGGGGAGTCTTGAGTATTAATTATAAAGCCTGACCAGAGCATAACTCTTATATGTAGCATTTTACAACTGTATTTTATTTATGTGGCTGATAATAATGTTCAGAAATCCTAGTAGTTAACACTTGCTGTGAGAAATAAGTGATTTAAAGAAATTGATAGCTGGTGCTGCAGTTAATGTATTCCGGTTGCATAAGCTGCAAAGGTGATCAGAATTCTGAGCGTTTCTTTAAGGTATGTACTCCACATAATGTGTAATTAAGAGACCCCAGAGCAGTATTTAAGATAACTGGAATTATGGGTGACTGTCTGCATCAGGTTGCAAGCCAGCTGCTTACCGGTTCTCCAACCTTGAATGGCTGGGTTTTTTTAAAATGCTGAATTAGAAAACTGAATCAGAGAATAGGAAAAGAGACGAATGGAATTTTGGAATGAATAAACATAACTGTTCACTTTGTAGCCCATCAAAGCAAGGAAGATCCCAGGTCAAGTTTCCATTAAAAATGAGAGCAGCCAAACTCAACAATCCGTTCTCAAGCCAGAACAGCCAGCGTCAGGCCAGATACGCTTCTCGGAGCCAGCAAATTGAATCTTCATCAAAAATGACCAGAAGAGGTTTAAGAAACATAAAATCAGCCTCTCCAGCAGTGACAAAGCCCACTTTAAGACTTAACAGCCGGACCACTCGCCAGAGCCAAAGTTCATTACAGGCAGATGTGTTTGTGGAGTTACTCGGTCCTCGGAGAAGACGAAGAGGAAGAAAGAGCGCTGGTAACACACTGGGAAACAGCCCTTCCAACTCCCTGGGATTTAGAATTGTTGATACTGCAGACCCCAGTGAACGGCTCAGGAAGTTTCCAGTTTCTGCTTCAAAGCTTTCTCTTCCTGTCACTGAACCCAAGAGACGAGGCCGAAAACGACAATCCACAGGTTAGAGAATGTGTTTATCACAGAAAAATCCACATTCTGCTCCTTGCTAAAATATTTGTGTGGTAGAGCAAGGAGACTAGAAGTAGTGATTGAAGGCAGTGTTGCTGCTTCCCATGAGACAGTTTCTTTCTTTTGCAGTGACAGAAGTGAACCTTAAAAAAATTTTCAGCCATCTCAGATTTATCACATCCATGTTTGAAATTTCATATTTGCACACAATATGCTCTATGATAAGTGGATAGGGAATTTGAAACATTTGCAAATGTTTACTTGTAGCTTTTATGATTTTATTTTATTAAAGAATAAAACAGTGAAGAACACAGATGGAGGCAAGATAGTGAAATTGGGAATATACAAATGCAACAAGAAACTGCTACCAGAAGAAAAATGTCTGGTATAGGGCTAACAATGTCCTTGCTTGTTAAGGTAATACTTTGATGGTAAGGAAATACTTGGAAAGATACAATAACCTTTTAAAAACAAAAAGGACCCAGTGTGAGACTGAAGAGTGTAAAAGAGCTTGCGCTCCAGTGTGGCAGCCTTGTATTCTACACCATTTCTGTCCATCACCATTCAGAATTTCTGAGCTTTTCCTTTAACCACCCTGCTGACTACTCTTGAAAGCAGATAAAACCACTCTGAATAGAGGTTTTGTGAAAGTAAAAGTTATGAGCAGGCGGCTTATTCTGGTTTTTCTCTAATAGGGCTTTTCTTCAAGTGTTTAACAAATTGCTTTAAGATTGAAATCAGTGAAAAAAAATCATGTCCAAAATTAATGCAGCAGAGGAGGCACCCAGCTAAGTCCTGGTACTTAGCATTTTGTATGACAAGAGAGACATTTTAGCAGTAAATGACAAGACTGGAGTATAGTTAATACTTCAGGCCAAACTACATTTTTAAACCACAGTTTTAGTACTCCAAAATAATGGTGTTTTGACCTTTTTTCTTTGTTTTTTGGGGTATTTTTTTCATTTTACTTGTCAGGCTTTTAATTTTTGTCTGGTGGGGTGTTGTGTTGTTTTTTCCAGAGTCATCTCCTCCGATACTGAACAGGAGAAGTTCTGGACGTCAGGGTGGAGTCCATGAACTCTCAGCTTTTGAACAGCTCATAGTGGAGCTGGTACGACATGATGACAGCTGGCCTTTCATGAAACTGGTTTCCAAAATCCAGGTAACTGCCAGAAATGTAGGGGGAATAGTAATGGCTGAGAGTCCTGTTTGCTGCTGGTAAACCTTGGGAATTTACAGCACTGTCAGGGGAATAGAGACAAGCAGTGGGATTCAGGAGAACTCCTGCATTTCAGTTATTTGGTGCAAGAAATAACTTTTACAATTGACATGGTATTGGGGAAATTTTAAATAAGCTTTTCATTGGGCATTTAAAAATGTGAAATGCTTTGGCTTGAAAAAAACCCAATCAAACAAGTAGAACACAGGACTGTCAAAGGGAAGCTTGTGGATATGAATTAATTAGTTGAAATAATCTTTTTGTTTGGATTTTTTTTTTTAGGTACCAGACTACTATGATATCATCAAAAAACCTATTGCCTTAAATATAATCCGTGAAAAAGTGAATAAATGTGAATATAAGTTAGCATGTAAGTATAACTTATTGAAAGGGGTATATTGTACCATGTTCTTTCACTTTAAATTCTTGTTCTAAAATGGAACTGTCAGATGATTAGAAAGCTGAAATTGTGTTTGGTTTGGGGTTTTTTGGTGTGTTTTGGTTTTCTTAAAAGAGCAGTTACTAATACTTTTTTAAATAAGATCTGTTGAATATAGTTCCTTTACTACTAACATACATGAGATAAGAAATGGGCAGCTATGAAACCAGTAATTTCTCAAGCCTTTGATATGAATCAGTGACACTGATGAAATAATTAAAGAGGTACTGTTGTTCCTGTCTGATTTGTATTTCCTGTATTGATAATCAGAGAAATCCAAGAATGCTTACACAGCACAGCACTGGTACAATGATAGACACGTGATACATGTAAAGATATTTTTGTGTTGCAGCTCTGTGTAGGATCACTGTACTAATTTATTAATGTCATACTGCTTTATCAGACTGCTGCCTGATGACTTGAGACATGCTAAATCAATTCATTTTATTCACTAGCTGAATTCATTGAAGACATTGAGCTGATGTTTTCGAACTGCTTTGAATACAACCCACGAAACACGAGTGAAGCAAAAGCTGGAACTAGACTTCAAGCTTTCTTCCACATTCAGGCTCAAAAGCTTGGACTTCCAGTCGCATCTGGTAACGTGGACCACAGCGCTCCTGCAGCGAAGAAGTCCCGAATCTGACCTCTGCCTTCCAAAGGATTTCTTGAGGGAATTTATACGTTCATTAAAATGGATTGTTAAATTACGCAGTCGTCATGTCTATTTAAAGCAATAACAACTGTTTAACCACCTTGAAGTGTGGCCTGCACTATATTCTCAATATACTATTAAGCACTCAGGAGAATGTAGGAAAGATTACCTTTGCTACAGTTTTATTCAGTGTCTAATAATTTTGATAGATGTACTGGATACAGTACTGGTTTACAGAGGTTTTGTACATTTTTAATACATTCATGTGTCCAGATATCTTCCAGAAGTACTTTGTTTTTTCCTGCACAAAATAACCTTGTTTCATCCTCTAGATTTTGTAGGAGCTGTGGTATTGAGGGCTTTATCGACTCAGAGAAAATCTTCTGCTGTAGCACAGTTGAAAAAACTGTGTGTGTTGTTAAAACTTGTTTGAGCATATCTTCTCAACACTAATGAGTACAACTGCATATCTTTTCAAGTACTGTACCAGTGCTGGCTGGAGGTATTTGGTCTGAGTTTATTAAGTAGATATTTATTTAGCATTCAAAGTAATTTGTGAATTTGTTTTGTATTTATAAAATTTGTACTTGGGACAAAAAAAAGTCCCATAACTTTTTAAATTTTGGAGGGTGGGGTTTTGTTTGTTTGTTTGTTTATTCCCCTCGACTTGATGATCAATCAATAAATACCTTCTCGTGTCCCTGGCAGTTCTTCTAGCAATGAGTAAATTTGCAGGACTGTACTCGTAAATTTCTACAATACAACTTTGGAAGTGTACAAATAAAATGACACATTTTTTCAAAGTACGTTGAGCTTGGACTTCCTCTTGAGTTGTACTGCTACATCACCTTCCCATTAACTTATGAGGACAATTTGCTGGAGGCAAGACAGCAGAATCTGGTTCCCATCTGAGTGCCCCAGCCAGCACTCTGGGCAGCTGCAGCTGCTGTGATTCCAGGTCTCTGGGGGATGCCAGTGTCCATCAATGTGTACAGAGTAAAGTAAGTAGTGCAAGCTGTATGGATCTTTAATTTGGATCTCTGACGGTGTAAAACCCCACAGATTTGTTCAGTTGACCAGCAGCTTCTTTAAGCCATCTTTACTATCTTTGATAGTTTTACTTTCAATATTTATTAATTTAAATATATTAACCTCCGTTAGAGT
The DNA here is from genome assembly GCA_025920805.1 of Petroica traversi. Lineage (NCBI taxonomy): Eukaryota > Metazoa > Chordata > Aves > Passeriformes > Petroicidae > Petroica > Petroica traversi. Next base: position 22,421,296 of record JAHLSL010000007.1, read on the forward strand.
TAAAAGATTTAAATCAGTCCTGCCCTCTTGGCGATATGCCACACTGAGAAAAAAGTATAGAGTGGAAGTTTGGGGATAGGGGAGAGAGGTAGGAAAAACTGAAACATGAGGCTTGCTGCTGCAGCATCTTTCCCCCCTGTGTTTATGCATCTTGTATTAAAGGGTTAAAACGTGCATATGCTCCCAAGAATTACTTGCTGTGTGGTTGTGGGCTTTCTTTGGCTTCTGTAGTGCTTGCCTTGCCTTAGAGGTGGCAAGGATGGACATTTTAGGGAATGATGGCAGTGGGTAAGAGACTGCTCTGTTCGAAGTGTTGCAGCTGTGGGTTGGGGCTTTTTTTAATAATTTTTAAAAAAATCTAAGAATGAAAATGGGGAGGTATGTTGTTCAGAAACGTCTGCTAATACTTCTAAGTTTCTGTAGAAGCTTTTCTGTTCAGAGCTGACATCTCTGTCCAGATTAAAGAGACATTTTTTGTTCCCACAAAATAAATGCTCCCAGTAAAGAATGCTAAATTCTGCAAGGAATATGAGCAGCAGAAGACTCTGCAGGGTATGAGTTGTACTTGATACCCCTGCATCTGTCCATTCCTGAGAGGCTGTGAGTCCTGACCAGCAGGTTCCACCAACAGTTGTGCTGGTTCTTGTTCACGTGAATAATCCCCACTGCCTTGAATGTGAATACATTTTGAAGAGGGCTGAATAAGTCTATCTGTGGCAGATGCAATTTCAACAATTTCTGTCCCAAACCTACTCCCAGCTGTTCATTCCTATCACACTTTGTCCAAGGTCACTTCCTTCAATAGCATCTCCTCAACAACACAACAGTAATGCTGAGTTTGGATTGAGCAAGTGGCAACAGTCCCTCCCAAATCTCTGCTTTTGACAGTGGTGGTTTTATGCCTGTGCTGAGCAAAGTTACACATTTCCCATGAAGTTTGCAAGCCTAAGGCCTCACATACACTGAAGGTGAAATACAGGAAGGAGTATTCTGCTTTGAACAGCTGAATTACTCTTGTCTGCTGTATGTGCAGTTCAGATGTGACTGTCCTTGGCTTTAGTGCTGTTTGAGGGGCATGAACCAAGCTCCTCAGAGCAGACTCCTGAGCTGGTACTTTCTTTGGAGCTTTTTCAGACTTTGATGATGCTTTTTCTGAGCTATGTCAGGATGTCTTTTTTGCGGCCTTTGGAAAAAGGGGAGTTAGTTCTACCTCCCTCCTTGTCTTAGGGGCTGAAATACTCAATACTGCAAATTCTACCCCTTTCATTCACATCAGAGCTGGGTAACTACCCTAGGCAATTTCTCCAGATGTTTTTGTACATAACTCTTGAATAGCTGTGGCACCAGTTCCTTTGGGCTCCCAAGCCAAAGGATTCTTTTGTCCAGGAAACACCAGTATTTACTCAAAGATGACTTGCTCACCTCCTGGCCACCTCACGCTACCAAAGATGAAAACCAATCCTTACAGTGACTGCTGGTATTGGTAGCAGCCCTTCTTACCCAAGCAGGATGAGGTCACAAAGAGAAGGTCTCTTCTTTGGTCGCTGGAGTCAAACTGATACTGGCTGTTCATGTTTAGGTGTCAATACCAGTGTAGCCAGGACTTGTTGTATCAAGTCTCTTCACCTGTATTAGGAGGCAGGTGATCACCTTAACTGGCACATCCAGTATCAGATTCACCTGCTGGAAGTCTGATTTCCAGAACCCTGTAACAATGCTTGTGGAAAGCTTGTGTTGCTTTGGTCTGGCAGCCCATGTGACAGATGTGAGCTAGCACTCTTCTTCGTGAGGGATTTGCCATCCCACTGCTGGATGGCTCTTTTGGGGGGGGGGGGGTGTGAGGTTTTAAGCATTTAGGAGAGCACTTAAATATTAGTATTAACAATAAAGAAAGATGATTGTAACATAAACTTAGCAAATATGGGCATTAGAAACCAGTAGGGAGCAGCTGAAACCCAGCCTGGATGTGCATATCCAGTTATAGGGGGGCAGACCCTGAGCAGCCCCACTGCACTTGCTGCAGGCACCAGCTGCCCCACCAGCAGCCGTCCCTGCATCTGTCACAGCCCAAAGTGAGGAGCCTTCCACGGACAAGTGCAGGGAGCAGGTCCCAGGGGATGCCAGACCATGCCAGAGTCCTGCCCAGCACTGTGTTTCTAGCACTTCAGGATTTAGGAGATTACACTTGTGGTTATGAATCATTGATGTAACCTCTGAATTAACCCTTACCCTGCAGCCATCCTGTCTCTTCCAAGTTTTATCTGTTTGCATTCAATAAATAATATCTAACACTGGTCATGTTACCTATTGTTGTAACTTGATTGCAGCAATTCTAGATACACTTCCTGAGCCTAGCAGGGACTATTTCTACCCTGCAAGAGCCTTCTCACTAAAGAAATTGCCAGTGTCCAGAAGACTGCAGGAAGTTTTTTGTACAGCATTTGGCTGTAACTCCTAGAGATCTTTCCCTTGCACTGCTGAACTGCTTGATCTTAACAACAGTGACATAGTCTAGTTCTGCAGAGGTGCTCCTGGTGCTTTACCCAGCTTGCTGCAAGGGGACATTCTGAGATTTCTCAGCCTGCTACCAACTGATGTATTTTTTGTCCTGCCCTTCATCAGAAGGAAAATTAACCTCCTTTAATTTGGTGCTTCCTTGGACAGTGCTCTACTAAAACCTTGCCTTTGAAGTGCTCAATTGTACATATGTCTGGTATCAGCCTATGTAAAAATCCCTCAGAGAATCCCAATAAGAAAGCTTCCCATTTTAGGGCACTCAGGTTTGAAGATGATGCCTGGATTAAGACTGATGAAAAAGGTAAAATAATTTGTGTTGCAAATTAAAAAAAATAACTCGTGCTGGAAATCAAAAGAATTATAAAGACAGGTAAGTAAACTTTCTTTTCCCAAATGGGATGCTGACATGGCATGACATGGTCATATGTGTATATACTTGGCAAGGTTTGGGATTTTTAACTGCTCTAAGTCACTGACTATTAAAACAATGGTTATAATTTATGAATCACAGAACTTAGAGAATGGTTTGGGTATAAGGGACCTCAAAAATAATCTCATTCTAATCCAGCTGCCATGGGCAGGGACACTTTCCACTAGACCAGGATGCTCAGAGCCCATCCAGCCTGGCCTTGAACACTGCCAGGGAAAACTGTCACAACTTTTCTGGATAACCTGTTCCAGTGCCTCACCAACCTGACAGGGAACAATTTCTTCCTCTTACCTAATCTAAACCTGCCCTCTTGGCAATGGGAAGCTGTTTGCCCTTGTCCAGTCACTCCATGCCCCTGTAAAAAGCCCTCTCCAGCTTTCTTGTAGGCTTCCTTCAGGTAAAAGAAGAAATTTTGGAGTGCATTCAAATGCACTCCTGGAATGTCCTTGGGGCAGAAAGCCACAGGCTGCATGTGTTTTCCAAAAAGTGCACTCAGGCCAACTTTGGTTTGTTTCTTTACTGTAATACATCAGTTTCCTGTGTTTGTAGTTCTTCTTTCCCGGAAAACTGCTGAAATTCATTTTATATATATATATATATATATATATACATATTAGTTGCAACTCAATCTTTAAATTGTTTCAAGTATGAAAGAAGGACAAAGAAGCGTTTCCTGGGTGTCCAGAGCCAGGCTGGAGGTGCTGAGCACACACGAGGTCCTGCAGCCTTTGCCAGAGGGGGCAGAAGGCAGCAAGCTCCAGCATTCCGCCTGTGCCTCCCCGCTTGCTCACAGCGTTTATCCAGCTGTTCAGGTCACTCGCTTTTGATGAGAGAAATGTTTGATTGGGCCAAGTTTCCTACAAGGATGTTACATGACAGCATACTCTCTAAAACGCTGGCCAATGGCCATGGAAGATCAGCTTTCACTTCTGTCTTCTCTGCTGTTGTTTGTCTTTTTCCTTAGACTGATTTCAAAGATCCACGAAAGAAAGGGTCTGTCTTTGACAAACACAGAGCTGTTGCACCAGCACTGTGTCACAGCAGCGTGGTCTAGAGTTATTCTGGTGCTTGTGCTGCCTGGTTTAACCACGTGGAGGGACTGAAAATGCCATGCTTGTCCCACAATTTCCCTGCAATAAGGTTAGAAGGAATCCTCTACAAGGATTACCTTGCTCTGCTAGGATAACACCCAGTCCAACTTCAGCTTTGCCAATCTGCTAGTCTTGTCTCACCAATTTATTTAGGATTTATATGGATAGTTCCTAGGTTAACAGTCCTATCAGAATGTGTATTGCAATCTATGTGCTTTACAATTTTTCTCCTTTGAGCACCCTACAGATGAAATTAGCTTGGGGAGGAAAGGGCTTTGAAGAGACAGGCAGTGCTGTGGCTCAGCTGCTGTGAATTCTGATCAAAATGGCAGAAATGGGAATGAGGATGCCAGAATGTTTGGAGTTTGGATGGCAGTTCTGCATTTAACTCTGGACAGTGTGGGGCTTGCTAGTTGTTTTTCGTGAGCATTCCTGTGCAGATCCCACCATCAGTCACATGCTGGGCTCTGCAGTCCTGGCACAGCTCGTGAGCGATGCTGTCACAAGAGGACACTTCTGCACTGACCGACAGGTCCCACGATCCAGCAATGGTTATAAATATTCCTGGGCCTCAGTCATCCTAAAGCCCATCCTCAACCACCAGAAAGTGATCTCAACTCATGTATTTAGCATGTTAGGCTTAGCTAATGTTTTATTTTTAGACTGCTGTCTGAAAAAGAAAAACTTAGTGGTTTTAAAAGGCACTATCAACTTTTTAAGCACCATATTTTGTTAAGGGGCTTTGAAATGCTTGAATAGATTAAGACAGCACATCTTTTGTTTCCATAGTTGCTGCTTTTAAGAGGTTTCTTAGAACCAGCCCTTGGGTTCAACCTTCATCAAATGGAATTTCCTTTCATTCAGATGTAATGCTGCAAACTCAGCCTGAGATCTGTCTGAAGCAATTTTAAGAGTATTAGAACTCCAGAACCAAAAGTGTCTGTCCTCCTTTTTGTCTGACCTTTACAACTTCCAATCTAAACAGGCCACATGAATTAATCTCTGCCATCTTGGCTTCCTCTGTCTCCTGGAGAGTACTTGATCCTTTACTGCTGATTCTTTTTTGTATTTAAAAGATGTTTCTTTAATCAGACCTGTAATGTCATAGTAGTGCTGATCATGGCTAGAAACAGTCCATTTTCCAAGGACCTTATTCCAAAAGGATGACATAACCCCAGCAGGAAAAGAAGCACAGAGCAATGAAAGTTGGTAGCAGAATCAGGCCAAGCCTGGAAGACTTGGGATTAATGCCTGAAATCTCTGTAAAATCTGTATACAGTGCTGCTTTGCACTTGTCCAGGCACAGGAAAAAAAAGGATTCCTTGTCCCACCAGGAGCTCTGACTGTCTCAGGGAGCCCATTTTTGGGCTAAAGAACATAACAAAGTAGAATCATTATACACCTTATGTGTTAGCCAGTCCCAGCAACTTGAAGGTCTGCACATACGTATCCTAAAGGAAAAGAGCTTTTGGAAACCACTGCCACCTTTTCCTGGAGGTGCACCAGTCCAAATGTGCCATCTGCTGAGATGGCTGACTGTATCCTAATTTTGGCAGTTGTCCTGCAAACCAGGCTGAAGCTATTCAAGAAATGACCCCTTCCAGCTGTCGTGCTCGTCTGCTGAGAGAAGTCGCTGCTCTGTGGCTCAACAAGTTTTCAGAAACCTAAACAAGGTGAACTCACTGTTAGGAGGGTTGTAGATGTGCACTTTGCTAGCAGTACTGCTGTCCTTACTCCTTCTTTGAGTAAGATCTATTATATTTGGATATATAATATGTAATATAAAACAATTAATATGATATTATGAGCAAAGAACCAACTGTTGAGCCTCAACACAGAGTAAGGAAAGAAACCACACTTTTTTCTCTGTTCTGGTTTTAAGAATAAACAAAAACTTCTGCTTTTGTGCTGTGGTAAATCTATTGAAATCTTAGAATAAGAGGCAGCAGAATTTGACTTTCTAAGCTTGAGGAGAGACACTCAGAGACTCCCAGCATATGAACTATCACTCATGCTGTAATTCATGGGGAAAGTGTAAAAATTGCTGAGTGCTGTTGATGCATGTGCATAGCAAAAGGACACTGCAGCAGTCAGAGATATTTTGTAGGACATACAGGAATTACAAAAGCTACCAGGATAAACAGAAGTTATTTCTTCTAGTGCTATAAATGTGTAAATCTTGTGTGAAAGTCGAGTATGTGCTAATTATGTAAAGGCAATTTTTGCCTTCTGGTTTTATTAATAAGGCTGAGCGAAGTTTCCCTATATTTTAGACTTTAGGGGAATTTTTCTTTCCTGTTCCACCATTATTCTTCATGTTTCTCTCAAAGGAGTAATTATTAATTCCTTTTTTTTTTTTTTTTGCTGTGTCTAAATACCATCCCTAACATGATGTAATTACAAGACATAACATTTGAATTAAATCCTTCTTTCGCCGTCCATTGACAGGCCCGTGGCTGCCGGGCGTTGTGATTCAGTGACACGTGTGAGTTACCAGCACGGCGGGAGAGGGGGAATTCCACCCTGCCCCGAAGAACATGTGGCTGCTGCTCCTCGAGCATCCCTGCCGGCTTTGTGCTGCTGCCGCTTCCCGCTGCCTCCTTCTCCCGGCTCTTCTGGCGCACGGCCATCAGGTCAACTCCTCCAGCGAACGCGATGGTTGACGAGCTCAGCAAGGGGACAAAAAATAAAAGGAGCTTTTCCTCACCCGCATCCCTGCACTGGTTGACAAGCGCCTTCCCCGCCTGGCAAGGGAAGAGGCTGCTTAACCCCAGGGAACGTCCCAGCGCTCGGGC
>JAHLSL010000007.1:22433128-22459119 GCA_025920805.1 Petroica traversi
TCCTGCCTTCCCTCGCCGGGCAGCCTGCGCTGGCAGCGCCCGCCTCGGCAGATGTAATTGCTGGACCAAGAGCAAGGGCGCTGCAGATGGGCTGAGCTCGCTCGCTCGCAGTGGGGTTTGCTAAATTATTTTCATTTTGCCTCGAGCTCCCCGTTTGCCCTGCCGGTGTTTTGTTTCCTTGCTGGTTTAGGCTCGTGTTCTGAACGGCTTGCGAGCCTTATGGGGAACTGTACGGTTGTAATTGGTATTTTTATATGAACGAAGAGCCGTCAAACAATACTCCCGCAGCAGTACGAAGTAAAATTCGGGAGTTCTTAAGTCGCGGTGTTGAAGCTGACACAATGCAGAAAACATTTCTGCTGCTTGTAGAGCCTTACCTCACCCAACAAAATGAGAGTCATGACAGTGCTGGATGTGAGCTGCTGCTGTAGTGTTTGTTCTACTAAAAAAAAAAGCCAACAAAAATCAACCCACGAAAACCCCACCCCCTCCTATCCCAACCGAAAATTACAAACTCTTCTCCCGTGTTCACTTCCTACCCCCTCATCACTCCCTCTTCCCCTCCCCCCAAAATAAGCCAAATGCATGATAAGGTGAAGGGAAACTGTTTGAGTAGTACAGTTGTGTGACTAGTTGTATGAAACTGCTGTGCAGAACTGCAGCTGAAAATGCTGAGATCCGCAAGAAGAAACTACTGAATTTACGCCTCCTTTATATCCTCTGCTCCAGTCCTACAAATATTACTGAATTCATAGTGTGTGCAGGTTGAGTATAGTATTTTTATTTTTACGGGGACAGGCAGACTTCTTTATCTAGCACTGTGGGCTATCATCTTTTTCTAGCGAGTGTTAATTTTTGCTGTTTAAATTACTCCTTTGATCTCATTTTACAGGCTTCTGGAGTAACAGTGAATGATGAAGTCATAAAGGTTTTTAATGACATGAAAGTAAGGAAATCTTCAACCCCAGAAGAGATTAAAAAAAGAAAGAAAGCTGTTCTCTTCTGCTTAAGTGATGACAAAAAACAAATAATTGTAGAGGAGTCAAAGCAGATATTGGTTGGTGACATTGGTGATACTGTGGAGGACCCCTATACAGCCTTTGTGAAGTTGCTACCTTTGAATGATTGCCGATACGCTTTGTATGATGCCACATACGAGACAAAGGAATCTAAGAAAGAAGACCTGGTATTTATATTCTGGTGTGTGAAAGCAAAGCTTGCTGTTAACATTGAATATGCTGGAGCTACCACTGGATGACTTAATAACTCTTTTGTTGTTGGCTTTTTTTTCTTTAAAGGGCTCCTGAAAGTGCACCTTTAAAAAGCAAGATGATCTACGCAAGCTCTAAAGATGCCATTAAAAAGAAATTTACAGGTATGGACCTGAAAATGTTGTTCTCGTTAACTTCAGTGCCATTCAGATGTTGAGGTTCTCACAAGTACGTTGTTGTCCATCTGTCTTTCAGGTATTAAACATGAGTGGCAAGTAAATGGTTTGGATGATATTAAGGACCGTTCAACACTTGGAGAGAAATTGGGAGGCAACGTGGTAGTTTCACTTGAAGGAAAACCCTTATAAAAAGACAGACAAGTGCCATCTGGATCTAAGGAGCTTCCATTTCTGCAGCTCGTTCAATTGGAATAGTATTAGTCTCCCCATCCCCTCCCCTCCTCAAAAAATAAGTCCCTTCCCCACCGCCCTGAAGGAGATGTCATTGTTAAGCAGTCTACCAGTGATTGCCATTAGACTGTTTAATCCTGGTAGTTTTATGTAGGATTCAAGGAATGCTTTCACGTCATACTCTTGGCCAAAACTGACGTTGCAGGCATTCCTTGCAACATGTTCAATGAATGTGATAGTTAATGTAAATAGTCTAGCAGACAGCAAAGGGTAAGCTAATTGAATGCCTTGAAAGTATTGTCCACTGGTCGGATGGTAGACTCTCTACAGTATTACTTACAGTTGCACTTGATTGCAGTTCCATGAGGCTCTTGTGCATTCATACACCTCACCTGCCTTGACAAGCCTATTTTTGTGACATGGCAGCACACAACACTATGCATTTAAAGCACTTTTTTGTAATATGTTTGACCCGCCCCCCCAAGGAATGCCAATTAAGTTGCTGTACTTGTGTCATCAAATTATTGTAGTACCTCAGTTCCATTCCTGTTACATGCATATCTTTATAAATGAAGTAGCTGTTACGATGCCTTTCGTTTTCCATTGAATGTACACTACTGAACAGGAGTAGAAGTTATCTGTTTACCATATGAGTCTTGAAACACTAAAGTTTTGTAAAACATCAGTCATGGTGGCAATTTCTGTATTAAAAAGAGCCTTAAATGGAACATTGTTTTTTGAGATCAAAAACTGGCCACGTTGCAATAAAACTTGTGGCTTATTACAGAACGTTGCCTTGTTTTCATTGGAAAATATAGTTTTTAAGTGTTTAAGCATATTTCAAATAACTTCTGTGGAAAGTATTGTAAAGGTAAACAATCATTAATCTCATCTTGGATAATGCAAGTTTTTAATACTGATTTAGGCACAGCTTTACAATACTTTGTGGCTCTGTTCTGGCCGTTGGATAAAGGACCTGCTCCTAGTTTACCGTAAAGTAAAGAAGCTACCACTACTGGAGACCATTAGTTCCATGAAACACTTGTGTCAGAAACTTAAAAGTACGAACTAATTAACCATGCAGTGTGTTTTGTCCCTGAATGTTCTTAAAGTTCTACATGCCAGAGCAAAACCTTGCAGGAGTTCTTGCAGCTCGCCGTCTCTCTGGGTAAGGTGGTGTGCAGTGACAGCTACATGCAGAATATGAAGCAGGGAAATGATTCTTGTTTCTCCAGTGTTGCAGTGAGACCGACTCAGTACAAGAATTAGCCTAAATGAACCGTTCTACTTGTTAGCTCCTATGTAAATAGAACTGGAAAGTGTTTGCCACTACTGAGGCTTGCATAGGGGACGTGTTTTGGCTGGGAGCCAAATAATGCTCTCCTTATAGAGAATTTGATCTGCTCTGTGTGAGCAATCCTCCGTTAGCCAGAGCTATTTATGGCAAACACATGCTTTTGTATCTTGTCATCGTTATCCACAAATGGCAAAACTGGACATGATTCTCCTGGTATGCATAAAGGAGCGCTGTTAGGCAGCCACTGGCAGCTGAACTGTACATGCTGCTAGAAGGAATGCTCTTTTATCATTACCTTATTTTAAAAAGTTGGTGGAGTAGAACTGTGGAGCTTTTAAATGCGGGCTCTTTATGTTCAGTCCGTAGCCCTTTTTCAACAAGGAAGCAGATAATAATCCAAATATTTTCTCTCTTCTTTTCCCCCCCCCCAATATTTTAAGTAACTTAGTGGTACTGTGTTTAGGCTCTCTTGTCCTGTAGAACTTTAAGACCTTATTTCAGGCTTCTGGCTATCCCTATGACTTGCACACCTCATTGTGTTAGCTGTTCTATGTAGACTAAACTTTACTAGAATTCAACTAAAAAGGCATGATGACCACTGACTTACTAAGTGTATTACTGAGTCTTGGTTTTGTTCTACAAAACTCTCCTTTCAGGTACCTTTTAAGATTGCGAAGTAACTGATGGTATGCATGTTGTCTAGATTAAAAAAAAAAACAAACCCACAACTTTTTATTCCTCAAAATAGTCTTTTTCTGATCATTCATGTTGTATGCAAAGCTCAGTTAAATGTCAAGATCTTTGTGCTTTATGTTTGACTTGAGTTCAGTACAGTAAAATGAAATTATCTTTTAACTGATTTTTTTCACAAGGAATAAATTGTTTCTTTAGAAAAAGCCAAAATGGAAAATGTTAAATTTTAATAAACCATTTGAATTTTCATTTTAGACAGTAAACTTTTTTTAAGGAGTACTGTGTTTAAATTTATTGTTTGTCTCTGCTGCAGTTCGGAAAAATGTTTGTGGCTTCTTAGTTGAATATTATAGGTTCCTTTTTTTTTTTAACTAGCTTAGATGTATATTCACTCAGTCCAACTAGCTATGAAATTGAAGCACAAACTGTATTTATGTAAGATTCCTACCAAATTAAAGTTTTGGATCCAAAAGGATCAGCCTGCCTTCAGTTTGTTCTTGAAATGAATGACTGACTGACTGATGTGAGGTCCAATTCAGATGGCTTGCTTTAAAAAAAAAAAACAACAAAAACAGAAAAACAAAAACCAATAAAGTGCTACAGAACTGTTACTGTTTGAATTATAAAACAAATGAGAGACAGCTGGCATCTGTTCCAAAATGGTTTGTCAGCTGTTGTTTTCTGTCATTATGCAAAATGGTGAGGGCCTCATTGTTATCGACAAGTGGAGGAAAATCCTCTCAAGTTCAGTATCTTCTGTGTATCTCTGTGTAGACGTGACTTTTGGGTATCTTGGCTTCAGTTATTTTATTGATAAAGAAATGTTAAATAAATTTTTCATGAGAGTAGCTTGTGCAGAAATGGCATTTTTCTTCTGAAAAAAATACTTCAAAGCCAGCAGTTTTGTTTGATTTGGTAAATCCTGGAAGAGGTATAGATATATGGGTATGATTTCTCTGAAAAGGAAAATCAATCCAAGACTAGAGTGTGTAAGTGAGGTTTATGCTTGTGGCGATTTTAGAAGTGCAAAGCTTACATTTATATGGACTTGAGTGTAAAAATCACTCCTGGTCAGATCATGGAGTGGAGTTTGAGTATGCTCAGTTAAAACCCAAAGTGTTTTGCTAAGTGGAAGAGTTTTCTTGCACTACCATTCCCTCAGAACAAATGATGGAAGACAGCAACTGCCACAATTTGATAATAAGCTTTACTCTCTCATGCCAATTCCAGTATAAACCAAATTTTCATGTCTGCCTATTTTTTATAAATTTCTGTAAGTCCCCTTTAGTTTGTGGTGGCGAGTTAATGATTGTAGAGTGAAAACGGCACTAATGGTGGATCAAAGATCATCAATGTAGCACCTGTCTATGAGTATTGAATTTCTTTGAAATATTTCTGATTTTGAAAACCTGGTATAAATAAAATTAATTTAAATGTCTTCAGTTGTTGAGTTTGTTTGTGTGCTAGACAGCACCTACACTAATCACTTTGTTGTTGTTGTCTTTGGACTGGGAGCAGCCCAGATTCTGTGAAAGGAGAAGTTGTGAAATACCTGGATTTTTGTAACAGGTTTCATCTGCTGCCCATCCAACTGTAGCAAAAGCCCGCACCAGTGGCTCTGGAGATAGGTATAAAGAAATATTTAGTGGGTTAGATCTAGATAACTTTCTTCTTTTGTTGGATCCCAGCTCATGTGTTCAGAAAATTAGGTGGCTTTTATATAGCAAATGTAGTAAAAATTTACGTTTACTGGCAAGTAATTTTCAATACAGGGCAGAAAGTGAACTGATGTAGTGTGAAAAAGTTGACCCCATGAAGAAAGATAAAAATATCAACTTGGTATCAGTGGCATCTCTCTTGTTAACAGAAGATTTCTTGGATCTAGGAATATGTTATCTGGAAGAGTTAATTGTGTAAACTATTTCTGTAAACAAAGCTGTCAAGAAACAGCTTCGCTGGATTCTCTGGAGAAGACAGAATTTTACAATTTATATTAAAAAACCCTTCACTGTTACCTAACACAAGCCTCTGTGGCTGAGGGGAATACACATAAAAATATGCATTGAAAAGGAATGAAAGGTCTCATTCTGAAGTTTTTAAATAAAAATTACTGTTCGGTTTTAAAATGTTCTGGTTTTATTAAATTAATATCCAGTGCTTGACCCTATTGAATTTGGACATTTCTCTGCCTTACCTCCCATGCTTCTAAATCTGCAATAATCCCCATACATCTTATTCTTCCTTGCATTACTTATCTATGCATTCTACCAGTAACCTCGAAAAACAAATGTAACAGTAAAAATTAAATCTTTTCATAGGAAGTTCAAACAGGTGACACAATTTATGTTCATTTAATGATTTCATAGAATTTTCTTTTTACATTGTAAAGCTTAGAGAAAAATGTTAATTGGAGGCACTGAAAGTAATTTTGTCATTACTAAGATTCTGTGATTGTCTTTTTAATACCTCATTGTAGGTTAATGTTTCTGTTGTCAGCTTTGCTTCATAGTTACTTAGAAAACCGATGGTTGGAAAAGAAACTTAAAGGTGCTGCTGATTATTTTTAGAAGTTCTAAATGTCAGTGTGGATTATAAAATAATACACAAACTTCAATTTCCCCACTGCTAGCCTAATTTTTATTCTTGTGTGTACAGGCTTAGAAATCTATGTGTAATCAGGCCTCTCCTCTTCCACCTCTTTATTTTTAAAAACAGCTGTGTCACTGCAAATCCCTACCATCTGCCCACCGTCTTCTGTAAAGGTTTACAGACAATCTCCACTTGTACCTTTTAGTATCTGTTTTTCCCCTCTCTTGTTTGTGACTGTAGGAGTTTGATTTAGAAAAACTAACTGCTGTAATATTGTGCTCCTCGAAACCCTTTCTATTGTGCAGAAAGTTAAAAGCATCAGTTAATCTCTGGCGAGCACAGCTGCAGGGTGTACATTGGCTTGAAAAAAGAGATGTGATTTTGAGAACCAGTTTAGAGAGCCTTATTTGTGTCTGCTTCCTCTTAGTGGCAGCACTGCTTTCATCTGTGACCTTCTATTAAAGCTGATGTGAGAGCTAAGCTTTTCTTCCATTTTGGCTGTTTCAACAGAAAATGGAATGTGCTTGCAGCAAACAAGGTGCAGAGAAGCTGAGAAGGTTTAGAAGCAGGAGTTTTTCATAGAGACCTCTGCATCTTGTGGGGGGGAAAGGGTTACAGCAGAGGATTTGTTTCCTTTTAATTTCAGTAGGAGCTTGCAGCTGTAATGCCTGGGTTTATGTTATCTCTTGCTCTGCCTGAACATACTGATTCCACGCTCTCAACTGTCTCAATGCTTCAAGCAATGAAATGTGAACACACGGCTCTTTATCGGGGAAATGTGGTTTACTCCTACAAAAGTGAAGCCCTGCTACAACAGTGCTCTTGGTTAGCCATGTCATATGGAGAGATGCACCTAAGCTGCATTTGAGCAATCCTTAAAAAATGTGTGGGCTTTGATTACACCAAATACAATAATTAAGCTATTACACGGAGACTGAGGATGAACGAATGTAGTTCTTAATTAGGTGACTGCAAGTGACAAATACAATTCATGGTCATATTTTGAATCTTAGCCCTGTTATTTAAGCATGACTTAAAGATTAGACACTTCCCAGTCCACAGAATTCATTGCCTGCATAAATTCTTTTAAGAAGCAGTATCATAATTTTAGCTCTTCACTGAATATCCTGATGCAGAATCTGTCACCTGAGGGTTTTTAGTCGTCTGCTTGACAAATTCCTTTTGTAGTGCTGCATTATTACTCTGCATCCACACTTCAAAATCAGTTCCCAGAACTCTCCTTCCAAGTAACCAGAATTCCTAAACAATATTTATTCTGTGTGACTAAAGTAGAAAGGCATCTTGTAGAACACCCATAGGAAACAAATGCATGGTATTAGCCTGCGTGGCCACTGAACATGCTTGGCCCTGCATGCCATCTCTGACTGTTGGGTTATTCTGATGAAAGGTCACCTCATTCCGATTTTTGTAGAATAGCCCAACACAGAAAACTGGTGGAAACAGGAAAGAATGTTTTAATTTTGCTGAGATAGAGACTTTACAAACTGGGTGTGATAACCACTTCTTAATTTGTTCTTTTTACCTGTCCTGACAAAAACACCTGGCTTTGATTCTAGCCAGTTTTATCGATTTAGTTCGACAGGTGCAATGGTTGGAAGTATCTTCAGGACAAGCTATATTTAGATATATAACCTTTTGATAATTCTGGCAGTTGCTTTGATCTCATTATTTTAATTCAGTCACTTCATTACAATTTTAACTGTCTAGAGTTCAGCACTGCCAATGTAATCTCACAACACAGCTTGAGGAACATTTAAAAGTAGTCATCATCAAAATTAGTAATTATAAAAATCAGTTTTATTTAATTATTTTATTGAGCTAGTCTCAGTTTTGCAAGGACAATGCCAACTCTCTTAATGTTAGATGGTCTTCCAGGGAGTTCCTGGCTGAACACCTGCCATTGATCTTTGTGGTAAGATTGCAGAACTCATGTCAGAGCAGTTTGCTTTGCTTTCTTGCATAGCTGGATGAGTTTCCTCTCTTGAAAGATGTTGAGCTCACTGTGGTATCAATGTTTAAAGTATTTTACCTTCTATTTGTGAACAGAATGGACAGACTGCAATTACAATTTTCTCTTAGGGTAATACAGTCAAGGATCTCAGCTATGAATTTAATTTTTTTTCCTGATTACCAGAAGAGAGAAAAGAATGTGTCTCATCCCACTGTGTAGCATAAGGCCAAAATGCAGCACTGCAGTTACATATAGAGGCATCATAATTGTTTTCAGCTATTGTTCCTGTTCTCAGCTATTGTACCTGCAGGTACAAAATGTGACCTTGTCAAATGAGCAAACGGTCTTGGAAAACTCCAGAAAAGAGCTGTGGTAAGAGAAAATACAAAGTTGAGATACTTCCAATAATTGCTCTGTGCACACCAGATTCAAGAAGCATGTGGCTGGCTCTGTGTTTATCTGCAGTAAAAGTAATAATGACACACAAATATATATTTAATAGTAATCCAGAATCTTATGTTAATTTAACAGCTGTTTTATATGGAAAATACTAAGGGTAAGATTTTACCTGGTGGGGTTTTTTTTCTTTCTTTTTTTTTTTCCTAGCAATGGTGTTAATAACCAGTTTTTCTGCTGCAATAGCAAACTGTGGAAAGATGAGAAGAGTTATTTCTCTTTGCATCAGCATCTTACATTGCGTGCAAATACAGATCCTCTCAGATTCTTCTTCAAATAGTGCTTGGATCACATTCAGCGGTTAACGGAGAAGAAGATAGGATTTTTGTAAGTCACTTTTCAGCAATGTGAACATGCACATATTTTTTGAGCTATGAGATAAAAACTTTTAATTAAAAAAGGGCATATTTTGGGAGAAAAAATTAGTAACTTTTTAAAACTTGTATTTTTCTATGCTAGCACTTTACTTTTTATTTGTAAAGTTACACATTAGGATCTGTTTTTCCTTTTTTGTTAGTTTTTTGGTTCTGGTGTTCTCACTTTCCCCACACTGTATCATGTTTCAGCCTCATATGGACTGGATTGAATTGTTATCAGAGGAAGAAGGTTCCACATATAGAACATATACAGTTTCTGTAGGAAAGAGTAAACTGTTTGCTTGACCCAGTTTTGTGGAGCAATTTCTTTCAACAGAGATGGGATCACAGTTAAGGAAGAGGAACAAATGGGTTTGCTGAGAGTATTTAGGAGCACTCAATGGGAATGAGATTATTATTGTGGTGCTTAATCCTGAAATAATCATACACCATCTCATCAACGTTGCATCAATATCTGAGAGAGATAAATATTCCAGCTACTTTGTGATATTAGTCTGAGATAATTTTCTATTATTATAAACTTGGAACTCTCCAGATAAATACAGAATATTTGTACCTGTGATCAATGTTTTGATGTTTTCACAAACACATGTTGTGTCTTTAAAAAGATGATTTCCAACTAGTAGAAATGTAATTCTGAAGAAATATATCTTTTATGGGTCTGAAAATTAAAGTGAAGGTTATAGAAACAACCACTTCACCTAATCCTTTTGAGGGAATTCCTATAATGTTATCAGGCTTGCTTTTCCATCCATTGGGCACAGTATGAAAGAATGCACAGAAAGGCTGTTAAGGTCACACAGTCGCTGTCATCACTGACATTAAATAGTGAAGTTACAAGTCATGCTGTATGCAAAAGGAATAAAAAATATTCTCAGATTAGAATTTGTTTGTCATTTTCATAGACAGTAACAACTAGCTCCCTTTGAACAGGTCCTGCTGTGTCTCTGTTTCCCTACAGATGAAAATGACAAACCCAAGCCTTTCCCCTGCCTTTGATTTACTCCAAATGTCCCATCTCCTCCAAAGCATTATCCCTGAGATATTGCTCACCTGCTTCCTCTAATCCTCTTATTTACCTCATTTACCTCAGTTTCACTTCCTTTCATCACTTTTTTTCTCCCTGCTGGTTCTGATGCTCCTCTGGTTCTGTTCCTTCATATTAGGAGTGGCCTTTAGTCTTCATCATAAACAGAGAGCAAAAAAGAAAAAAAACCTAAACCCATAAACCAAACCACTTTTGATCTATTTACTGTTTTCTTTTATTAAAAATATGAATCCTTATGAAGAAATTATTCAAAGAGTAAACTTGATTACAGCTTAGCAAAGTGTCAAACAGTTGAAATAATCTCTTGAGATGTTTGAACAGTTCGATTCTGTCCATGGGATTCAACTCAGAAATCCAGACTCCACCACTTAGATGGGAAATTGCCATATTGGGTTATTTTATGCTCTCCTCAGAGCCAGAAGCATAAACTCTCCTTTTTTTGCAACCATTAAAGCATCTGATTTCAGCTGTTAACTTCCACGAAAGTGCTTAAGTGCTTACAGTGTGAGGAAATGCTACAGGTGCATGAATTTATGATACATTGAAAACTGAAGCTGTAGATACAGTGTGAAATAAATTGTGTATCAACACAGAAGCTCAAAGTTAATTGCATGGCTCACTGGTTCATTGCCAAATGCACTGGTTCCTAGTAAAATCAAGAAAATCTCTGTATTATAAAATGAATAGAAAAGTGCTACAAGAATTAGAAACTGTATTTCAGTATTACATGTTTAAAAAGTTAGATTCAATAAATCTTGAAGTAACCTTTTTTATCATCAGAAATTATATTAATACAATACCTTTTAAGGGTTTTCATCTGCTTCCTTTTTTGGAACCTTGTATTAGGCTTATTCATCTCCTTGGGCTTTTCTCTGCAGTCAGAAGCTCTGGAAACTGACAGCATTGCAGTAAGGATTTTTTTCCTTTTCCAGATCTTAAAAAGAAAAGAAAAAATATCTGATGAAGAGATATATGAAGTAGAGCCGTCTGAGGGTGCTATTTGACAATGTAATGAAGGCACTCTAATGACACGAGTGGGATAAGAGGGGGATTCCTGCAGCTGCTGGGCTGAATGCCCCCTCTCATTTCTGGTGCTTATATCTGCCTGATCAGGCAGTGAATTTAGGAGTCTACAATTCTCACTTGCTTTGGAAAAGTTTTGGTTTTTTGTTTTTTTTTTTGCTTGTTTAGGGAGGCACGATGCCTGAAATGTTTCAGATGTTTCTGAGAATTGCCTTGGTCAGCATCTGGTATGCAGGGTGTCAGTGGAGGAGCTAAACTGAGTGTTCATTGAGGGGCTGGAGTGTGTCCAGGGAAGGGCAGTGGGGCTGGGGAAGGGTCTGGAGCACAGACCTGATGAGGAGCTGCTGAGAGAGCTGGGAGTGTTCAGCCTGGAGAAAAGGAGGCTCAGGGGAGACCTTATCATTCTACCACTGCCTGAAGGAGGAGGGTGTAGCCAGGTGAGGTCTGTCTCTTCTCCCAAGCAACAGGACTAGAGGAAATGACTTCATGTTGCACCATGGCAGGTTTAGATTGGAGATTAGGAAAACTCTCTTCACCAAAAGGGTTGTCAAGCACTTGAACACACTGCCCAGGTTAGTGGTGGGGTCACCATCCCTGGAGGTATTTGAAAGATGGGTAGGTTTGGTACCTGGGGATGTGGTTTAATGGTTTAGTGGGGGGACTTGACATTGCTGGGTTAAGGGCTGGAATCAATGATTTTAATCCCTTCCAACTCAGCACATTCTATGATTTTATAAATGATTTTATGACTCATGACAGCCACCATGCTCCTGTATGTTGCTCAGTGTATTTCCAGGTGATGCCAGGCTCCTGCATTACATACATCTTGTACAGTAAATCCAGTGCTTCCAGGAAGAATTGGACCTTCTCTGTCCATGTATCACACAGCTGATAAGTACATTCCCCATGTATTTAACAAAGATCAGAACCATGAGATGTCTGGGTCTCTGGTAGGCAATGAGTGAATCTGACATCATCATGTTCTGTCTTTGCAGGCAAACCCAGGGCAAAAATCTGTAAAGCCCAATGACCCCTGGCATCTCAGCTTCTTGTTAAGCACATGCTTTAAACTGTGAATTCTTCAGCATTCTGACCCCTGCAGATCAGTGGTGAAATTCATTCCATCAGCTCTCAGCTGCTGATCACGCAGCACAAGACATGTAAAGGCATTTCAGTGTTTAATTTAAGGTGAAATGCAGAGTTACACTACACCAGACATGTGCATGCCTGACTCCAGCTCCTCCATCCTCCCTTCACTCCTTTGAACAGTGTTCTGACCACCCTTCCCCCATGAAGATCTGTGATATGAATTAACTGAATTCCTCAGATTCTGAAGGTCTGACTGCAAGCTTTCAGAGCCTGGGAATCCTGCCATGCCATAGTATTCTGAAGGGTGTAGGCAAGCATGCTCCATGCACAGCACAGTCACTGAGCTTTCAATATCTAAGGGCCAGCACTTCTCATGAGTTTGGGTTTTGCTTTCTTCACTTAATTAGTGAGAAAAACTTTGTTTTTTTCAGCTTCATTTTCCTCTTAGCATTCCAGGTGAATTGTATCTAGTGGTGTTTCAAGTGGAAAAGTAAATTAAGAATTTACTATAGACTACTTAGAAAACAAAAATAATAGGCAAAACAGCTCACCTGATGTGTACTTGGAATTCAACCAGTGCATGTATATGCTAAATATATATGAAGTTGGAGGGGTTTTTTGACAGGATTGATGTAATCCAAGCATTATTAGGTGTAGCTTCATTAAAATCAGCAGGAGTTAGAAATGCTTATTAGAAGTTCATTACTGTCTGAATCATTAGAACAGTATGGTGTGATGTTAATGGCAGCAGGGTGTACAGTAGATGAAACCAAACATTTTTCCAGCATTGTGCAAACTTCAGAGCATGCAACACAGGTTTGCAGTTGTTGGCCACAGAGTCCAGACTGAAAAGTGATGGGTCTCAATATATACAAGAAATGCAGGCATGATTATTTTAATCCAAAAGTAATTCTAAATATGTAATATTAATTTAACATAATAGCACTCACTTTTGAAATGTATCAAAAGCAATGATAAATGCATTATAATGTGGCCATTTATATCTATTATGGCCATTTTTGGATCAGCACCTATGTACTTCTCCTTGTGCTCTTTGTATGCCCACAGGAGCACTCCTCATTTCTGTGAATTTAAGTTCAGAAAACAGAACTGACATCAGGGGCCATCTGCAGGGCAGAACCTGGACTTTCTGTCCCAGTCTCCCCAGTGGCCCAGTGTAGTAAGGGTACTATAAATGTGGCTGGCACAAACTGACAGCACCAGATTCAGCAGAAACAATGCACAGCCCAGCCTTATTTCCATATTGATAAATAAATGGGTGAGTTCTCTCCATTTTTTTATACAAAACAATAAGAAAAAACATTGGAAAATCTACCCATTATGGAAGAAACCTGAATTCATCTCTCTTGTGACTAGCTGTGGTTCTAATTCACATGCTGGTGCCCTAACTAGGTCTGAGGGCTCCAGTCTCTGTTTGCAGTGCAAGTTAGAGGTTTCACTGGTGTTCCTGTGTGACAGCCTGGTCTGATGGCCGAGACTCACCCACTGACACTGCCAAGGTACAAGTGAGTGCTTTAACACACCCTCACATTGAATGCAGCATAACTTTACATCTTGAAGGACACTGGTTACTGGTCAGGACCTTGTTTGCCTGGTTTCTGCCTCCAGAACTGTACAAATATTCTATATTTGTCAGTGATTAGGGAGCAGACATCTAGAAATCAGACACAGTGATGTCTGTATCATCGTGGTGATGATATATCATCATATTTAGCTCACTTTGCACTTCGTAGATTCAGCTCTTAGAGATCCTAACATGAACATCTCCACATCTAACACATGCCTTACTCATGTTATTTGTCTGTTTGGTACTTCTCTTTAATAAGATTTTTGAAGAACCAGATTCAGCTGTCAGAACAATTCTTTATTTGTTTTGATGGCTTAACATCACCATGAGTTTAATTTAATCCCTTCAGGAATCATCTCCTGATCACTGTCTTTGATCAGAGGTAAACGTGTTTTTCTCAGCCTAAGCTCCAAAGATGAGATGCTGAGAAATATTTCCATGCACTCACAATCTGGGAAGTGAGATAGGCATCCCTGTAAGTTATTGCTATAAAAATCAGTTACTGCTGAAAATACAGCACTCCACATGCTGCCAGGGCTTGCTGCAAATACAGCACTCTCCGTGTTGCCAGGCTTGCAGAGTGGACTCACTGAACAGGTCAAAGCTGCTTGGTTCACTTCTTCTCACACGGGAGTTGCTTGGTCTTGTGCATTGCTGAAGGACAGGCTGCCCCAGCCAAAGGCCCACAGGTTCATATGGGTACAAAGGTATCCATGTTCCAGCTGTGAGGTGCTCCACAGCACCCAAAATGTCTGCAAGTCTGACCTCAGAGCTCTGCACCTGCAGATGTGGTACAGGTCAGGACTCCATGCAGTGCATGTGAAAGTTTGCACATCGTTTTGCTATGCAAATCTGCCTGACAGGGAATAGAGAACCTGATCCCAACCAGTGGGGCTTTCATTCCAATCCCTGGCTATTGCCTGCAATCAAGCCATATTGCCCTTCCCTCACATGTAACAAGTGCAACTTTTTTTTTTTTAATAGTCCTATGATCAAGATGATGTTTCAGAACCCTGAGTTGATGCCTTGAGGCCTTATTTTAACACTAGCCTAAATATATTCTTGGTCATTTTATTTTGTACCTGTACTATTCTTTATTTAGAATAGCCTTCCCTTCCCCCCATTTTTTATCCTCTGATGTTATATTTCTTTCCTTTATATGTTCACACCAAGATATTTCCAGTAAGACAGCCTTCTTCATCCCCTTCATTGTTCTAGCAGCACCTCTGGTACCTGGTCCAGTGTGAATGTAGCTTTTCCAGATACATTTGACCAGGCTTTGACCAGGTTCTGAAGATATTAATGCACTGCTTTCTCTGCATCGCAGGATCTCTGCCTTCTTCCATAGAAGTCTGATTATTTCTCATGTCTGGTATGTCTAATTCTTTTTTCTCCTCTGCTCTTATAGAAATTTCTTTTGGCCCATTGAGATCATCAATTTGCATTATTTGCTAAAAATTCCATCCTGATTCTGTTACTGCTGTCCTTGGAGTTGTGAAGGTCTTCCTGCATGATACTCCAATCCTCCTCTGTGTCAGAAGTACCCTCCAGTTTTTTGTTTTAGCAGATTTCATTTGCTCATTTACCTCCTATTTTTTTATGCCAAGATCATTAATGAGAAGATTAAATAAGATTGTTCCCAAAGTGAATCTAGGAAACTCCATTAATAATTCCCCTTTCTCCTGACAGAAGACTCCTCTTCAGTCAGTTTCTTCTATGCTTTACAGTTCATATGTTTGTCTTGATTTTCATCTTAATTAATATTATACAAAATACCTTCAGGAGCCCAGCAAGATTAGGTCTAGAATTTCCCTCAGTAAAGAACACAAAATCATTTTATCAAACAAATACATCAAACAAGTCTAGAATAAGTTAACCATGATAAGTGGGTTCTTTTATCCTACTTTTGATCCTTCTTTATCTTTTATTGTGTTTCCCTTCCAAATGTGTCATAAAATCCTGATCATTATTCAGCTCAGAGACACATGCTTTGACAACTGCCTACTTAATTTATTATCTTTCTTGGTTAAATCTAAAAACTAATATTATGATATTGATATCTCCCTTTTATTGTTAATAAATTAAGCCCCAAATACTGAAATTAGAACAAATTATTTTCTAATATTTTGTTAATAATTACTAAACAGTGTCTCAGAAATGTACAAAGAGGAGAAATATGAAAACAATATATATAAATATATAAATGTTATTGTGGATGGCATCTGCAAATTCTGTAAACATCATGTAGCCAACTTCCAATTAAGGAGCATGCTGTTATCTCACTGTGGAGCCCTACATTACTGCCTTGCTGCCCAATATGAATCAATCAGACTCAGATGTGACATTGCACAGCTTAAAATAAATTTCAGAATTGATGTGTTTTAGATGCAAAACCAGATGTGAACTTCAGAAGGTGGTTAGAAGAATTGGTAGAACATTAGGCTGGGACTTCAGCTGAAAATGTGTGGATTTAACAAAGAGCCTTACTGACCCTGACTGAACCTTACTTGCTCTTGTAATTTGATTTAGTTTGTCACAAAGTTTACTGGTCACACACACTCCCATCTCAAAAGCAGCCAAACATTTTATGGTTCAGGTGGAAATCAGAGAGCTGTGCACCTGAGGGCATTGGTTGAGAGGCACTGCAGAGGGAAGTGACACCTAATGAATCACACTATGGCACATTTTAGTGTTCTTTCCCATAACCTTGTCCCACAGGAACTGACTTGGTGTAACTCTGTTTTCGTTTGTCTGCAGGATTCAATACAATCTTATACCACTACAGAACACTGGTGGGTTTTATGGATCAGAAATTAATGTACACACTGAGATAAAGTAATCATGATTAAGCAAAATTCTTTGCTGTTGGTGTCTCAGAGTTGATTTTGT
Organism: Petroica traversi; assembly: GCA_025920805.1. NCBI lineage: Eukaryota > Metazoa > Chordata > Aves > Passeriformes > Petroicidae > Petroica > Petroica traversi. The sequence continues at coordinate 22,449,771 of JAHLSL010000007.1, forward strand.
GACAATATACCTGGGACACAGGATTACATGAAGTCCAGAGCTAAGAAAAATCAGCCCATACTGGAGGGGGAATCCATTGCCAGGACACATTACTGTAACTCCTCAGTCTTCAGTGCTACAGCTGGGTGATTATTTGCGATGTAAATTAAGAAATACAGCAAATAAAATGTTTTTTGTGAGAAGTGAAAGGCAAAATTTAACAAAAACCTTTATCAGGTGCTTTTGCAATTGAACTTTACACTGGTTTGTAAAGGCCTGCCTTTGCCCTAAGCAGTGATTCTCTGGGTGGGGAGATTTTGAAGTTTGAATTCCAAAACCAGCATTGTCTTAAGTGCTGAGAAATAAGCTGCATTGCAGGTTTGGTAAATCTGAAGGTTTTGTTCAGCCACTTAGTCATAGCTGCCCCCTCAAACAAGAGATTACAAAAGGATATTTTTTGAGAAGGTGGGACTAGAACAAATATAATGGCCTGAAACTGCATGGGTCCTTTGTATTTTATAAAAGAAGCAGAGGTAAAAGATTTCCTATTGCAGAGTATTATCAAATGACTAGAGCCAATAAACTGTACATAATGATTCTGTCTTCATGTAATCAGCAAAGCTCCATTGACTTTAATGGAAAAACATTGATTTGCACTTGCAGAAGAGCTGAGTGGAATGAGGTGCATTACTGATTGTCTTGTTAATGTGGGTAATATTCCTGAAATAATTCTCAAAAATAGAGATGATTAAGGGTTTGTAGCTCCATTCTGCAGGTCCTTACACTTTCATTGCAGTACTACTGCACAAAGTGCAAGAACAGAGTCCAGAGGGGAGCCTGAATTTATTGCCTTTTTCCCCCTGATCTGAATGAGGATCCCTCACCAGTCCTGAGGCACAGCTCCTGTCTCCAGCTGCTGGTAAGTTTGCTTTGGGCATTTGTACAGTGTCTACCACAGGGGCAGAGGGGGACCTGAGAACTCAACAGGACACTCAACTCCCTGCCTTTTGCATGGAGTCAAACACTGCCCTGACTGAAGATTTTTTTTGGAGTCCATGCTATTCCATGTATCAGCAGGATTTTGCCATACATGTCATGGTTACTGTGATAAATGTGGATAGATCTGGACATAGCAGTTAGGATAACACAACTGATCTTCCCAAAACTGAACTAATATTCTGGATTTGGTTTTGTAGATTGGGAAAGAGAGACTTTCATCCCAGCAGGAGGACTGGCAACACTTCCTAGGCTGGCTCAGTTTCTGTTTGCAGAGCCACCCATGTGGCTTTGGCCACATGTAAAAATCTCAGGCTGGTTCACTTGTTCTCCATCAAATCCACCCACTCAGATGCAAAAATCTCTAAGTCAAAAGGCATTAATGTGGAAAAATAACAAAACAACCTCAAAGAACCAGCACTTTCCTTCCTTCCCTCAAACACGCATTGTCCAGCTGTGACAAAAAGCATCTGTAACACTTTTTGGTTCTTCTCTGAAGAGCAGATTCTGGACCTGCTCATGCACATTACGATTATCTCTCTGTCTGACCACATGCAGTACAGGTCAGGGGCTTAAATACCGAACATTTCAGTTCCCCACATTGCAACACAATGCTTGTTTGTGCTCAAATGCACAATTACAGTTTTGATACAAATACAAATTTATAACCTCTCATAGTATTATATTATCTTTGCCTTGACCGCGGGACTATTGCAACTCAATAAAGTGCTAATGGAAACCCAAATGTTATTTCATTAACTTTCATTCCTGATTATGGCCTGGCCTGGACAACATCAGAAAGTTGTGCTGGCTAGAGGCTGATGGACAAGTGCTTTTGTTATCTTTAGCCATGCATGCTTTGTGCAGACCTCCCTTGTCATACAAGCTATCCCAGCTGAATTTGTGCTTAGACGGGCTCAGTGTTTGCCTGATGGCACGTCCTATCAGAGAAAGCCACTGCACTACTCTAAAACACCACAGAAGAAGCCACACAATTTTTTCCTGGTGTGCTTACTGGATTTTCACAGTAGGGTGCTTTACTGTAACGTACCAGAAGTGCAGGTTGAAGTAATGTATTAGCAATGCCACAAAAGGCTTCCTGATTGTTTTCTGCCAACCTAAAACTGCACTGCTGCTAAAAAGCATTGCACTACCCTTAATACTCTCCCTATGCTCTTTTTATGTTGGCCTCAGTGAAACTGATCCTGCAAGAAAAACAGGTAAATTGGACCAGCTCCCTCATCTTTCTGTCCCTGGGGCTGCACTGAGGAGAGCAGGGGCATGACAGGGAGAGACATGACTTCCCCTTTGGCAGCAGCATGGCCCTTGATGTGTGCCCTAGTTTCAGCTGAGATAGGGTAAATTTTCTTCCTAGTAGCTGGGACACTGCTGTGTTTCAGATTCGGTATGAGAATAATGTTGATTACACACTGATATTTTAGATGCTGCTAAGTGGTGCTTGCCCTGAGTCAAGAACTTATCACTATTTCATGCTCTGCCAGTGAGGAGGTACACAAAAAGCTGGAGGGAGCATGGTCAGGACAACTGACCAAACTGGCCAAAGGGATGCTCCATCTCAGAGAATGCCCAGCATATAAAGTGGAGGAGTTACTTGGAAGGACACTGAGTGCTGCTTGGTGATGGGTTGGGCATCATCCAGTGGGTAATGAGCAATTATACTGTGCATCATTGTTTTCTAGATTTGAGTTCTATTTATGTCTTTTTTTTTGTTATCTACCTTTTCATTGCAATTATTACTTTTATTATTATTATATTTTACTTTATTTCAAGTGTTAAACTGCTTTTATCTCAACCCTATGGTTTTACCTTTTTCTGATTCTCCTGAACCCACAGGGGTGGGGAGTGGGGAGTGAGTGAGCAGCTGTGTGGTACTCAGTTGCCAGCTGGAGTTCAGTGATGACAATGAGTTTAATCCAAACTGCACTCTTGGTTGTTTTACATTCAGCATCCCCAGATTGAGAGAACTGGCCTGTCTGGGAGCGTGGGCTGCAGCTCAAGTGCTGATGGTCACACTGTGGGACTCAGTCACTCAGTGCAGCTGTTATGATCGACCTGCACATCTTGGCTGCTTGCAGAGAGCATCATCAGTCGAGCCAAGCTGTCTCAGGAGATGATAACTCAACAGCAGACAGCTGGAAGTAAAACTGCTGTGAAGCTAAACAGTGAGTGCTCTCTGTGGCTGCACTTAAACCCATGCCTCTTATTGCAACTGGCTGCCCAACACAATTTAAAATTAACAAGCATCTGCATCTCCATAGCTGTTAAGTCAGAAAAAGAGAACTAAGAAGGTGATTGATAGGCCAGCCAATGTCTATGTGGCCCAATTTTTTTCTTTTCTGACTACCCCTCAAGTCCTAACACCTCTGGCTCTGCAGATACTACACAGAAAGGAACACATTTGGATGCAACATAGAATTACATTCTTTCACTGGACCTCTGAGCAAGCAGGAGTTTGAGACCATAAATGAAACACAGGATGTAGGGTGGCTATTCCCATGCAGCTATAGTGTAGTATGAATGTCACAATAGATTTGTCTGGAAATGGAAGCAGCTTTGCTTTTGAGTCAGATATCATCACATTTGAAGAGCTGTTCCTGCCTATCAAATAATGCCTCAGCTGATTGTTGGTTTAATGCTGTTTGATGGCATCTATCAAACTAAGCTTTTTCTCTGGTAAACATTTCAGAAGTAACACGTTTGGGTTTTTTTTTTTCTTAGCTTATCTTTGATCATTTTGAATGAGACCACTTTGGTCAGAAAATTCTTTAGAATGCTGGTCAGGTAAGGCTCACCTGATATGTGCAGGAAGACAAAGAACACACAGTTAGTGCTTAGCTGGGTTGTGGATGTTGCCTCAAGCAGAACATGTTGGTGGTCATCACATCCTCTCATGCTGCAAATGATGCCCTACTACTGCTGGCATTCAGAGGAAGTGCTGGGAGACATCCAAGGTTTTCAGAGAACTCAGAAGAGTGTCTTTTTCAGGAGTGGAACAGGGAAAAACAGGGATCAAGAAGCCAGTGAGGAACAGAATAGGAGAACAGAAGACTCAATCTAAGACTGAGAGTAAGAAGAGACACAGAAGACCTAAAGGTTTGGGAGTGAGGGTAAAATAGACATTTTGCAGTTAAGCTGGAGAGAACAGACAGCTGTCCTCAGTCACGACCAAAGGAAATTGGGGTATGGAACTGGGTGGTCCAACAAAGAGAAAGGAAGAGACAGATTGGAAGAAGAATAAGATATTAGGAAGCAAAAATGCTAAATATTTAAGAAGAGGAGGAAATAATGAAAAACAAAAAAGTATTAGTATAAAAGGAAATAAGATAACAGGAAGCAAAAGACTCACAGTCCCCAACAATACTGATATATAGTGAATTAGGCAGAAAATGTCGTTCAGTCTGTTCTGACAAAATAAGCAGCACTGTGCAGTCCTGCCTGATACCCACTATTGTACCAGTGACAAGACATGACAAGAGCTGCTTTGTCTTCCCTGCCTGGTGCTGCCCTGCTGGGGCAGAGCTGGCCTTTGAGGAATGACGTGTATGAGGTCACTCTTAGCAAATCTGCTTTTTATCCTTCTTGGTCGCACTTTCATCAACAAGGCCTTACTTATACTCAGGGTTTTTTTCTATTTTACTGTTCCCTAGCTGTGACAAGCACTACTGTGAAAGGTCTTCTGTTATTTTTACCTCAGACTCATCTCAACATCTGACACAAAAAGAGTAATAACGCTGCTTTGGAGAGGTGTCCCATAGTGCTTTCACCATTGCAGTTATTGAGTGGCAGAGTTAAGACTGCTGTGAGGCTGATATCCCAAAGCATTCCTACTGCCCTCCAGAGCGCATGGATTAAACCTCTAAAATTAAAAACCTGATAACCAACAAGGGAAAACAATCTCCCTGTTTTCAGCTGTCATGTCACCAAAAAGGCTTTTTTCTTTTCTGTTATAATAACAAATTTTGTTACAATAAAGAATTAAAGAATTTTGTCCTGTTCTTGGCACAAGTCTGGAGTAAAGATGAGGCCGGAAATTTTGCCTTCCTCTTAAAAAAAGACATATTAAGAATTGGGAAGAATGATTAAAAAGGATTCTCTCAGAATGTTCTCTGAAATACCCCATGTTCCAACTGGTTTATAAAGAAGGGACTGGAGTTTAGGAAGAGAGATGAGTTTAATTGCCTTAAATCCAGAGTAGGCAGCAGAAATGCTGATCAGTCTGTGACTTGCTTATAAACATTTCTTTGCATCCTTGTGAACCAGGCAGGAGAGAACTTCTTTATAGGCTCTTTCCTAGACAATCCTATAGGAGCTACGGAGAAGCAGTCTCCTTTTGCATCCACTTGTAATGAAGAATTTGTGCAGAGCTGTGATCACCTACAATCTGTTATAGAAATATGATAATTAGGTTAATAACAGTATGCAATCCAAAGAAGAAAAAAAAAGTAAAAATCTTCAGAGCTCAGAATAAGTGAATTTTACCTGTGTGTACTGCATAATATACTCTTCCCTTTACAGCTTCTTGGTGTTAGTTCATGGCACTGGTGAAAAATGAGGCTTTAGACAGTTCAGCTTTCTGCATCAGTGTAGCTGAATATGGACATTAAGTCATTCATGGCAGACAAAGACAGTGTCTATAATGCCACATAAATGAATTTTAAAAAGAAAGAATTTGATTCTTTCCTAGGGAAGAAGTGTGATGAATCGCATCACAATATACCTGCATACATACAGTCACATCTTGCACAAGGAGGCCAGGATTTTTAAAACTGCAGAGCGAGCCTTTTCTGGGTCCCTGCAGTCTGAATAGAAACCCACACATCCTTATTATTTGCATATGTCCCCATTATGCTTTGGAATTCACAGAAGACTATTCCATGCTGAGAAACAGATATTTTTTTTTCTTTTCTTATGGAAATTACTGTTCCTCAGAGTGTCTAGAAGTTACTGAGCTGTACTAAGCTATGTTTCCCTTTCTTCTCTATATTATACAATTTTCCCTGTCTGTTCGTTCAATCCTACACATCTCATCCATTTTGTGTTTCTAAGGAAGTATGATTAGTTTGATAGTAATTTTTTGCTGCAAACTGATCTATCTCCAAACAGGTAAAAAGCCTCACTGCTAACTGAGCTTTTTAGACAGGTTTTATAATAAGGTTTTGAAGACTTTTTCTCATTCAGCTTTAACTTTCTGAGAACATTACACTTAAAACTCTAGTTTTCCACAGAAATAAAAGGTAAATATTGATTAATCTTTTACAAAATGCAATTATCTACTCTGTCACAAAAAAGAAGAAAAGCACCACCAAAAAGCTTTAATGGTATGGTACCTTAATAGAGTTTCAGTTAGCATCAGTAGGGAAAATTTAAATGAAGTATGTAAGGGAATAAAGTATTTTCACCTCCATGACAAAACAAAAGGAGGAATCAATCTGTTACTCAGATACAGCAAAGCTGGTCCTCACAACCACAGTTTGACTGCGAGATGCTGTATTTGAGCTCCACATGAACAATACATGAGGTTTTGAAGGAAACTTTGAGTAATCAGGTTTAGAGAGGGAAGTTGAGAAACTTCTCAAAAAGAAAAAAGTGCATAGAATAGTTCCTCACACTTAAAATAAAAAATCCGACCATATCAGCTAATGAAATACCAGAATTACAGTTTCTGCCTTTCAAATGCTTGCATGCATTGAATCACTCCATGATGAGTCATCCAGTGCAGATCGTGCTCTATGACATGATGCCATGGAGTGTGAAGTCTTTAGATCTCCCCATCATTCTCTGATAAAAGCCAAATATTTCCTAAATTGTATGGCTCCTGATTTTCCAGGGATAACACGCTCAAACACAAAGGAAATGTTATGGGTTGGATAAACCTCGGCCGAAAAGAATTCCGAAAAATATGGATACAGCACCATCTACTGACATTATGGGTCTTTGCAGGTTGATGTTTTTTAAAAATCGGGAGACCTACGGGTTAAAAGAGCGCAGCAGCATTCCCCTAACTGGCACGGGATCGGTTCCTCTTTGTATTTACAGCTCTGTAAATTCAAGATGATGCTGGTCCTTGCCTTAAGGGTTTAGCAGCTGAAAAGGAGACTAAGAAAACATGGTATCTGAAGAGAAAAAAAGGAGGAAAAAAGGGAGGAAAAATGAGACAAAAACCGATTAGCTGAGTGAGTCAAAGTGTGTCCTGGAGCAAAAGTAGGATGTTGCTAGTAAAGTGAGTAAGTTCTCAAGATGTCATTTGAAAGCCCTAAGGCTTTCCTTTCTTTTGATTTATGGATTGCATTCTCCTCTGGGCCATCCATACAGTTTATCAGAGTCAGTGGAACTCACTGTTAAAAGAGTTTTCCTCTCCTTTATCCCAGGTAATTTTTCTGCTGGTGAGGCAGGGTGACAGAGTAAGGGCCCGCTTGAGGAGCAGAGTTGGCGCAGCCAGGTGTGTGGAGGAGGGCAGGAATGTGGCCATACCAAAGGGCTGTCAGATTGTCTCAGTTACAACTTGTAATTGCATTTTTCCTGGGTTATATTCAGTTCATTGACTTGATTTATTATTGTCATGTAGACACAGAAGTGAGTGTGCAAACACCAAGATGGAAACTCGTTAGGTAGGGTGAGCTGAGCTGTCACAGGAAACAGCTCCTGGAGCTGCAGTGCAGGCTTATTGAGTTGACAGAAGAGCAGTCAGAAGAGGTAATGCTCTTCTCCCACCTCCCAGCCAGGGTGTCCCCATGGCACATATGATCTGTCCTGGCTCTGAAGCAGAAACAGCAGGGAGGAGCATGGGGAAAGTAGGGCAAGACATGAACCTGGGATAAGCTGATCAGGGCAGGACAAAAGATTAATACTTCTGTATCAACTTCTGGTATCAACTTTTAGAGCCATAGCACTGCTGCTGTTTTGGAATACTATAGAATCACACAATCTATGGGCTGGGTTGGAAGGGACCTTAAAGATCACCTAGCTGGAATGCCTCTGCTGTGGACAGGGACACTTTTCACTAGAAAAGGTCCCTCATGATTCTTTGTGCCATCCAAAACATGACCAGACTGCTCCTGAAGCCACTCTGGAAAGCTATTTACCCTTATCTTTTTGTAGATGCAACAGAGATGGTCATCCTGCTAGATTCATACTAGTCAGCTGATCTACTTAGCTCTCCCCTGTAAGAAAAAACCATGTCATTATTCCTTGCAAAGCACTTACTCAACTTTTTGACCTGGATTCTTTGGTCCTGATAAAATGTATCAGCAGTAAATAATAAATATTAAAAAAAGTAAACTCAATCTGTCACCAATTTTTTTTCCATAAAACCAGATGGCTGCTGAGTGGAATGGTATATGATAGTGAACCCAGACCATGCACAAAACAGGATGCTAATGCAGGTGAACCTCCAGAAATCAGTTTCCTGCGTGACTTTCTCTTTACCCTTTCAGAATGCCAAAGTTGGTGTTTAACCAGAGGTCACATAAGTATGAAGTTATAAAATATTCATAAAATAGGTTCTCTCAACCCTAGTATTTTGGATTATGTTGCACACGTCTGTGTCAAGACAGAAACAGGCTGCATACTTGAAAATTGTGTAAAGAACAGCTTTTAAAATTCTTTACAAAATGCACACTCAAACAGCTTTCTCCATACTAAGAACAATTTCCAAGAAACTACTTCCTTTTCTGAATTCCAAAGCACACTTCTAAGCAGTACAGAGTTCAGGAAGCATTATCTTCACTTATCTACATGAACACCATTTCTCAAGGTGTAGTTTCCTGACAGGCTTAAGTCCACCTAAATATATGGTGCTGCTGTGGCAAGCAGTGCTCCTGTCCCACTAGTGCTTGTGTAATTAACTATGGACTCGGCCAGGGAGGCAACTAGGATGGAAACTAGGAATTTTCATAGGAAAACTAGAAAAAAAAACCTGCGAATTTAATCCTGTGGCAGGATTAAATTCGCAGGTGCCCTCCTCTGTGTTCATGCAGGCCGACCAGAGTGCAGATGTCCACACCTGCCCGCATCCCTAAGCAGCACCAAGATCGGGGTTTGCTGATCATGAAGCCCCACCCTGAGGTTGTTTCTTGGCCGTTCTAGCTCTGATTCACACAAAAATGCGGTCTCAGGCATCCGCTTTAGTGTGCGGGCCTTTTCCCCTGCCGTTAGATAAAGGGGCGTTAAAAGGCTCCATTCCTTAGTGAGGAATAGTGAAATATGCAGTTGTCGATCTTCAATCACGTAACTGCCCATAAATCAAAGCCATACTATAAGCCTCTTAATTCCCGGCGCTGTCACTGCAGAGTTTCACACCCAGGCTTGTACGGACGTGCGAAGCCCATCTCCCCCCGCTCGGGCGGAGATGGGC
>JAHLSL010000007.1:22459519-22488045 GCA_025920805.1 Petroica traversi
GGCGGGGCCGGTCCTGCCCCGGCTGACCAGCCCTGGGCAGCACCGGGTGCCATCGCCAGCCGCCATCCAGGGCTGATCCTGGGTGATGCAGTCCTGCCCTCCCTTCTCCCTTCAGGCCCGAGGGGCTCTCCCATAGATAACAATGGGACATTTACATTGCGGGCACATGCTGTATAATAAACTCTTTATTGAAAAGAAGTTTTGTTGTTGGGACAGGATGTCACAATTATGTTTCTTACTGAGAAAACATTTTTCTCTGTCCTCCTGTTTCTGGCCTTAGTTTCTCTTCAGACCACCGTATCCATCTTTCTTTAACTTGCCTGCCTTACTTAAGCAATAAATCAGCTAATCTAGTATAATTTAGTCAGATTGATTACTCCTGTCACTTAGTATCTTGGGAAAGACTAACTGTGACCAAGGTAGGAGAGCAGCTTCAGGAATTGCTTAGATTCCCTTGGCTGCTGGTGGTTATTGAACTGACTGTATACAGTACGTTGCTAAAAATTCCAAAGTCTGGGGAAACACTGTTGGCATAATGTTTTATCTTGCACACCATAGTCAGATGTTAAATTCATTGCAATTTATGCTCCAGTTTATGGCCAGAAATTGAAAAAGGCATTCTAATATTGTATCAGGCCAATTCTGGCCACTGTAAAGCTTTTGTCTTTAGGTATACAGCTCCTTTACTAAGAATATAGGATAAAAGACAGAGGTGGTTGTCACTGTTGTCCTTTGAGTGTCTTCAGAAAAAGGCCTGAAGAGCTTATTAACTGTGGAATTTTATTTATGTAGGTTGTCCCTGGTACTTAGGAACAGCCTTTGATGCACACAGTTAAGTTGGCTGTATCTGAAGGTGCAGGTAGAACATAACAATGCAGATCTGACCTCGTGTGAAACTTGTTTGTTTGGCTGGTTATTCGTTTTTCCTCTAAGGCTACAGGTCGTTAAGAGTTCACAAAGTAATTTGAAAATCTTAAGAAATCTCTTAGCAGACCTGTGTATACGTCTGTACTGTTGTACAATTTGCCATCTCAGTTGGCCAGTGCAGTCTTTTTCTCTCCCACATCTTCCTCCAGTACCAAAGAACTAAACTAGAACCATGGCCTTCTCATTTCCCTAATTTTTTTAGGATTTCTTATTTTCAGTCACTGATCACTGTGGGGGTTTAATTTTTTCTCTTCTGTGTAAACTTCTGGGATTATAACACAGGGTTGTTATCTGCATTATTTTGTTTGTGATACAGGATATTAATCAAAAGCAATATGACAGACTGTTCATGAATGGATTTGCTGTGCTTTAATCTTCAAAACTGTAATACTTCTTTTTCTTAGTAGAAGTAGTAAAAATAAACATCTTTTCATAAAGTGATTCCCTAGTTCTGATTTGTTGCCTTCCTCTGCAATTAAATAACGAGTAGGTGAAGGCTTTATTTGAAAGCATGGACAACGACTTCTGGTTGGAGTAATTGAGCTTTTAGTTTTGAAAATCAGTACTCTTACTGCTGTTGAATTCAGATATTGCTGTGACAACTGTACTTCAAGTGCTCTAGGAACTTGTTTGTTGTCTACAGTTGTGTTAAGTTTAACCTTGGGGTGGTAGGATGAAAGAGGGCTGGAATTTATGCTGATGCCACACAGAAGAATAATTCTCAAACAATTGTGGGACACCATATGGAGCCTTTTCTGGAGAGCTGTACAACAGAGCACTGAGAATCATCTTTGAGGAAGTAGCAGTGGGTGGTCTGTAGAAGGAACTTATTATAAATGGTCTGCATAAAATGAACTTGTTGGAATTGCTTTTCTGAATTTCATTTAGGAAGACAGGATTAAGTTTGCTTCGTGTAACTCAGATGCTGTTGGGATTTTTGTGCTCTCTCTAACTTTGAAAAGTGGTGTAGTATTGCTTCATTAGTACTGCCTTGTGTATTTTATATCTATATAATCTTTAGCTGACTTGGCTAACACTCATTCAGCGGAAATGAGCTCTCCTTTAGAACAGGTCTGCTGGAAACTTAATGCTGTGAAAACACTTTGAAAGCTTTTGTTGTTGAGGTATTCTTTGTCCCCTTGTTCTGTGTATTTATCTGCCTGTAAAGAACCAGCTGAAGAAAGGGTCCTTTAACATTTTTGAAAGAGCTTAGAGCATGGACTACTGTTAATGGATGACATTACCTAGGAATGTAACACTTCGTTGTTTCCCTTGTCTGTACCAGATTCTCTCCATTATCATGTGAAGTATAATTGATCCTTAAGCAAGAGCTTAGATGTTAAATCCTTGCATTGTTCACTTTTAGTACTGTAACATCGCTTGGCCTTGGGTTTGGCTTCTGGAATTTTCTTGACCCTTTGACTAGAACAGGGACTTTCTTGGTATAGCATAGGAAACTGTAAAGTAACTAAATTAAATCAGTTTTCGTTTTGTAAGTTGTTCAGCATGGATATAGGTTACATATCTAAGCATAAAATTATGCGATGTTGTACCTATTAGACTTGGAGGAGGGCAAGATAGAAAGGGACTATCCTATCTCTATTTTTTTCCATACTTTAAGTTACTTTCATTTCAGTTTTCATCTGTATCAGACTTCTTTTATTTTTTCATTTTCTACTTCCTTTGTGACTAGAAAACCATCCATTGGTGGCAGTTTTATTTTGGAAGTAGTGATGCAGAGTTGGTTTAAGTTTGTGATGTGATGATGTTGTTTGTGAATTCGATTCCCAGAAATGCAGTGTGAATCGTTGTTTAAAGTCCTTCAACTTTCTGATTGTCTTTGACACCTTTCATAAATGCTTCATTACCATTGCAGATGAAAACATTCCCTGTTGGCAGTCAGGCTACATGACATAATTTAACATATGATTAGACTCTTCAAAACTGTTACAAACTTAACTCAGTATAAATCAAATAGTCCTTTACAGTTGTATGTAGTGGATGTAGTTGTCATATTTAGTTCTTAATTTTCTCAGCACAGATAGGACTTCTGTATCTGAAGTTGTGAATAGTGCATGTAATCAGGCTGCACTACACAGGACATGCTCTCATGACAAACTTGATCAGCTGTTATACCGAATTTTAGAATTTTGTATAGTACCTCTTGGGAAAAAAAAAAAAGAAAGAGGAGATGCAAAAGTATTTTGGTAGAAATATTTGTGACCTGTGAAAGACAACAAAAATACAATTTAGATAATCCCCGGATTATTTGCTGAGATTACTCAGTCTGTTAATGTATTCTGGGGGGACTGGAGAAAAGCAAGCAGTACCCCAGACAGCATAACCACAAAAACCTTCTTACACAGTGAAAAATGTGGTGTCATGACATAAGGGAGACATTGGTATGTCATTATATTTTTCTTTCCTAAATTAGATGGTAAGCACATTGGAAACTCAGTAGGAACTAGGAGATTCTGCCTCTGAGACGTGATCTGCAAGGAACCATTGCATGATAATACATCTTTTGTGAGGCAGTGACCCCCTAAACCTTGAGAAAACAAAAGGCAGTGCCTGAATCACGTGTGTGAATATGTTACTGTGCAGTCATTTTAATGATTTCCAACTTCACTGTAAGGAAAAGCTATTACTACTTGTGCAAGAGCTATTGAACTGTTACATTTTGCTAGCCTTAGCAGACTATGCTGGACTGCATGATTCTGATTTACTTTAATACACTGATTCTAAGATCCACGAGGCTGGTTGCTGCTACGTAGGCAAGAGTTGCCCATGTATCGAGCTTAACAGCATGACTGCAGTGGGATCTGACCACTCTGATTTAAGAGAAAAGTAACAAGGAAAACAAGGTGTGGCAGTTAATGTTACTGTCCCAGTACTCTTCCAGTGTCTCACAGCATTGCCTTCAAAATCTGCTCATGTCTAATGTCTGTACCATGTTTTGTGGATACTTAAAGCATTTTTGTACTTAAGTATGGACTTGAAAATGCAAACCTGAAAAAAGAAATGGATAAAAATTCTAAATCTCTGTATGGTAAAGCATTTTTCGTGCTGTAGAATGGGATATTTGTAGAAAAAATGAAGCATCAGAGAAAACACCGTGCCTCAGTAAAAAGTATGCCTTGTGAGCATGATGTTGAAATATTTTTTGACAATGTGATTGGAAAAGATTTCAGAGTTAGCCTTAGTGCTTGTAAAAACATTCCAAATGTCTGTTGGTCATGATGATGAAATTGTCATGGGACAAATTCCTCTAGAACAACAAGGGTGCAAGGGTGAGGGGACTTGAATTTCCAGTTGGGCTCTACATGAAGTTAGTTGCATCAAGTACTGTTGAATGAAGCCTTTGGTCCAGTATTGTGCTCAGATAATATTTCAGTTTTGCTATATTTGATCATTGTCTCTTTTTTTTTTTTTTCAATGTAACTTTGGATGTATTTTGTGAAAGAGTTCAGGTTTCCTGTCTTCTAGAAAAAATACATGTCTTCCTTGCACTTTTGCCATTTCTCATGCTCATTTTGAAGACATCAAAGCTTGGGTTTGAGTTTTTTGCTTTGGGGTTTTTCAGAAAAATATTTCCAAAAAGGCTTAGTTCTGTGAAGTTGAGGATAGTCTTTTTAAGCTTTTTATTATATGATGAGATATGTTGAACGGAGAAATAGTGTACGACAGTGTGAGTAAATCAGGTCTATAACGGTTCTTGCTTCTTTGAAATATAGAACCATTTTCCTCCTTAAAAGTACCTTTCCAACTGTTAATATCTTTATAATTACCTTTACAAGGATATTTACGTAGAGCAGGTTGTCAGTTCAGAGGAATAGGGAGAATAAAGAGAAAAACCTACCAAACTTGTTGCTAACCGTAAATGTACTTTGTCTTGATCATCTCAATTACTATCAAGTTAACAATCTACAGAAATTGAAATAGTGCACTTTCAAGGAGTACTGTGAAGGAGGTTATTATTCATACAGTCATTTAGGCAGTAAGAAGCACTGCTGGAATTTCTTTTTCTACTGGAACTAGTCTTTTAATATTGGGGGGTTTTGTGATCTGTCTTCAGCATTGCAGGATCAGGGTTCATTTCAAAGGAAGAATAATGGAAATGTAGTCTACCTCTTTTTAAAAAATTTTAAACTAATCTATTTTTCTTTCTTTAGCTTAGAGCAATAAATGTAGATCTCCAGACTGATGCTGCTCTGCAAGTGGATATCTCAGATGCACTCAGTGAGAGGGATAAAGTGAAATTCACAGTCCATACAAAGGTAAAACCTGAGTTTGTACATGCAACAGTTCTTATTTATATACAAAAGAGAGTTTGCTTAAACTATTTGTTTAATAGTTTAAGAGATTGTGTAGCTGCAGTGCATAAGAAAAAGATGACTAAGAGATAAAAAACTATCTAGAAGAAAGTTATATTAATTTTTTTGTATTGATGTGTTGTCATGCTGTTCCCATGCTTATTAGCAGTTAGCCTATTTGCAGGTAGAATCTTTAATATATATTAATATACTTCAGTATAGTTTTTAAAATCAGATTAGGTTTTATTATAGTTGCAGATTATAAAAGCATATTTTGTAATTGTATTCAGGGGTTGTCTTTAATTACTGTTGTTTATGGCTTTTTTTTCGATTTGAATGTTTATTGATTGCAGAGTGACAGAATAATTAAAGTTGAATAAAATATCTGGACATGATTAATCCTATCTCCTCCCTCACTCTCACCATTAAATTAGAGTGCATGAGAGCACATTGCTCAGGATTTTTCCATTTGGGTTTTCAGTATAGAATCATAGAATCACTTAGGTTGGAAAAGAGCTCTAAGATTGAGTCCAGCTGTTAATACAGCACTGCTAAGTCCACCATTAAACCATGTCCCTAAGTGCCACATCTACATGTGTTTTAAATACCTCCAGGGATGGTCACTCAACCATTTCCCTGGGCGGCCACTTCTAAAACTTCATGAAGAAATTTTTAATAACCAATCTAAACCTCCCCTGGGGCAACTTAATGCTGTTTCCTCTTGTTCTGTCACCAACCCCCACCTGGCTATGGCCTCATACAGAGTGATAACGTCACCCCTGATTTTTCTCCAGACTACACACCCCCAGCTCCCTCAGCAGCTCCTCATCAGACTTGTGCTCCAGACCCTTCACCAGCTCTGTTGCCCTCTCTGGGCTCACTCCAGCACCTCAGTGTCTTTCTTGTTGTGCGAGGCCCAGGACTTGACACACTCGAGGTGTGGCCTCACAAGTGTCTGGTACAGAGGAACAATCACTCCCTTGGTCCTGCTGCCCACGCTATTTCTGGTACAAGTCAGGATGCCTTTGGCCTTCTTGGCCACTTGGCACACACTGGATCCTGTCCAGCCACTGTGGATCTGGTTCTTTTCCACTGGGGAGCTTTCCAGCTGCTTGCCCCCAGCTTGTTGCACTGTCTGGGGTCGTGACCTAAGTGCAGACCTGGCTCTTCATCTTGCTAAACCTCCTACAATTGGCCATGGATCCAGCTGGTCCAGATCAGTCTGCAGATCCTTTCTGCCCTCTGATCAGCAGATCAACACCTCCACCCAGCTTGGTGTCATCTACAAACTGACTAAGGGACACTTGATCCCCTCATCCAGATCATCCATTAAGAATAGTAAACAGAACTCCAGGATTAAACTGATAAAGATATTAGACATGTTTATGAGAGCAGACACGTCACAGCCTCTTTGGGGAACCCATGCCAGTTGATTGTTGCACTAATTAAGATGAGGATAATTACTATCGTATCAACTTTTGAGGACATTTTTGTTTTTCCTTTTGTTTTTTCTCATATAGTAAGGAAAAACAGTGGGTTTTTTGGTTGTGGTTTTCTTCCTTCCTACCTCCTTCTCACCCATAATTCTGCCTCCTTTTATCCTTCTAGAGTTCCCTACCAAATTTCAAACAAAACGAATTTTCTGTTGTGCGGCAACATGAAGAGTTTATCTGGCTTCATGATTCTTTTGTTGAGAATGAGGACTATGCTGGCTATATTGTGAGTACTGGTATTCTTTTGGTTTCTGTGTGCTGTTTTCTGTGGGCTGGATTGAATCTACTTGAGACTGCTTTCAAATGCAGTGGAAACAGCATTTTAACAGCAGGTGTTCATTCCTTATAAAATCAGATCAGCTTCTCTAATACTTAATTTTATGCAGTTACACAAAATTAATGGTTGAAGCAAGCTTGGAAGAAAGCTACCGTAGCTGTCATACTTTCTTGCCCTTTACTCCTAAGAAATGAGTAATTTGTCTCCAAGTGTATTTTTATGCCACTGTGTTAAAAGTGTGGGAGAGAATTGAACTGTATAACTTGGTGGTATTGTTTTTGCAGGCTAATGTTTAACTTAGTTACAAGTTTCATGTTGCTTTTGTTTTAGCTGGAATGGCAGAGTGAAGTAATTAGACTTTTCAGGTTCTCATTATAAAGATCGAAATAATTTTTCCATAAGTAAGAGGAAGAAAAAACAATTTAAATACCATACAGAACTACAGGGAACCTCAATATATAATAACTTTCAACTTGAAATTAATTTCAGGTCTATTAAAAATGGTGCTGCTCTTCATATGTTAATTGCAAATAGGGGTATTTGTCATCTTGGTACGAAAGTTAGGTATTCATCTTGTGTTTGGGAGGTGTTTGCTGATTCAGAGAGTAAACAGATATTTCTAATTGATTGGTGGGTACATTATAATGAATATTATCTGTGATGATCATACCATTCTTGAGCTAGTCTTTTCTTAGTCAGGAAAGCTATTTGAAGTAACTAGACCTTCGGTGTGGTAATACCTATTTCAGATGGTTGACTGTCTAGGTGCTGGATTTTTCATTTTTTTGTAATGTGTTAATGTAATGGGCCAATATCAGTACACTAAAATTTAAACAGAGTTAGTTTTGTGTTCCTTTCCTGGCAGCAATTCAGGTGTAGTTTGACTGTGATGTTTTCTCTTTCAGTATTAATATACTGTATTATAAAATTACCCTAGAGACTTATTGACTGGGGATTTTGTTATTTCAACACATATGTCTTTACAACAGTGCTGCAAGAAAGAGCTAGTGCCTGCAAACAATAGGGAATGGTTTTACTGGTTTAAACTTTGGGGGAATTAGAAATAGATGGTGTGAAAACAATTGTGCAATTCTTTTTCTTTTCTTTAAACAAGAAATAATCCTTACCAAATAAGCTATACCAAAACTAATTAAAAAGTAATTATTTCAAGTTTTAATTAATTGTCATGGGGAATGAAGTATTATTTGGGTTCTGTTGTAATTAATCTGAAGCCATTAGTTAATACTTTAGTAATCTTCAAGGACACTTGACCAAAATTGCTATAGTAATGCAGCACGTATAACTCATGAATGAGACACTTTATCCAGAAATGCAGTAATGAATGATGAAAGAGAGAAACGTGTATTAAAAAGCTGCAGGCAGTCTACAGTTCCTGTACTGTGAATGGGTGTTGTTTGACTGAGAAAAAGAGAGCTTAAAAAAAATTGGATTCAATTTCAGATTCCACCAGCACCACCCAGGCCTGACTTTGATGCCTCCAGGGAGAAACTGCAGAAACTTGGAGAAGGGGAAGGATCGATGACTAAAGAGGAATTCACCAAGATGAAACAAGAACTGGAAGCGTATGTAGACTTGATTACTACTTTATTTATTTATTTATGGTCCAAAACTTTTAATGCTATTTGCTGTCCCATGTTTCTGATTTCACTGCAGTGGTTCTCTGTGAAACACAGACTTGAGAATCCAGTTGCTATATAACCAATCTTAGTGATCATGATCAGTGCCATTAGGAAAATTGTAGAAATAATTTCATGGAAGATCTTCTGAAATAGGAAATAAATTAGCTTCTTCTTGAGCATTCTTTTATAACAAAGAAAGTACCTAGATCCTTTTCTTCACAGAACATCTGCAAAGGGAGGAGATAACCTCTATCTTTTTTGGTTCTGGTGTTCCACATTTTATAAGCATAATGAAACTTTGAGGTTATACATGTAGTATATATTGGGAGTAGGGAGCTGTGCATGTAGTTGGTACTGTAAACATAGATGCCAACCTTCTCTTCCCCCAAAAATACGACAATTAATAGAAAATTCCTTTTTTGACACTTTTTTTAAAAATTTTTGCACAAGGAGAATATACTTCCTGAAAATACGATTTTCCCTTTCTATGAATTGAATTTATATTGAAATAACTGCTCTGAAGCTTCTTGTTCCATATTGAATTACACAGTGAAGTTTCTCCTTGCTTCGTCCATTTTCTTTATCATGCATTCACTTCTTTGATCTTTTTCCTGTCATTGGTTTCAGTTTTCAAGTGTATATTTACGCTGCTTCTAGACTGCTTCTATCAAGAGCTCTGAATTGGCAAGAAAAGTACATAGAACTCTTAGAACTGCTGCTTTCTCTCCGAACTTCAGCTGCTGTGAGCAAATGTCTTAAAAAGCTCTGTGTTAGTGAAATGTTCAACATAATTTATAGCAGAGTAGATATACACTTCATATGCAGAAAACTGGAAATTAGCAGAACACTATAGATTTTAAAGAATCTGGTTTTCCAGCGGCCCTGATCATGATTCTCTTGTGGTCTGGTTAGGGGTTGGATAACACAGAAAACTTTGGGTTTCTTCTACTGCCACCTCCATCCTCTGCATCCTCCTTTTTTGTCTTCACTGAATGACTACTACTCTCACTGAGATCAAACATCTCCCAACACTGGCCCTGCTGGTTTGCTGGTATGTAAATCTTAACCTCCTTGCACATAGTGGAAGGAAAAGCGTTGATTATAATTTCACTGTTTGACCTCAGAATGGGAAAAAGAGCCTTTCCTCATTTTTAGATGAGTTGCATCTTACTCATTGAATTTGCAAAACACAATGAATTCTAGCAAACTTGTATTGATAAGAGTGCCTTCCTCTTAATTAAATTGCAAGTGAGTAATTGCTTTGAAGTTGAGTTGGCTGAACTGGACAACTATGTGATTGTTATGGTTATATGTGCTTTTTTGTTGTACCTGCCAAATACAGCTCTTAATTTCACTTTTAGAAGCCTTCACTTTTAGAACCATCAATGTAAGTTTTGGCTCAAAAAGGCTAGGTGCTTTAACATGAAATAAAAGACTGTCTAAACAGCTGACAAAACTACATGAACATATAAATAAGTAAGGAGGGTGCAAAAGGGAAAGGGGATGGAGATGGGGAGGAAGGAATTTGCACATCAATACATAGTGCCTAGGGACTGTAGTCTGTACCCCAGTTTCTTGATTTTTTTAGGTACTGGGGAATGAAATGAGGTTACACTTTCAGCAAACCAGTGGTTGTTAGCTAACCATAAAAATTAGAGTGTATTTGTGGACTCTTCATTAAAAGTCTCTCTGTAATGTGTTTGGGCTTCAAATGTCTCCCTAGCATTAACACTGCACAGTTTATTTATGTCTCTATCAAACATTGGAGGGAAAAACTCCATTTTATCGGCTTGTAATTTTGTACCCTTACTGAGGATCTCTTAAAGCTGCTCACTAGGTTTATCTCAGACTTAATTGCTTCATATGAAATTCTTATGTCTGTCTTATTTCTTGTTTTTAGTGAATATTTGGCAATATTCAAGAAGACAGTTGCAATGCATGAAGTGTTTTTGTGTCGCGTGGCAGCACATCCTATTTTGAGAAAGGACTTAAATTTCCATGTATTCTTGGAATATAATCAGGATGTGAGTATTGAAAACTGAATTGCTGGTGAGAGAAATCAAGATGTACTTTCTTGGTGGGATGGAAAATTGATTAAGAGGGCATTACCTCCTGGAGCAAATTACATCAATTCCTTCATGCCAGACATTCTTGCATTATAAAAGTTAGAAATTCATTTAGTCTGTAAGAGTTCATTTTCTGCCACCTGGGGAACCAAATGCACTCTGTGCTCTAATCTCAGCATCAAAAATATTACTGGAAATCCAGTATATTTTGGATTAAAAAGATGAGCTTTTAGTGATGATTTAACATGACAGTATACTTTTTCATTCTTTGAGTTTTTTATTTTTTTTTGTGGCGGGGAAGAATGACGCAACAAAATGGAACACTAATTTTTAGGATTTGAAACTGTGGTGTAAATTCTGTTGCTAACAAAATTAGAGAGAATTTCTGATGAAATGTTCTGATAAATCAAACCTTTTGTTAATGTAAATGTGGCTAATTTTTTTTCTGAGTATTGGACTAGTGTAACTATCCACATGTAACATACTGAATTGAGGGAATGGAGAGTACTTTTGGATTCATAACTCTTTGGTGTTGGAGTTAGTAGTTGTTTCTATTCTGCAAACAGTTTCAGTTACTTGTTAAAATTGGAATGAAAAGAATTATTACAAGGACTGGCTCAACTACATACATACTTAATTCAAAATATGTTACAGAGGTTCCTCTGTTGTTTGGTGTTGAAATGCTTATAGATTTAGGCACTCGGTTTACCTAAACTGAGCCAAGTTTGATGGACAGGAGGCTTAAACCAGCATTATCCTCTGGAAGTCAAAGATCTGCCATTCACCAAAGAGTGAAACATGGCTATATTAACTCAGCTATATTACATCAACTCAGCTATACTGTGCATGATAAATATTGTGTTACTGATAACTGAAATGTACGCTCTGTACATTTGATACTGTCTGTAGGTGCTAGAATGTTGTTGGTTTTTTTTCCCCCTAGAATAGTATTTTAGGTGATGAACAATCTAGTAAATGATAGTAAATGAGGTAGTCTTCATTCTGGGTGCAAGGTGCCCTGTCCATTAGTGCAGAGTATAAGAGTAAATAGAGAACAGGAAAACTGGTTTAGGTGTAGCAAGTAGGGCCATGTAGTTCTATTTAATTTTTTTTTAAAGCTTGTATTGCCTCCAGAAAATGAATGAACTTGATAAATGAATTTGTTTTTCAGTTGAGTGTTCGTGGGAAAAATAAGAAAGAGAAACTTGAAGACTTCTTCAAAAATATGGTTAAATCGGCTGATGGTGTCATTGTTTCAGGAGTAAAGGTGATTACTGCTTTATATGCAAGATATAAAATGTATCAACATTGTTGTTGCCTTTTTAATGAAGCAGGATTTTACATAGGTACAAAAATGGGATTTTTATAGTGATATCTAACTTAAGAATTAGTGGCAGACCATGGGTGAGAACTTGTGGCCTGGAAGCAAAATAATTGAGAGCTTTCTTGTGGGCTTTCAGTACTCTTTCCCCTGTTCTGTGAAATTAGGTGCTTTTTTTTGTACGTAGATAATTGATAATCTGGTTGTTTTTTTTCTGTTCAGGCCTGCCATTTTATATAGTGGAAAGGAGAACTAGGTCTGACAGCTCTGGTATTGAGCATCTGTGTTATTTTAGAGGGCTTTTAAAAATAAGTATAAACCAATTATCTCAAATTATAATACAGAAAATATTAACGTTTACCTGTGTTTACCAAATTGAAAGAAGGCTGTCATTAAGATCAGTGTTCTGAGCTAGGTAATTCAAATGATCATGTCTGAGACCACAGCTCTGTGCTACTGGATGACTTTTCATCCCTTCTCCCTTTTTCTGGGTAGATGACATGTATTCTGGCATTTTTTGTCAGCCTTGGTGACCCTTTGGTATTCCTTTATGCTTAATTATATTGACCTTTAGGATGCTTGTTGCAAATTCTTAATTCTTACTAAATTCTTAATAAAACTTAAGATCATGATATAAATGGAGAAGAAATCAGTTCATGTAAATGATATTTTAGGCAATAAAAATAGATGCATTTCCTGTCACAGCAACAGTGAAATGTGCAAATTTACTCTGCACTTGCTCTGTAGAGAATGGGTGAGATCCTGGTTTTTTAATTGTTCTCTTTTTTGGTAGGATGTGGATGACTTCTTTGAACATGAAAGAACATTCCTTGTAGAATATCACAACCGAGTCAAAGATGCCTCTGCCAAATCTGATAAAATGACAAGATCACATAAAAGTGAGTTTTTTTCCAGGGCGAAAATAGTACTGATTAAAGTGTACAGAAGTTGTTTGTGAGGAGAAATCATTTTTAGTTTTCTTTTTGCCTGTGAAAAGTGAATTCATTTCTGCAAGTGTAGCCTTCAGAGACCAAAGAAGTTCAATCTGACTTTCTAAGTTTAAACTTTGCTGGAGTGGACTAGATGGAGTAAGAACAGCCTGGTGCTACACTGAGGTTTCCATGATTTTTCGTGCTGTCTGCCTGAAAAGAGAGATACTTTAAGTATTAATGTTTTGTTGAAGTCTGACTTAGTCATTTAGGTGTAGAGGTGGGTAATATAGCAGAACATGTGATTTTACACCTAGTACAGGTATTCTTGATTGGATGTGGTTGCTTCTGCCGAGTGCAATCTCTTGGCACGCTGGGCATTTCATTTTCTTGCTAACAGAGTTACTTTTGCTCGTAGCCAACTCCTGTTTGGACCATTAGTTCTAGACTAGGTTTCCATTTTTTAGCCATTTAAAATGGAGACTGGAATGTGTACGTTCAGTAGCCTGGTTTGCAGGACCCCTTTGATTACTGAGACAAGATTTTCCACTTGCCTATTGATTTGTCTTCGTGAACTAAGTGCTAGCTAATGTGATTTCTGGAAGCTCTAGATGGTCGTCTCAAGTGCAGTTCATTTATCTGAGAGAATGAAACATCTTTGGGTTAGGACTATTGTGTTTGATTTAGGATTACTGTGTTTTGAGAAGCTCGGAAAAAATTGACCTATGTTGCCCTTAATTTTAAGTTTTTCTGCCTAGAAAAATCGAAATTGATCTTCCAGATTCTGTCTACTTCCTTGAAATTTGGGTCTCATTTACAGATACTGTCTTTGCTGTCTGCAGTAATATAGTTCACACAAAACCAGGTCACAATCTTTTGTGAATCTCCATTGACAAGATCTCTAAAATGGATATTGAATGAGATATTAAATCAAGAGTTTCCTGAGTTCTTCATATACTTCTCTTGTGATTGTATGCACACTGAGTCTTTTGTAGTTTTAGTATCCATGCTAGGACATGGAAAGGGTTAGATATGGCTCAAGGAACTGAGGGGCCCTTTGCATTGAGTTCCCACTTGAAGTTATTTCTGGTGGTTTTGGTTGCTTTCTTAAAATGAGAGCTGAACTTCATTCATGGTAATGAAGTGCCAAGATTCATTTACAGAGTGAGAAAGGCTTTTATGTTGGTTCTAGAACCAGGAGAATCCTTTGAAATGAGGTTGTAGAGGATCTGATGGGAAAGGATTGATCAAACTCATGGCAAAGTTTCATTGGTTTCCAGGCTCAAATCACATAGGGTGTTCATTGACAACTTCTGCCCAACTCTGAATTGGGACAAAATGGCACCTTTTGAAATTCTGGCTAGAGGAATAGAGCAGTGACCTGGGAAACCTGTTTTGGAAATGGGCAATCTGTAGTTTATAGATAATATGATCAACAGAGAGCTACAGCTACCTGCTATTTCCAGCAGAAAATTCATTTTTATGTTGAAATGGGAGGAATAGAAAGGGAGATTAATAGCTTCCTAATACTTCACTGTAACCAGCTGCACTGATGATGTATGGAGTAGTGAATTGCGTGGCAGTTGACCCACTCAGTCTGTTAAGGTTGTGTCGTTAAAAAAATAATTCAGCTTAAAGGCATATAAACTTCAGAAATAAACAGATGTATGCTCCTGTTCATTGCTTGGATCTGTTAGTTTTCATAATCCATTGAGTTAAAGCTTTTTTTAAAAGCTCTGTGTGTAAAGATTTTGTTTTTAGGATGATTATATAGCAATACCTCTCTAATCAAATTCTTACAAATTTTGCCTTCTTACAAATAATTGCTTCTAAAGTCATTGTTTAAAGTGATTTAGCACTAATGCTACTTTAACCAGTGTCTGCTTGTTGAAGAGCTAAGGGTTTCCTGAAAAACAGGGATGTGCTAGACAATGTGTTGTGTATATAGTGCTGTATTTTTGATAGCTTGGGGTTTGCAGTCAATTAACTGCTCTCAAGCACACAAACTTTTTGTTACTGTTAAACTGAGATTTTATTTTTTCCAGATAGCTTTTAAATAAAATTTGAATTCAGACTTTGACCATTGAATTTGTACATCTTCCACCAAAATAAAACCTAAAAAAAAAAAGCGCAATAAATTTGCCTAGCAGGTTCTAATTGCAAAAAATACTCCTAAGTAAATTACAGGTTGTGCAATTTGTTGAAAGCACCATTTTTATTGTGTGAAATTATCTTTCCTATGAAGTGATGGATCACAATTTTATTTCTACTATTGTGTTAAAGCATGTCCTTTTAGAAAAATGCCTATCTTTGAAGAAAGAGAGGAAGTTCTAGATTTCCAGAAAGAAGAGGAATGAGATAGTAAAACAAGTGCTTGTTTGTTTTTCCAGATGTGGCGGATGACTATAATAGAATTGGTTCTTCATTATATGCATTAGGAACGCAGGACTCCACAGATATATGCAAGTAAGATACTGTTAATAACCTCCGGGGTAATTTGCTGTGTAGCAGTCTTAATGGTGACCTGACATTGGTAATTCTTGTTAGGAGAAAACCAGAATTTATTACAGCTGTATCACATTAATATATTTTCTTCTCCAGTGTTTCCTTTCTTTATCAGGCTGCCTTTAACACTTCTGTTTTAATATTTGCTGTTTACTACAGTCTGTAGAAAATTGCGCAGTTGAGATGGAAAAGTCCTCATCAAATAAGGAAAAAACCACAATTCTTTCACTATTTTTAAAAAATGTTACAAGTGCTTTGATGTATGCAGTGAGCACAGGTCTCAGTCTGAGGATATGGATTTTTTGGAGTGTACCAATGTCTTGAAAAATAGTTCTGCTGTTCTGGCAAGTTTTCTGCCCTTAAGAAAACAAAGGAATCTACAGAGATCCCCAGAACTTTAGAAGGAGGTCTCTACATACAGATGTTTGTCCTTTAATATTTCAGTGATTTGCTTGAAGATGAAGTCTGGTGTATCTGAAAATAAAACCTAGTTAACTAGCTTAAAGATGTCAGTGCTTGGCAGCATACACACATAGCTCGTTAGTTTGATGTTGGTGTCAGTGTGATGACAGGTAGGACATGAATATGAAAGTTTACTTACTAATTTACCTGAATTATATATACTTCCAGTGTGGGGATACACTTCCAAATGTGGTGACAGCTTATATACCAGATACTTTGATGATAGTCTTGATATTTGTTATAGTCCATTGGGGTCTGTCAGAAATCACATCTGTCTTCTGTCAAAATCGCATAATTTGACTGTAATTCAGTCTCCTGTAAGACTGAAGCCTTTTATTGTCTCCTGCAGTGGAGATGTTGCCACACTCCTGCTCAGCATCCCTGAATTCCAAGTAGGACATACATCATGTTTACTGTGTGAAGAAAAGTACATTCAAATCGGTGTAAAGGACACTTGATAATAGTCTGACCATTGACCAGGGTGCTGGTGTTTGGGGTTTAACTCACAGAAGCATAAAGAATTCTTGAGGAGCTGAGCAATTATTCTTAAAAATATCTGTTATCTTTGTTTGTCCTTTGCCTTTCTGACATTGCACAGTTCCCACATGTTTGAAGTTTGAAATCAGTATGTTCTCTGAGTTTTGTGAATTATAATTGTAAGCAGTGCCTTTGCACTCTTTATTGCCAGACACAGACTATAGTGTGTTCTAGAAAGTAATTGGACTGTTCAAAACAGTGTTGTAATATGAGCTGTTTCATTTGTACAGGTTTTTTCTGAAGGTGTCAGAGTTATTTGACAAGACAAGGGTATGTACTATGAAATGGACATTGTGTGTCAGCAAGGCATTAATATGTGGATTAATATGGGTGCTTCTAGATGGAGCATTTAAGCAATGTGTAGTATGGAATGAGACAGTGTAAGATTTCAGTCATGTGTTTTGTAAAATGACTGAACCCTAGGACTCTTCAGTCTACTAAACATTATTAGGCAGTCCCCTGTAATACCCTTGTAAAGATGCTGTTCCTCTAAAATGCACAGAGATCTTCCATACTTGTTACTGGGAATCACAGATCTTGTTATAGATACAAGAAATAAAGAAAGTTAATCCTTAATTAAAAAAAAATGGTGGTCATGCTGCTCTTTTTCCAGAGCCAAGATCTGTTTCTGCAGTTACTTGACTCAAAAATGGTATTGCTTATGCTTGTAACCAGTTTTTCAAATATTTTCTCTTTTGCATTACTTGATTGTCTTGGTAGAGAGAAGATGTGTGCCATGTATCAGGAAAAATTCCAAATGAAAAATTTGTGCATTTCCTAAACTGACCACTGTATCTGTATAAACAAATACCTTAAAAAAATTAATAGAATTACTTGTTTTGATGAAAAATGTTGCATTTTAGAAATGATTTGGTTAAAAATATGGTTTAAAAAATGCACTTGCAGGCTCTATTTCTAATTGTTTCAAATACAAGCAAATTACTTTATTGGTTTTTTAGACCATTTAGCACATGCAGTTACACAGTTAGTCAGCAAAGGTTCCTTAAAAATTTGGCCTTTTATTTCAACAACAACATAAAACTGCTTGTGCAACTCTTAATATAAGTTTGTTTCTCTGCATTTTTTCTAGCATATTGGGGAAAAAACCCAGTGTTTAATACAGAAAGCAAATTGTCAATTACTGCTTAGAGTAAAGTAGAGTAGCTTATTCTTACATTTTAATACAAAATTCTAATACTGCTTATTTTGCATTAAAGTATTCTGTCATTAATACCCAATCTTAGTTTTTGAAAAAGACCATCTGTTGTGTACTACTTATATTGAATTTATATCATACAAATGAATACCCATACTCTGGATGTTTTTTTGTTTGGTAATGGTGTTTTGTTTTGTTTTTCCAGAAAATAGAGGCTCGGGTATCTGCTGACGAAGATCTTAAACTTTCTGATCTTCTCAAGTATTACCTTAGGGAATCTCAAGCTGCTAAGGTGAATTAATGGGTTTTTGTTCAGTGAAATTGTGTTTCTTTAACATAAAAAAAATAAGGAGAGAAAATGATAAGGGATCATCAACTCACCTTATAGATAGATTAAAATGTTACCACCTCTAGCCTGCAATTTCTTCCTGAGCTGTAAAACGTGTATCTCTGGTAAATATAACTAATCAGTTGCTCATTTGGGAGTGACTTTGTGGAACTGAGTGAGCCACTTGTCAAGGCCAAATCATGCAGTAATGAGAAACAGTGGAAGAGCTGTTCATGTGTTTGCAGTGTGTTCAGTGCTTGTAATTGCAAGTAATTCTCCTTTTTTTAAATATTAAAGTTGGGTATTCCATATAATCTGGTGCTGGTACAAAAACATATGGACTGAATTTGATATTGTGTGCTTACAGAAAATTTCATTCTTCCTGTTGTTTGATGTGAGATGATTAAATAACATCACAGAATGAGCAAGCATTTGACAGAAAATATCTGTAGTTAGAAGATCACCAACTGTTGCACAAAAAAGGTTACTACTGTTTCTTGGGCTCTGTGTGTATTTCAGATTCTTAATCTAAACATAGTTTGTTTGTAATCTAAGAAGCTGTGAAATTTCCCATGATTTGCCTTTGGCTTTTTGGAGTTTGATCCAGCCATCTGTGGCTAGCCTCTGTCTGACAACATGGAGACCAAACTGTGTTATGTTGTGGATCTGATCTAGTAAGGATATTCCTGTGACTTGCAGCATGAAGTAAAGTGAATGCAAGTAATTTAATAAGAACTGAAATACAGCAAGAAGGACTAAAATTAATTTGATTTTTTAATTACTTGGAATATAATAAAATCCTTGGGTAGAGTCTTAAAAGCTCCATACAACCTTTGTTTTTTTAATAGGATCTCCTATACAGAAGATCTAGGTCACTAGTGGATTATGAAAACGCTAATAAGGCATTGGATAAAGCAAGAGCAAAAAATAAAGATGTGCTTCAAGCTGAAACTACTCAGCAAATATGCTGTCAGAAATTTGAGAAAATTTCTGAATCGGCAAAACAAGGTATTTGGGTGGTCCTTGATACTATGATACTAATTGAAAATTAAAATTTTATTGTGTTATTAATGAGAATTAATGCAATTAATGAGAATAGATTTTTGTACTGTTTCCTAAGCAGGAATATTATCGTCTAATTATTATTTACTTATTTTTGAAAGTTCAAATTATATTTTTTTTGGCTCCTCATAGCTCTGATAGGCAGAGCAAAGCCTAGGTGCAAATTACTTGTTAAGCTTTTTTTTCCCCATATGTAAGCTAGGATACAAAATGATAACTGTTAGCAGTAATAGCAAACAAATCTTTTAGTGTTGATCAATTTCTCCTTTTGGTTTTATGCTTTGTTCCGTGAAGGCACCAGTCTGTCACAGATATGATACTATATTAGAGAAGGGAGAAATAATGAAATGAGATTTCACTGAATTATAGAGTTGATAGAGAAAAGGAAACTTATTTACATGTTACTTTTTTTCTGGAAACTTACTGAATTTTATAGGTTAATACTTCAGTGAGTTAGTAGGTATCTGACTCATCATTTGTGGCAGATCTGTTCAAGGTTTAAACACCAGGCTCTCCTGTTTTTATCACTGAAGAGTTGTTTGAGCCTCTAAATCTGGTTAATGATTCCTATAAATGAGACAATGGAGATTTGAGTGATCCTGTTAGCCACCAAGGTATATGCAGAAGGCATACTGTTGTTCATCCTAGTTCCAGCTTAATATATTCCCTGAAGATTTTCAAGTAACAGCCTTTAAAGAACAGTGCAGCTGGAATAAGAGAAATAAATGTTAAAAGCATCCACTTGGCAGTCTTTCTTCAAAAGAGCTTTGTGTCCACAAAAGGTTACCTAGAGGTGAGGAACTGCAGTGATGGTTTGCTTTCTTCTAACTGAATCACAGTAGTTTTGAGCCCAGAATGTGCTGAGATTAAATTTGAGATTTTTCTTATTCGTTCTCTCATCCTTTCCCTCTTCTATCCTGAAGGAATGTCTGTTAATAGCTGAGGTCATTAGCAGGGATACTGTTAATGAGTCCATTTTTATTTTCTTAGAATTGATAGACTTTAAGACAAGACGAGTTGCAGCATTCAGAAAAAATCTGGTGGAACTAGCAGAACTGGAATTAAAGCATGCTAAGGTAACTGTGATCCTTTTTGGTCTATATTTCAAGTGCTTATGAATATTAGATGCTTGATTAACCAAAATGGCTACAGTTGTTGTATGATGCACACTTTGCACGCAGGAAGGTGAGTTTTAAGTTAAGTGTCGTCCAGAAAGGTGAACTTTCTTCAATAACAGAAAATGAAGTGTAGGGGAAGTGTCTCTGAGGGATTGGTATGCTTGAGGTGCCTTTGGAAAACTCATACCCTGGAAGAAAATTTTGCCTTCAGTTTTATGGTTTTTTGGCTGTTTGATATTTACAGCTGCAGAATTGGAAAACTTGCCTATTTTTAAAACTTCATCTCACTATTTCACTATGAGATAGGAAGCAGTTTCTCCTGTTAGCCAGATTTTGGGACTTGATGTATTTAAGCATGAGATCACACTGGCCTTTTGAACCTTTTTGCCTTTAAACCATTAACAAAAGAGGCATGTGCAGATAGCCTTTTCAAGAAAATAAATTTTTGTAGGAAAAGAACTTTAAGAGGCCTGTAGTGTCCTTAAATTTCACAGTGTATTTGATTTCATGGACAAGTACAACAGTCTCTTATACCTGGAGGCAGCTTTATTTTAAAAATCAGTTCTTTAGCATTTCTCTTCAAATCTGAAGCTGCATTGGTTAGGTCAGATTATATATCTGTTGAAAGGATTTGTTAAGAGGTGTATTGCTGCTTTACACTCTTTTCAGTAGTGCTGATGCTGTCATTTTTCATTCTGTTAAACCCATTGATTTTAAAAGCAGTGCCCTGTAAAAGGGGTTGTTTGGGGGACTTTTTTAAAAAAATCTTTGTAGGTATAAAGTTCAGCTTAATGATATATTTGTATATTGCTGGTAAAGCAATTAGTAGTGTATGGAACACATGACTCCTTTTTCAGATGAACAGTCCTTACTTTAAATAGTCTAACAGTCTTACTTGCAAGAGTTTTTATTGATTTGCCATACTGTGCTTTAGTAAGAGAATGAATGCACACTGTTTCTGTTTTGCTTCAGTTATTGACTCTTCATCATCTCTTGTAACTGACCCTTGCTGAAGTCTCCACATGCCTTGAAGTGGAATGCTTAGACAATGTCTCTGTCTTCTAAAGTATCCTTAAAGAATCACTTCTTTTAATTATGCAAGTCACAATCTTGGAGTAATACTTTCTTGAATTTTGACAACTAATAACTGTGGAATGCAAGGAGAAGATGCCTAATTTCTGTAGCTTTCAGTTTGCTGTATGTGCTTCCTGTGTCCTCAGAATACCTGGAAGTGCTTAAAGATTTTTAGCATTAGTTTGTTGCCACAGCTTGTGTTTAACACGCATTTCTTTGGATAGTCTGTCTGTGGCTTACCTTGTCTTAGTAAATTCACTAATGAGGAGTCCATGAAGCTGCAATAGAAGCTTTGAATTGTAGTTCTGTCTTTGAAGGTGAATTTTTTTGCTGACCCTTTTCACCTGCTTTATCATGGAGCACAACATTCACTAACAGTTTTGAATCTTTAAAGCTTTACAATGAAAAAAGATCATTTTGACTCAGAATGACAAATCTTGAAACGTTAACAAATACTGTAACCCATTGAATAAAGGGATGTTTCATTTCTCACTAGGTTTTAAAGTTCTCTTTTTTCAGTGCCACTGTTTCATATTTGAAACAAGCTAAGCTACTACAGATGGATCAGTTTGGTTGCTGTGTTTTTCTTTCTGTGAATTCTGAGTTAGATTATTACAGAATTTACAAATACAGTAGATTGTATTTTTCAATATTATATAATGGGGAATGTTCTTATTAATGCTATAACCAAGGTATTTGAAGGGAGTCTTATGGATAGGTTTTTATTAGTCTGTACAGAGTATTGAAGGATGAAATAGTATCTTCTAAGTTAGTTCTATGAAAGGAAGAAAGAAGATATTAAAAGACTTGTTTATAGGGTTTTTTTTAATCTGATATTGTGCCTTGATGTGTGAAGAGCAATGTTAGAGGAATATAATTGAAATGGAAATCATGAACAATGCTCCCATTTCAAGGACTAGGTAGCTCTGTTTTTGACTGGGCTAAGCTAGGCTGTTTCTAGACACCTAATTCCTCTTGAAGTACAGCCAGAAGAGAACTAGTAGAAGCAAAAAAGAAAGCATGTAGGCACTCAATTACGTCAGATCAAAAGCCCCCCACTTCTGGGGTCTGGGCAAAATGCATGGCCTGATGCTGGCAGTCCCTGTTTCTGTGCTTCTGCACCTGCTGGAGGCAGGCCTGTGAAGTTTATGGAGCTACAAAATGGCAATTGCTTGGTCAGTCCTATGTGGAGCACAGCACTGACAAACTTTGCAACATCCCCTGTTAACCAAGTCTGAGTGTTTGCTTCCAGCAAAATGCTAAGTGGGGAAGAGGTCTGGGGACTGCAGATACCCACTGCTGCAGGCTTTTGCTAGAAGTCTTCTCTTATGGGTTTTCTTTTTCAGTGGTGAGTGCCTCCAGAGTAGATGCCATGCAGATGCATCTGTCTCTGAATCAGTTTAGTCATTTGTGTTCTGGACTTGGAGCTGCCTCACACATAGAAATGAAATAAGATGTAGCAGTGGGTGGTGAACTCATGGGAGAAACTGTCTTTTGGAGGAATTCAGACACAATGAAGGCTGCTGCTTGACTTGCTGTTTCAAGTTTCTTGCTCTGTGTGGAAAGAAAAACATAAATCCCAAAATACAGAGGTTGCTGCACAGAAGAAGTCAGAGTGACCAAAGAATTGAGAGAAGGTTTTGAGGCACAGCTTGCATTTTGTGAGCTACACCTGCCTGTAGCTCTAGAAGATTTGAGGGCCATAGGGAAATAAACTCAGTAAATCAGGGACACTGTGTATACAAATTCTAAGTAACCCCTCTCTGCCCAGTTGTTTATATTACTTCCCTATAACTTACTTCATGGAAGTATTGCTAATATCCTGTTAGCCATTTGAATTATAACTCAAGACTTTCGAAAAAGCTAAAAATCAAACTGTGGGTTGATTTTGCTTTAAGTTGATGAAAGGGCAGACTGCTGCCAGGGAGGATGATGATGCATGACTCTTCCTTTCCCTTATGTTGGCACAATTATGTGTGCAGCTGCATAATAAGAAGGAGCTGGAAGTTGCTCTGGGTTCTCCTAAGCTTTACTTTGTCTTGTTTTCACATCATCCCTTGTATCAAAACACACAGTTTTGGCTGGGAGGGTCTGGCAGTAAAAGAGAACTGCCTTCTTAGCAGCATCCTGTACCCTAGATTTATTTAGAATAGCTGCCAAACTGAAGCTTTAGATTGTCATTGGTCTCTGACCTACTCTAAACATATTGATGTTTCTTTTTCTGGCTGATTATCCCCCTAGGTAGTGCTTAGCTTCTGTTTTGCTAGTCCTGTATTTCTTCCTGACTTAGTGCAGCTGTAGCTAATGTAAGACCTGAATAAGTGTTTGGCCATTTTGGTGCAAAAGCTGCACTTGGTGTACTGTACCGCATTTTAAATGGTTGGATTTTGAGGTATTCCTGTGTTGTACTTGGTGTTCAAGAAGGGAGGTTTGATAGCTGGTGAAACTGCTAAGGTTATAATCATATACTTAGAGCATTCATAGCCTTGGCTGTACATTTAGAGTCTTTTGACATGAATTGTAACCGAGTAAGATAGCCACTTCCCTCACATAAATAAACAGAAACATATATTTTCCACAAATATTAATATATACACTCTTGCCTGTATGGGGTTTTTGGAAAAAGCAGTTCTTTTGTTACTAGCAACAGATGTCTGTTTGGAACTGACAGAAGAAGGAAGTAAGCAAAATGCAGTGCTAAGGGATTTGGTGAAATGTTTTGTCAGTAATTCTTTCTTTCCTGAAGAGGATGTTTCTGTCACTGTGGTTCTGCCAATAGTTTTAATATCTACAGCTTAGGAGTGTGAGCTGGCAAAAAACACTTTTCTGAATATGAATGTGCAGGACTTTCTCAAGCTTTGCTGATGTATGTCAAGTAAGTCAGATACTGCAGCCACGAAGAGTAATAGCTCACAGCTTCTATTGTCCTTGATTTATTATAATTTAAATAAGGTGGTTCTTGTGAACTTTGTAAATTTGATCTAATGGTGTCCCTATTTGGAAAATTTTGGTAGACTGGCTGGCTTAGTCTGGAAATGACTGAGGTGTAAAGGATGTTGTGATGGTTTAACCTCAGCTGGCAACTAAAACTCAGAAAAGTGAGAAAACTTGTGGGCTGAGTTAATAGGAAAAGCAAAAGCCATTCACACAGCAAAGTTAACAAGGACTTTATTCAGTGCTTCCCACGGGCAGGTGGGCGTTCAACCCTCTCCAGGAGAGCAGGGCCCCATTATGTGTAACAGTGACTTGAGAAGACAACACTCTGAATGCCCCCTCTTCCTTCTTATTTCCCCCACCTTCCATACCAAACATGAAGTCACGTGGTCTGGAATATCCCTTTGGTCACTTGGGGTCAGCTGTCCTGGCTGTGTCCCCTCCCAGCTCCCATGCACCCCAGCCACTCTTCAGCGTGCTGGTACAAGAAGCCACAAAGGCTGAGCCAGAGCTGCTTGGCAGTAGTGATGCCATCTCAGTGTTATCAATGCTGTTTTCAGCACAAATCCAAAACACATCCCCATATTAGCTACTGAGAAGAAAATTAACTCTACCCCAGCCAAAACCAGCACAAATGTCATGGTAGCATCTTTCTAAATTTTTTTCTTTTTATTAGAGTGTTACATAATGGTCTGTAAATTACAAATATACTTCATGCTTCTATGATAAGATGGCCAAAAGATTATTGTCATACTTTAAAGAGGTAATGTGTGCAGTCCATAAGTATACTTCCAATTAAATTCCATTTGAAGACTGAAGACTTCAGACTGAAGTGTATTCCTTTCAATTCATTAGATGATTACAGTCAGTAGTCACCTTTTCAGTAACAGTGACCTTAGATTTATGAATCCTGTACACCACAAAGATGGGCCACCAAGTCCCCTTGTATCTTGCTTATATAGAACTTGTTCATGTCACTGAATTACAAGCCTTCTAAAAAATAGCTTGTGACTGTCCTCTGCCAGTATAGACATAAAAAGACAAAAAAGCTGTTGAAGCTGTAACTGAAATTGCTGCCTTCTAGATAAGACTGAGTAGGATTTAGTAGGCGTAACTGGGAATCTGC
This sequence comes from Petroica traversi, assembly GCA_025920805.1. Taxonomy (NCBI): domain Eukaryota; kingdom Metazoa; phylum Chordata; class Aves; order Passeriformes; family Petroicidae; genus Petroica; species Petroica traversi. Next base: position 22,484,788 of record JAHLSL010000007.1, read on the forward strand.
TTTCGAGCCTTTAAATCAGTTAATTGCTTAATCTGGATTATAAGAACCTGCAGGGGGCATAGAATTATGATTTACCTTTTGGGGCTGAGGGATGAATGTCCTGCTTATCTATTACAAGTCACTTTTAATTGAATGTTAAATGAATGCTTTTAACTGAAAAAGTTGTTACAAATTTTTAAGGGCTTCTGTGGACTGTTCATGAAAGGCATGCAAATTGCAGCTACTTAAATGCTTTTGTGCGTCTGAAACTTTCTTTGTATGTTTCTTTTTTGATCCAAAATTTTTTAAGAAGTTGCAGTTTCTTCCATGCTCTTAACTGGGCATTCAGACTGCTTCATTCCTGCATTTTATCTGAACCTGATTGGAATGACTCTTAATACTCTCAACAGTGCAACATTCTTTTCTTACATAGAGATTTCAGATTTGGGAACAAATGTAGTACAGGTATTTCATAGTGAATAGCTAGTACTTTAAAGTGAAGTAAGCATAAATGAATGCACATATGAACACTGGTTTGTTTTTGGTATTTTTTCTCCTGCAAAGTAAATTCTGGCTTGTTTGTCACATTTGCTTAATTCACAAGGGTATCAGTTCTGTAAATTCATTCCGACACCTGAAAATCAGTCTCTGTATTTTTATGGTAGAGCCAGAAAGCTTTAAATAAGATGAAAAACTGTGTTTGGAAATAAGGCCAGAGCTTGGCTTAGAGTTGAGTTAATGTTCTGACAATCACTTGTGTAGCTGCAGCTGTAATGGCTAAACTGAACTTTGATGGTTAAATCACCTGGCTAAACATGTAAATCAGTGTGCTGTTTTTGTGACAAGGCCTCGTCCTTGAATGAAGCTGTCAGCTCAGATGGCTGCTATAAGAGACGAGATCCTGAGTGCTATGAATTGTTCAATATTTCTTGATGAATATAGTATTCGGTGTAACACATGAATACTTAACATTTTGGGAATCTCATTCTAGAGACAGAGCAATCGTACTGCTATATAAAAAAATTTAAACTTTGCAACTGTGAATTTCATTGCTGAGAGAGTCCTCTGCAGTGAATAGTTTTTGTGGCCAGACTAGACCTCTACGAAAAAACATGAAAGGGCATTAAGTGCTTATTTTTGAATCTCAGATGAGCTCTATTTATTTCCATGACACAATATTCCTGTATTCAAAAAAACTCTTTTAATACGAAAGTTATACTTGTTTTTCCATCAGTTTAAAACCAGTCTATTCTTTCTTAGTGGTGTCATTGCTATTTAAAAAACATTGTTCTGTCACAAGCATAGAAGAAAGAAGACAAATGTGGTGATATTTTTCTTTATTTTTGCAGGGTAACTTACAGCTTCTGCAGAGCTGCCTGGCAGTGTTAAATGGTGACACATAAGCTACGTTCCGTCCTCCCACTAACAAGGGCTGCCCTCCTCTGGATTTTGTTTTCATGACTTAAAATAGGCATTTACAGTTCCCTGGAGAAAACATTTGACAAAGTGCACATAAGCAAGCTTCTTCTTTCAAAAGAATTAAACACCTGAAAGTAGCTCCAGACTATATGAACAGCATACTTGTTATACATACATATTCATGTTTATTTAATCATTATACGCTTTCATTGTTCAGAAACCAAATGCTCGGGTTTTGTGAAAATAGCCAATATAAAATGTTCATGTTATGAATACTATGATACGGCTGCAATCTTATTTACCTTTGTAAGTAATTTCTGAAGTTCACCATTTGAAGCACATTGTTCAAATGGCCTAAATATTACCATTAGATATTTGAATATTGTTACTATAATGACATTGTATACACTGTCTTAGTTTTTTTTCCATGTACTTATATCAAAAAACTTATCTTTTTTTCAATTGTGAACATTTCTTAGAAATTTTGGAGAACTTTGTGTAACCTTTATAACTATGATTTAAAAAGAAAAGCAGATGCATTAGTATGTTTGCCTTAACTTGTAGACTAATCCAATTATTGTAAAATAAACCATGAAATCAGTGATTTTTCTAAAATGATGCAGACACCGTATCATCTATAAGCTTAATATTTTCTAGTAAGTTAGATTAATTTCTTTTTCTCTATTCATCATGTAAAAACCATTGACTAAGTATTGGATTGGTCTGACACTACTTGCCCAGTACTTTTTCACTTGCATTCTCAGGTTTTATCTGTTTGTCTGTGACTTTCCTATCCAGTGTACTTAAATTGTTTTGAGCTTGGTGGCTGACTCTGCAATTTCTTGGGCAGAAATACGTTTGAGAGAACTTCCTGGGTTTCTTCCCAGAAAGGGGAAATAGAGTAGCAGAAGGGAGTTCAGAAGGTGCATAAAATATCAGTGAAAAGTAATACTGCCCCACTGTGATACAGATAAAATGTTTTTCTTCAGGAAAAAAGTGAAGGTATCCCCTATAAAGGAATGTGTGAAAAGGATCTCATTCTGCTAACTGGACTTAAGACTTAGACCTATGAATACAGTATCATTATTTGTATTCATTGGTCTCTCTTCCTTGAACCATGACCCTTTTCCAAGAGGTGCTGTTATGTTATGTAATTTCATGATGTCATAAAATTGGGCTTTACTGGATGAACTGCTCTTCACAGTGGGATTGCTGCTTTATAAGCAATTTGTGGTGTTTGCAGGCCTTCAGTGGAGCAGCGAATTTCCAATGAATGGTATGGTTTGGTTGGAAATGCAGATCAGTGCAAGTCTCTGTGATTACAGATGTCCTGTACTGCCGCACAGAGTTGTGTGGGTTTGTTTTGTTTTCTCAAGTAGGGTGAATTGCACAGTGTAGAATACATTTGCCCTGCTGCCTTGTCAAAACATTGCAAAGGCAAAGAAGTTTGCATTGTGCTTTGATTCATGTACCCATCACCTCAGGCTTCCATGAGCAGTGCCCAGTGGGTCTCGGCAATTTACCTAGTCCAGAGAGCATTCCCAGCAATGCCTACTACACCAATACTGTGCTGTTCATCTCTAGTTATAACAGGTATAATTCCTAAGGAACTCGTCTATAAATAGACTACAAGGAACAAAGGTGATAATGTATATACAGTTAACAATATTGTAAATATTTTAAGTAGGTTGTGGGAACAGTTTTTAGATTAGTCCTCGCTGTTGAGTGTTACTAGCTCATTAAATTTTTTCCAAGCCTCTTGGTATTGGGTGTGTCTCTTAAAGCTCTACCTCTGGTAACTCTGGAAAGAAATGCTTGAAACGTGACCCGAAGACTTGCAGCTCCAAGGAGGAAAGGGCA
>JAHLSL010000007.1:22503097-22532278 GCA_025920805.1 Petroica traversi
TGAGGCGCCCAGCGCGGCCAGAACCCGCGTCTAGAGGAGTGGCAGTGTCCCCTTGGGACTGAGGCGTGACCCCTCCTTGCCGGCGGGGACTCAGCTCCTCACCCTTCCAAACTAACGTGCTCCCCGGGCTGGGAATAATCCTCACTCCGCTGTTTGGCATGCTGTGTCCGGCCATCTAGCATCCTAGTCCGTTTCTCCTCTGGCATAAGTTTATATCTCTGGAGTTATGGTAGTTCTGTCTGTTGCACTGAAATCCCGAGCTTTCTGTTTAGGATAAGTGTCTTTAATGATTTCTTTTGTATTTTTGCCGAGAGGAAAGTAAATGTGCACGCTGCAAAATCTTGCAAGCCTAGGCTTTCATGCTGCTTTGTCACATGGCTTTTATTACGTGGATATTTAATCCTCGAGCTGGTAAATTTGCTCGGCTGCTTTAGAGTGGAAGAACTTGATAGATGCTCATGAAAAGGCAACTGTATAAAGACTGTTTATAGGTTTGCATCTTTGCCCTTTCGTTCAGGCAGTGCATTTTCGTAGATACTGCTATGGCATCACAAGTATTTTTCTCTGAAATGTGACTATTTTCATCTTGACTTAAAATGATGTCTCAGTTCGAATGACCCTGAGCCATCTCCAGTTAATGCTGAGAGGTAGACGGAGAAACTAATTAAAACATTAACACAGAGAAGAGTATAAGCAGTAGCAAAAACCTCCTTTTACTGAGATATAGCTCTTCTTGGTGAAGAAACTCACATTTGTTACGTAAAAGTGGTTGCCCAAGTTACAGTGGTGTGATCAATTATTATTTTTCCTGTGTCAAGTCAGTAGAAATGGAGATTATGGGAAAAGAGAAGTAGTAAGTTTTTATACCTAGTGTGCACAATTGTTCAGGTAGGGGTTCTTATGTTGTATTCCTTGTTAACATACCTTCTTCTTTTTATGCCATGCCTGTATCACCAAAGAAACATAACTTTTGTTTTCCCTGCAATTATATTAGTCATGAGTATTTTTTTTTCCTTTTTACCTTATGCAAAACATTGGAGTAAATGAAAGTGTGTACCTGTTTACTTTCATAAAATGCTCATATTGTAATTGCCACATAACGTACAAATGAAATGAGTGGCACAAGCATTGCTTCTGATCTCAGATGAGCAAAAATGCTTTTTTGTCCTCAAACTGGACGCTTTGGCAGTAGGTGGGCCATGTCTGCTGAGTGCTGTATGGATGCAGGGCGGGCACAGTGGCCTTGGGAGCTAATGGTGTGTGGCTGTGCTCCAGTATCAGAAGTGAGCACTGATATGGAAATGTGGATTTATGAGTTGACCTTCATTTTAGTATCTCTTCTTGTGTAATCTTCTGGGACTATAAATACCCCAGGCAGCTCTAACAGGCACACCTCATCCTCTGCTCTGCCGTGGGTGAGTCCATCAGAGAGCGCTTGTTACGCTGGTGCTGAGGAGACTTGATTTCAGGAAAGCTCAGAGCACCACAGCTCCTCTGGTTTCACCTGTGAAAACCGAGTACTGCTCTCTGGCCTTATCATGCTTGTTAATCTCCAGTGTGTTTTATAGTGTTTCTGGCTAGGTTTACCGAATCTCTGCAGGTTGTTGGATAAAATCAACAGTTTTTTATTCATTTTTTAGTACTTCTGAATTTTTGAAACCTTAAGCTTTTTGAAAGCATAATCTTTCAGTAATCTGATGCCAGAATTTGTTTAGATAAAGCTTCTGGATCCCTAGAGCTTGACAAAAGTCCAACTGTACATATACTTTATAAGCTATTGCCTCAGTTATCTATATAAGTTTTACAAAAGTTCCCTGTTAGGAGTTCATCTAATAAAGTGGTTATCTGCAGATTTTTTAGCTGATAGCTTCACATGAGGTTTATTTTACAGTGCAATCTCCTATAGTAAAGTACTAATGAGTGTGTTTATTTAAGTACACACCTTGACTCAAAGCTATGCTGATGCTCTGAGGCTTCGTGAGTGAAGTAGTTAGAAAACATTTAATGTCCCTTTAAAAAGGAGGTCATCCACAACTAAGAACAGTGTTATTCAGTAAAGCTGCTCATATTGTAGTTTTGTTTTATTTTGTATTTTTGTGGTGGTTGACTTTTTTATGCTTGGCTGAATGGGTCTGGCTTCTGCAAGACTTGCTCGACATCTAAGGAGGTGAATGCAAAAACGTGTGTTTTCTCAGTGCCCGTTTTGTGTTCTCCATCCCACTTCCCATGCTCTAGCCTGTCCTCTTGTGTCACTGACAAGGCCGTGGATAATTTGCAAAGCATCTTTTGCATGCTACTACTGGCATTCTGGTTTTCAGTGTTCAGTAGGTTCTTCTGTGGCTATTATTGCTGAATACAGTTGGTCTTGTCTGTTTCAGAAATGTAATGTTAAAGATAATAACCACTGAAGTTTTAATGCTTTAGTTTATAATGTCTTGTGCGGTTTCTATTTCAAATGCTTTTTTCCTCAACTGCAATTCAGATTCCATGTTAGTTTCCATTGTTGGAATGGCACTGTACACAGGCTATGTGTTCATGCCTCAGCACATCATGGCAATATTGCACTACTTTGAAATTGTGCAGTGATGAAGAACGTATTTTCAAGAAGTAACTGGGCTTTGAAATCTGGTCTACAAAGAAGAATGAACCTCTTAGTTCTAACAAGATTTCTACTGATGTCCAAAAGACACAATTATGACTCTGAAGATTAGGAAATGAGATATGTAGAGCAGGGACGTGAGATGTCCCCTATGTTGTGTTCATTCCCTTTAATTTTACAAGATATGCCCTTGTATAGTAGTTTTGTCTACTTTAACATTGTGATTGTACTTTGATATCAGTATTTTCTTAACTTTGTGACAGTTCTAATATTGCACTGTGAAAGCTTTTCTTAATTGTAATTTTGAGTAAATCTTAATTGCCTTCTATTTTTAATCAGAAAGTCATCTTATTAAATGGGGCTTAAAGCTTTTGCTATTGTATGGTATGTATTTGCCTGGATATTTCTATTAATGCGTTTTGTAAGAAAATACATCTAGATTCATATTAGAGACATGGATATATTAGTCTAATGCTATTTACAAAAGCTAGTTTGTACGACTGAACTCAGGTGTACTGTTAGCTGTCCAAACTTTGTTCAACAGTATATTTGTGCATATCATCTAAATTTGGAATTAGCAATTATTTCAAGTTTCTGTATTCTGCCTGTTGGAGGAGGGAGGGGGAGATGAGGCGTTGAAGCAGAGTGAAGACTGCATTTGTTATGTTTGAAGTAGTGCTGTGGTTCTGGGGTGGGGGGGAAAGTGGACTTTTCTTTACTGGCATTGGCCCACATAAGGCTTTGGGATAGCACTTTAAATCTACCCTGTTTTTCTAGCTATCAATTCAATTGTACTTTTACAGGATCCTTTATTATGTTCCAAAGGCTATGGTTTCTGCTGATTTTCACTCAACAGTGTAACTATGTCTAGGTTTTCAAGGGGTTTTCTATTGCTGCTAGTGTTCCAAACATGTTTTCGCTACAAACGACCAAATCATAGGGGTTTCAATGGACTTGAGTTACAACTACAGCAATAAGTAGCTGAATACTTGGCTGAAGTCTTGTCTTTTTTTTAATAGGGATTTTTTTCAGTTTTGTATTCTGAAATGTAAGATGGTGACAACTTTCCTAAGTGGACAATTTTTTTGTTGTTGTTGTTTAAAAAATAAAAGTTAAAAAGCAGAGCTTTGATGCAAAACTTTCTTGAAGAAGTTAATGTTTCTGAGTGCTGCTTGCTTTTCTCAGAACTTTCCAAAAGTGATACTTGACCAAAGAACTGTGATTTTAATGGCCCAGTAATAGTAGATACTGCTGCATCTTCTATGCAACATCTGTTGATGTCAGAAATTGTAAATGTACAGTATCTATAGAGATACTGTATTTTAGATTTATTTCATTTTCTCAAACTCATGAGATGAGTGTTTTTCCCTGTATTTAAAAACTTCACATGTATTTGATTAAAAACCCTGTTGTTGTTTCGGGAACTGAGAACAGTGAGCCTTAAACTTCTTAGATGAACCTGAGCTTTACTGAAGTTGGTAGGAGTCTCCCTCTAATTCAGTGCTGTCACTTATTAATAACTGGCTGACAAAACATAGGTAGGTTTTTGGGATTGTGTTTTTTTGTTATTTTTGTGGTGTTTTATTGTGGTTTTATTTAAATGTATCCAGAGTGGTATGTGAGGATTTTAAGTGTATACATGGTGATAATGATAAGTTAATGTACTCTTTTTGAAGTAACACAGCATAAATCCAGTCTCTCTGTGAATTAAATCAGTACTTGATTGTGAAGTTTCTTTGCAAACCACTACTATGATTGGTAGCCTCTTTCTCAGCAGTAGATATGTTATTTGTATGAAGGTGAGAATATCCCTTATGTGTGGTGGCATTAGATATTTTAAGCATGATTTTTAATTCTGAAAGGTTTTATAAAAAGGCTTTGATATACTAATTTTATTAGCTGTCTGCTTTTTGTTGAGAAAAAAAAGAGTAACCATTAATTTCCAATTATTTACATTATATTGGCTTGATTGATACCATACTTGAATTCCGTTTGCTAATTTGAGTATAGTCTTCTCCAGTATTTCTTTTAGGACAAATCAAGAATATATTAGTCTTCAACAGTTCTTTTTAGATTTTGAATACTTTGTTAAAGATGGAGTAATTTCATTAATAAAATATGATGTGTTACTAAAGTTTATATTTCTAGAAGAAAGTGTGTCCTTTTGTTCAGGTTGAGCTAGTGAAGAGATGGTCCAAGTGGTGATAATTACAAAGCAGAGCTTTCTTTTTTAAAGGAATGGTATTGGTAGGGATTTAACAAATCATGACATTTGAATAATAATAAATGAATCATAAGGCTACCAAGTTGTTTTCCCACTGCAGTCTGCCTTATTGTTGTATCATTTGGGGTATCATATCCTCTGTGATAGAACCATAAGCTTTTACTGCGCAAGTTGGAGGTTGAAGGCAGTTCAAATGTCATTTGGAGGCAGCTGGCCAGCTCAGATTTTTTTCAAAAATGTTGATAACAATTGAAGCATTAGTAATTTAGGTGAAATTGGAAAAAATGAGAAAGAAAATTACCTGAGAGACCTGCGAGTGTCTGTATGTTAATCTTGTAATAGTAATAGCTCTTGGAGTTTAGATTGTATCATTAGAAATAAGCATTTAAAAATGCATGAGGTGTGTCATATAGCAGAAGTGATAATTCCAGCTCCTGAGGCAGGCAGACTGAGCTGGGGCGACTCGCTGTGCTGGAGGCCCTGGGGCTCCCAGAGCCAGCTCTGCAGAGGCTGCTTGGTGCCTCCAGGGCTGGGTACTGTAGAATTACTTATTAAAAACCATTGCAGAAGGAGCTGCTCTAACCAGAACAGGCATTGTATTGCAGGACGTCAGGCTGGAGCCAGAAAAGGATCCAGGACCTGTGATTCAACTGACTTGAATCAGTTACATATTTTTATATACGTATATATGCACAAATGTTTCTTTAAATATAAAAATATTGTTTATTTCTTGTCAAAAGTTACTACATAGCAGTTAGTTTGGAGATGGAGGCTATGGAGCTTCTTTTCTGGTTTCTTAACAGAAAACTTTCTTGATGAAGGAAAACACCAGAGAATCCTAAAGTGAGACTTTCTTGACAAAATTTTGCAGGAAATATATTTATATATCCATCAATATTAAAAAGAAATAGGTGTGAAAGGAGCATAACACTGTAAAGGGGAATCTTGGATGATAGATGGGCATTGTGTTACTGCAGATTGGTGCAACTGCTGTGATGTGAAGCATTGTCTTACACCATTCAGGTGAAGAAATGAAGTGTGCATTATAAAAATGCTGAAGAAGAGGTACTTGCTGTCGACTACAACAAATGAAGGTTCTATTGAGATGAAGAGATTGGGTACAGATGGGCTGTGCTCAAAGCTGTGGACAGAGCAGCTGTCCTCTAAAATACCAGAGCAATGAACTCTGGAATTGGCACCCCAAAAAAGGTTTTTAGTGCCAGCAGTTCCTTGCACCTGCTTATTTGCTCATGTTTTCTACAACTGCTATTGTAGGAGGGTGGTTTTTCCCCTCTTGCTGACATGTTACCCTGATACCAGTGTGGTGCTTTTGTTCTTGTTTTTTTTTTCCAGACAAAAGGAAACCAAAACCCTTATGCATTGTTCTCTGTTTGATCTACTAGGTCAGCCTCAAACATTGAGCTCAATAGCTGCTGTCTTTTCTGGCTTTTGTTTGTGTAGTGATGGTTTAAGAAGAAAATCCAGCATCCCAGTCCTGAACCGGATCTGCCCTCTCCTTGTAATGGAGAGAGGTTAATATCTAATTCTGAACTGGATTCCAGTGTGGGATTTGGGCAGAAACCCCTCTGCTTTTCATAACCCTCTGCGCATCACCACAAGATCCTCAGTCCATCTTAACTTGCACTACGTGATGGAATACTAAGAAATTACGAAGTTATAAAGATCTCAGAGAGTTTAGCTGGATAAGAGTTGAACAGGCCTTGGTGTAAACCTTAGTCAAACGCTGATCCAATTTCTAAAGTAAAAGATCTATCACAGAGTTGGAACTAATAGGTGATCAAGAGTTTGCTAATCATGTCTGATATATCTGGTTTTTATTTATGCCCGTATCTGCAGGTGGAATTGTCTCAGCATGCCTTGCATTTGTGTTCTCTGCAATTTGAGATGGACAGCATATCTCAGGCCCAGATTTTACAAAGACAAGAGGCTGCACTACATAACCCCCAAAAGAACCCCTTTAGGAAAAAAGTCGTCATGGCAATGATTGATATTATTTGTCTTTTCTGTGAAATTTGTGTCTCCTGAGTTAGAAAAGTCAGGTAACTTATGATCACATTGAAATTTAAACAAAAAATCTTCTGGCCAAGGTTTATGCTCCTTTCTTGCCTCTGTAATGATTGACTGTTGTCTCTCTTCCTTTATGATGTTCTTGCTGCACATAATTCAAAAAGGAAGAAATGAATGCCTTAGAACATATTGCTCTGTGTTGGATTTAATACACACTGGTAAGGTTACGGGATTCTGGATTATGTCTTTGAATAATATTCCTGCTGGAATAATAGGATTATCCTATCACTCACCTGAGGAATGATCCAGAGCCATGCATACACTCTGGATTAGAATATCTTGGTACTATCTAGGTGCTAGACTACTGATAGCTTGTTATTTTGCTCATGTTATGTTACCAGATCAAAGTCTGCATTTTTGAGAGAAAACCTGTGCCACATCCCAGGATCTGAGAAGTTTGTATGCTTAGGTAATACTTCCTGAATTTTAATCAGAATTAGTAAATAGTTCCCAAACTCGGGATACAATGAGTGGGTGATTATATGAAGTGGGGATATGTTTTGTTGTTAGACTTGTTTTTAAAAAAGAATCTTCAAAACTCTTTCTGTGTTGCAGAGCATTTCAGTAGGTTGGACAAAAAAGTAGTGCTCAGCTCAGCATGACTGAGGATAAAATGTGCAGTCTGTTTGTCTTAGACCACAAAGAGTGACTGTTGAACTCTTGGTTTTCTAATCAAAAGGAAAGGTGGTCTTCACTGGAAAGGGATCAAGGGGCCTCTGTACCCAGAGAAGAAGTGACAACTACTGTGGATGTGAGGCTTTCTGGGTCAGGACACAGCTGCAGGGTCTGCCTGCACAATGTGATGGTGCCTAATGCTGAGATCAGAACTACCCTGCAGAAGGACTTACGCCAGTTCTCTGCATTTCCTTGAAAAGAGAGTTATATTAAGCTGTGCTTACATTGAAAATATTTCAAGTGTTTGTGAGGAATCATGAAGAAGTTGAAGTAAGGCATGCCAGCTCTGGTCTCTGTGCTGTGTGGTGTGAGGCAGATGGCCTTTAGGTACCTGAATGGCAGCCTGGGTTTCCATACTGCCTCTGCTCAATGTCATGGGCACCTGTGAGCACATATGTTCTGTCTTGTGCCTTTTGAGAAATCAGAAGGCTTGTTCAGGAGAGTGACAAGTGTAGTTGAAGTCTTTTGTTCCTGCTTTGCCTGGTGACTGGGGAGCCGGTGTTACACTGATTAGTAATCTCTAATTTGATAGATGATGGTGATACTCCCTCCTTTCAAAGCCAATGTGCACACATCCTAAGATATACCAATGATGTGGATGTCTCTTCTTGCTGCAAGAAGCAGTCTTGCTGGAAAATCCTCTTCTGTCTGACATTTTAGCAACACTGAAACTCTCCATAAACTGATAAACCCTTTGCATTGTGCAGTAGGCTGGTTTCAGCCACTGTATGCTTTCTTAGTTTCAGGCCTAGACAGGACAGTAGACATGTCAAGGATACAGGGATAAGATAAATATATTCATGTCCATTTTATTTCACCTGCTGAGTTACCAGGTGTGTTGTGACGGTTGGAGACTGGAGTTGCCAAGGGTGAAGCTCTGAATTACATTAACAAAGGCAAACAAGACCTGGAAAGTATCAGTTGTGATACTGTGGTGAGGGTCTGCTCAGATATCTGGCCTGTGAGGGTGAATTTTTTTTTTTGAAGGCTTACTTACATAAGCAGGGTGCTTGTTAGTGCACTAGAGGTGGAAATAAGTAAGGACAGGCTATAAAGGAGATATGTAAAAGCACTGCCTAGACAACCAGGTGGCCTTATAAGATTAAATAACTTGTTATGCCAGTGAGGGCAGTGCTGGGTATTCTTATAGGTTGACGTTAGAATGGCTTCAGACACACTGTCCCACAGTGTTTGCACGGGGACCAGAGGAACTATGAGTAATGAGAATGGACTGTGTGGTGGTTTGAACTGGATGGATCACTGTACTCATGTCAGTTGCTCAATGTTGATTTGTAAAGTGGCTAAAACTTGAGTACTTTCTAAGGTGATATTGGGGCTGATGTTCAGTATCTTCATAGCTGACCCTAAATCCTCTATGGAGAAAAGAATTAATATGCTGCAAGATACAGCCTGGGTTCTGAATTTGGCTGACAGAAACCTCAAGCTGTTTGACAAGAAGTGCAAAATTCTCAGCTTTGCTGAGAGAGATCCTGGGAATCAGTGGTGTGTGCTGAACATGAGCCAACAGTGAATTTACAACATAAATATGGCAGCCTGCATGCTAGCCTATGCTAGGAGAATGTGGCCACCAAATTGAGAAAAATTTTTTGTCCTCATCATGCTGCTGAAGCAGCTGCTGCAATACTGTGTCAGGTTTTGGGCTCTTTGATTCCAGAAGGATGGTAAGAAACTATCCAGAAGAGACTCTAAAGAGAGTTAGGAACAGATTTCCTAAAGCAGCTGTGAAACCTTTCTCCTTGAAGGATTTCAAGACTTCTCTGGGCAAAACCATGACTAACCTGATTAGAAGTCATGTTGGCATTAGTCCTGCTTTCAGTGGGAGGCTGGACTAGGTGAACCTCAGGAAGCACCTTTGTGAAACAGCTTTTCTATTGTTCTTTAAAGACCAAGGAAGAAGTCAGGTGAAGGAGTGTGAGAAAAAAAATGTACATGGATCATAATAGCAACTGAAGCAGTAGCATTAGGAGAATAATACAGAATCCAAAGTGTTGGAAACTAATAGGATGACAGAGTGAAAGTATAGGGAAGGTGCGGAGATGACAGCGGTGACATGATTCCAAGATGATCTTTACTGCAACACTGCATTTCCCTCAATGCTATTTTTAGTCAATAAAACATTGTACTTAATAAGACTGAAACCAACAGACCAAACCCCATTATTTTGTGAGCTGTAAATGAGAAAAAAGATCAAGAGAGTCATCTGCTGCAATATTTTGCAAGTATCTTTCCTATAAAACTGAACAGCTTGCAAGCTGAGCAGTTATTTACCTTCTTATGAGCTCTGTTTTCAGAACACATGTCTCAAGGACTTGCCCTGTTCTTGGTTGTTATTTTTGCCTTGGAATATGTGTCCTGAATTTTCTTCTGGGCTTAAACATTGATTCATTCTTTCACACATTTGAGGACTTTTATATTTGAGACATAACATGTTTTGAATGACTCTGCTGTTAAGAAATCAAAATACTTCCTCTCATTTTCTGTAAAGTATTGTTTCTGGAAGAGAACAAAAAGAAGAGTCTAATTCCCACTAATTCAGTTTGAGGCTCTTCCATGTGGAATTTGAAAACAGCTTATTTGTGGGAGCTTGTTCTTCTCATGAAAAGCCTGAAACTGTAAAGCAGGGAAAACAAACTTGTTTTCACAGTAAGTATTTATGGAGTATTTTTTTCTTTCATTTTGGTTATTATAGAATTGCTGTTAGTGTTGTTTTGTGAATTCCCGAATGATATGTGGTTAAGAATTGTTAAAAATGAATGCTCTGTTGTCTCTCAGCCCTGGATCTTCCTTAGCAAGAAAGATCCTTGTAAAGAACTTTTTTATTGTAGGGGTCAGAACACTTTAAAATGCCTAGATGCCTTCTGTCAAAGGGTAGTCCTTTATTTTTTGGCCTTTTGCAGTAGCTGAAAAGAGAGAGCATTTCTTCTTGCTAGAGCTGATTTTTAGCTTTTTTGGACTATAAGGTCTCTGAGATTTTGGCAAAAATGAGGAACCATGTGACTTGCTCTAGGTCCAGTTTAATGGATATGGGATGTAGTTACCTTTTCTAGCGGAAGTTAATGTTAGCTTTAACTTAGGAAGCTAAAATGCAGTAGTGTGCTCTCTCACCTGGGGGAAACTCAGCTTCCAGTCATTGCTTTCACACCCAGATAAATTTTTGATAGTATCAGGGAGATTGTAACATCCTTCTTAGTATGTGTCTAGGCTAGGTATCTCTCGACCACACTTTGTGTTTGGCCTCAAGTACACTAGCTTCCAGTTTTTCTTTACACTTTGATTGAAAATTTCACTCTGGGAAAGAGACAGATTTTCCATTGACAAGTCAATTGTTACACCTCAGGGCACCTTCACCTGATCCCTGCAATTCCCCTGGCAACAACTCTAAATTCAGTGACTTGTTTTGAATGACAGCACTCCAGGAATTAGAGCTCACCTCTACAGTGTGTGGTGAAGCTTGTGAAAATAGTCCCTGCTATCCATTTAATTAGCCCGTTTGTCAGACCATCTTGATGTACTGGTATAACAAGCCAGGATATCAAGTGGATTAAAAACATCAAACAACTGCTATGCTTCTAAATGAGCTGTAAGTCCAAGGTTTCTAGTCAAAACAACCTTCTCCCAAAGCCATCAGCAAATGACAGCCCTGCAAGAATTGCTCATGAAACAGGGATGCTCTCAAGTGAGCCATGGAGTTTACACCAGTGAAAAGGAAATGGCACCTGTCTGTCTGCAAGTGGCTGCTTCGCCAGCTGCTCCCACCTGTGTGCTTTTGCAGAGCTCTCTTCCAATTAGGGATTCATTTTGGGGACTGCTAGCACAGCAAAATGCAGTGCAGGGTTTTGAAGAGAAGGAAGTCTATTTTCATGATCAGTGGAGTCTTCTGTAGTTTTCGAAGCTAAAAGTGGTCTGATTCTTCTTGTCCCTATATGTCTTTTCAGGATGCTTTTTGTATGTATTATATGCTTGTACAAATAAAGAAACAAACCAGGTAATCTCTTGTGGGGTGGGACTGCTATCCTTCTAGTTATAACAATTTTCCTATTTCTAACCATAATCCTGCTTTTCTTAAAGCCTGTCTTGTCTGCCACATGCAAAGATGTGTGATTGCTCTTTTGCAACAAGTTTTTATGTACTTCAATGCAGGAGGGACAAGGCAGGGAATTAATAATCTTCTGTAAGCTAAATTGCCTGAAGTATTTTCTGAAACTGGATGTTACTTCATCCAAGGTTTTATCAGTGCCAGCTGAAACAGACAAATTGTATCCTGAAACCCACATGAAGTAATCCTGTTCCTACAATCCCTGTCCAATGTTTTGCTTTTCACAGTGGCTTTATATTGACTTGCCTTTTGCTTGGTATCTGCTGTCTTCCCCTCCTCTTAAGAGCTTTTACCTTGCCAGACATTTCCTGTCCCAAAGTCATTAACTTGGGAGTTATGAAAATACAGTGCTTGACATAGGTTCCTCCTTGGTTTGTGTCCTTTTTCCTTTTTCCAACTGCTTTCCAGTTTGTTCATATTGAGTTCTGTTTCCATCCAATATACTTGCAGTTCTCCCTACTTTCTCATGTGCAGGCTTGATAAGGTTGTTTACTCTGTTGTCCAAATTATTAGTGAAAGCACTGAATGGAATTGAAATGGTGCAGTTACCCATGAAATATTCACCTCAATGCATTTTTTTTTGAAAGGGAATGCCTTAGGAATAGTGTCTGATGACTTTTTCAGGCATCCTATGGTGGTTTGATCTGATCTTGGCTTCTGCAGCTTATTTACCTACAAGTCTGTCATACTGGGTAATGTCAAAGGCCTTTACTGAAACTGAGCTTTGACATTGATTCTTCTTCCCTGTCCACAAGGCCCATTGGTCTGCTGTGGAAAGAAATTAGATTGGTTTGCTATGATTTGTTCCCCGCCATTCATCTGCTTTAGTACCTTTGGTGGGTTTACAGATGGCATGATTTATTCTAGTAATTTTCTGGTAATTGAACATGACAGGTTTTTAATTTCCAGCTCCTCTTTTCTTTTTCTCCCTTCGTTAGAGGTGCTGTAGATCTTCTGCCTTCTAGAAACTGCCTATGAATTCCTCGAGGTGACTACCAACACTTCCTCTGGGCTTCTTTTGGTAGGATATTTTTTAGTATGGGGGTTTTTTGGTTGTTGTTTGTTCATGTGGTTTTTTAAAATTAGTATCCTAGAACTGAAAATACCATGCTCTACCAATATGAAAAAGGATAGCCAAGTTATCATATTGTTCTTACTGGGGATTTGGGTTTAAAATTTCAAGCAATCTGTGAATCTTCTTTGATTTCATTACTTCATTTTAACGTGTTTTTCTTGGAAATACTTAAGCAACAGTGCCATATGTAATCTTTTACCCTTTTTGGTTTTGAAGTGAATTCTATTAACCATCTGCATGGTGTTTCTGTTAATCAACTGCTGATGTTTCTAGTGAAGACTCCTTTGTGATGATATTAAGTGTTATGGACTTGTGCAATTTTTAAGTATTTTTCTTTTTTAAATTTTAAGTTCAGTTTCCTATTCTAGCTGCCAAAGTGTATATGTTAATGTTCCTTCTTAGTTGATTCTCACTTTGTTTTATCATTTCTGATTTTGTCTCTAGGCAATCCTACTGTTCTCTTACATTCATCTTTAATAGTAAGACCTAGATTGTTTTTTGTATACTTCCATGTTTTTATTTGAGGTGAATAAAAAGGTTTTGTGTAATTTTTTTTGAGCAACTGACATCCTAATTCCTCCTTTATTTTTTTTTAGATTTCCTAAATAGAGAATATGAGCTTGCAACAGGTATTTTTCTTTAAATTTGTCTTGTATTGAAGGTAATTTTCTTAATTCCTTTTACTCAGCCTTCCAAAGGATCAGTCAGTCTGTCACTCCTTTGCTTGCCCAGGTGATCCCTCCTTACATGTTAGCACCAAATCTAGCAAGGCTTTCTCATGTTCCTGTACCTTCCATGTCAGTAAGAATTTTTGTTATTTCTGTCCACAGTGCTATGTCCTGCTGTGCTCCCCTCCCATGTTGATATGGATGGTTCCCTATTCTCTGAAATGGTGAGCAGAGCTTTGTGTACTGAGGCTGGGAAAATCATCAGATTGTCATCAAAATTTGAAGAGCCAACAAATTCCACAGAAACTCTGTGTGGTTTTGTGATGCTCACTGCTGAAAGCCTCCCTTTTGGTGATTTTAAGGAAACTGAGTAGGGACAGAGAAAACGGTACTATAGGATATACAGATCATAGCAGCAGATAATAATCTAGTGACTCTTCTTTTCCTTGGGATCTTATTTATATTCCATCTGGGGAAAACACGTCGTTGCTTGTTTTGAAACTGCTGAAAGCAGTAATGATGGGTACAGCCCATCACTCCAGGTACTTCTGAGCGAGGGTGTGGCTGTTGCTGCCGTGGGCTCCTTGTCTGTTCTCGGAGCAAGGCAGGTGAGGTGCCCTGGCTGCAGGCTCAGCCCTGCTGTGCCCTGGGGCTCTGCTCTGGGGCTCTGCTCTGGGGCTCTGCCAGCCCCATGCCTGAATGGGGATGGCACAGCAGCAAGCTGCAGGGAGAAGCTCTGGTTGTCTTGAGCTAATGGTCTTATTTCTCTTTTTCTGCTCAGTTTCCCAGTTGTCTTCAGATAGAGTAAGGCTTAAGTAACTCTGCTGTTAGGGTAGCAATTAGCTTGGCTGAAATGCAAAGGAATCCCAGCACAGTTCAAGTCAGTGGCATTGGTATCACTGATGTGCCAAGTGCCAGGATTTAATCTCTGTGAGTCTGGGCTGTTCGGAGATACCATGCTATCTTGCTGTGTTGAATGCCAGTGCAGTGTATTTTGCACTTACTTATTCTCTCTTTGTAAGTGGTTACTTAAAATTCAAACCTTTAGCCAACTAAATCCATTGTAGTGAACCTGAATATTTGTGAGAAATAAGTGAAAGTCTATTCTCAAAGCATTAACACTTATATTTTCCTTGCCCTCAGTGTAAATGCTTCTGTAAAGTGAAGGTAGCACTGGTGAAGGATGCCAGTTTGAGGGCTTTAAAGCTGGAGATCTCTATCCTTAGGGCAGATCAAGTGGGAATTTCTGATGCAAGATCCTTGGCGGAAAGGTTCAGCTAAGCCAGGGCTGAGAATTTCAGCCTGAGCTGACAATACAGCAAGCAGTTCAGTCTGTGGCAGCACAGAGCAGTTCCATTAGATTTTTTTTTCTTATTTCTTATCATTAGGTATACTGAACCTCAGTGAAGAATGAAATTAAAATATTCTGGTGAGAGTCCATTTGCTGCATTTCATAAGGAGTATATCTCTGGCAAATGGCCTAAAAAGCTTCTCCAATTTAGATTGCACTTTAGGCTGTGCTTAGGGAGTTATGTGGAAAAGGCTTCTTGCCTTCCCTGGGGTGGTGTTCAAGTAGCACTTACTTCTATAAGCTTTAAGATACTGTTTGAGACCTCTCAAAGCCATATGAAACTCTACCTTAGGCATTTATTACATTGCCACCTGTGTGCTGCACCACTGGTGATGGTGCTACCTCATCTGCACCCTGCAGCACAACCCAAATGTGAGTGGTGGGACCGGGGTGTGCCCTGGAAAACTGGGGACAAAGATTCCTACTGCTCATCTTCTGCACATTGATTTCCACTAGTTTTAACACAGAGCTTGGCAGCAGCTGAGGAACTGGAGGTAATCAGGGATAACTGAGAAGAAAAAAATAACATATTTTTAATTCCTGCAGACCTATAGTGGTGCTAAACACAATCTCTTTCGACATAATGAAGGGCCAAAAACTGGTTATCAAAATTAATTCCATACCTTTTCCCCTGCTTCTGGTAGGGTAATAGGATGATTTAACCATGATTTGAAGTATGGGCTATTTTATATGGTACAATATTGAAAAACTGGTAATAATCTGAAAAATGGGATTACCTGGTGTTGAATGTTTCTGTCTTCCTGAATGGAAGCTCATAGTTATGACTGTAACACTGGAAATGGTTTCAAAATTTTGATCATTACAGTTTTCATCATGGGCCACTATATACATACATACATACATACATACATGCATATGTACATACATATACACACACACACCACTGATAATTGCAACTATTATCTGTGTCTGAAGTCAACAATTACTGTTCACAAAGTGTTCCTGAGGAGAGATTGAGCCTTCCAGAAGCCATTATTGACTCCTTTTTCCTAGAAGCCCCTTCTGAAGGCTGTGACCCATTGGCAGCTGAGGAAATTGGTTAACTGGGTGTGCTGAGTAAGGGCCAGCCCTGTTTCTGCTGGCCAGTTTCTGCTGAAAGGTTTGTGGATTGTTCACAGGGGTCTGATTTGCTTTGGGAACAGAAGGGACTGACTTTCTCTTTTTTACTGACTTATCCCAGAGTTGGTGACTATTTTGTTTTTTTACTCTGGTAATTAATTTTTGCATTCTGTGAGCATATTATTTCTATGCTGTATCCTACTGTACACACATTTGTTGCCACATGCTGGCTGTCTTGGGTCTCTTCTTGTGCCCAAGAAGCTAAAATAACCCTTTTTCTATGGGATCTTCTTAGTTAGCCACTGCCACCTTGCTGTCCCTGGCCAGCCTCAACTTCTGTTTTGTTTTCTAGAACTGGGTTCAGAGGATCTTTGGGGACTGGGAAGTGTGGGGGTGGTGACTGTGGCAGCACTTTAGGTCAGAACTGATGGGCCTCAGAGCCAGACCTGTTGTGACGTGTTCCTGACTCTTGTGAAGGGTGGGAGGTATGTGGCATAACAGGATGTGACTTAAGGTTCTTCTTACTATGGATCTAAGTATTTGTGATCAAGCCTGGGCAAGCAGGCAGTAATGAGAACCTAGGTGGTGAAACAAAAGCGTGAAAGCGTGTAACACTGCTTGGTATTGGTAAGGAGGGGTGTTGTGGTGAGGAGTAAATGCCCTGGCTTCTGGATGGTAAGTTCAGACAGATGGTATTTGTACACTGCTTTTAACTGTGCTTTTATCACAGCAAGTGAAACCTCAGCAGGAGAATATGGAGCCAAGTAAAAGTCTGTGCTCTGAGGGCGGTGGAGCTGAGTGAGGATGGCCTGTGCCCACAAATGCACTCAGCTTTTGAGCAGTGGCAGAAGCACACTCCATGTGAGTTTTCTTTTTGAAGCACAGAGAGCAGAAAGTTTATGATTATTTTATGGCTTGTGGGTTTAATAAAAGCTTTGATAAACCTGGTCTTTTTTATCCCCACTTAAAGCTGACTTTCAGTCATTTGTGGTTTGAAAAGAATATCTGCGTTGAAAATCTGTTACAGGGAAACGAGCCTGTACTTTTAGGTGGTTTATGGTTCAAGTCAAATCTGGACATAGCTTCAGACCTACCCTTTAAGCACTGAAGCTAAGTTAAACATGGTGTTCTTTCACATCTTTGTCCTTATTTTGACCTGCCATACAGCAAAAGGGAGCCACAAGAATGACTATGCCCAGGTACAGCGCAGAAGAGAATACTCTGATCTCATCACCATCTCCATTTTGCAAATATATCCAGAGCACAGTAGTGACAAAATCTCATTTATCTGGTTCCTAATTCCCCTTTGAAATGTGTTACATGCCAAAGTTTATCTGGAGTCTCCAATGCCTCGTTTTAGGTCCAAACAGACATTAATTAGAGGCATTAAGCTCTCTGCTGCTCCTAAGCTTTTCATGCATCACAGCTGGAGTTTGTTTGTATTGCAACTCAGTGCCAAACAAGGCACACCCAAGTGCAGGCTCTGCACACAGTCAAAATCTTTAATAAACAAAGTAAGGTTAAACACATTCTTTATTAAAAAAAAAAAAGAGAGAAAGGAGGAGGAGGGGGAAAGTCTTTTCAGTCTTGAAATCATGCAGGTTTTTTGGTTTTTTTTTTTAGTTTTATTGTTTTTAATTTAATGATTTTTGGAGACAGAGTCCTATTTTTATGAAAATGAAAGTTGACAAGAGTGTTCTTTTCTGTTGTCCTCCTGCTTTTGTTCTGCCGTTAGCCCGTATTACCCTCTTTGCTTGCTGTTTTCACTTTCAGTTTCCATGCTATTTTAAATTTGTGCTCTTTCTGATTGTACTGAAAGTCTATTTCCTAATTCATCCCATTTTCTAAGTCTTTAAATGGTTATATTTTCCCTTGTTTTAAGGATATTGAGGCAAGGATAGTAATACCATATAATCCATATTTATTATCCTGCTATTCTGGTTTTATTTGGTCTGATTTTTCTCATACCCTGAAACAAATAAAGCCCGGGACTTTCAGCTTTCTGAACAATTCGATTTACATTTGTTTTGTGTTTGTTTGCTGAAGTAGTTTTCATATGGTAGCTGTAGATATTTTGGTTAGGAAAGGGCTGTGGAGTGTTGGTTACAGATTATTTAGGAGCTCCCCTGGTGAGCCAGAGTCCATATGTTGTTTTGGCTTGGTCTGCCATAAAATTACTCCTGATTATTACTTAGTGCCTTCTCCCACCCACAGCTTCGGGATATTAACAGAGGTCTAATTATTAGTAATGGATACTATTAATTACAATTAATAATTTTGAGGGGAATTTGAGTTAATTGGGAATTGTCAGGGAAGGCTTGTACAACCAGGTTGCTGACTATTTTGATCAGGAGTGTTTGGTGTGGGGAAGGAACAAATACCTGCTTTTGTAGTTTTCAGAAGTCCAAATAAATCTTGCCTCCATGGTGAAATGTGGCAGAAATAGGCAGTTTTACTGTGTCAGATGCATTTACTGGCCACCAATGGTGTGGGTCTGGCCCAGGTGAGTTCCTATCACACCTCTAATTGCCCTGGGATTTTATGTCTAATTTAGAAGGTATTTTACCTCACTGCTTGATTTGAAGTGTTTCAGCTACTCTTGGGCAATATGACCACATTATTTATTGCAGATGTGACCAGTGTGTGACACTGTTCCAGCCTGTGCTTTTGGTGCTGAGGTGACCGTGAGCAGACTGGCCGGTGTAGTCCCTTTAATTACCTTTCTTCAGACAGTGTAATGATTGGCTTGCTAAGGGTCGAAATTAGTCTGATGTAAGGGGGAGGCAACTGTCACTTCTGTGCATGTTTGTGGGTTGTAAATAACTGGTTTGGTTTGATGAACAGACAAAAGAAAAAGAGCAAGGCAATGCTAGGATAGCAAAATCTGTGTTCCACAGAAAAAGCTATGCTGGGCATGGCTTAGGGTCCCATCCAAGTGCAGGACCAGTTGTGCAGATCAGAAGCATCTGCTTTGTTGAACTAGAGTGATGCCTGTCTAACCTGAGACATCACAAGTGCTGGTGATTTCCTAACATTCCTGCTCTGTCTATTCTCTGTAGGGGAATGTACACTTGTTAAATTAGTCAGTGGTAATTGATTAATTACCTTAGTGACTCCACTGTCACCTCCACTTGGATTTTGTGATGGACATGGAGAAGGTAAGCAGATGTGGGTGGTGCCATGGCTGGGCAGTGCTTATCTCTTGTAGGTGCACCCTGCAGTGCCCAGGGATGGGTGCTGATGCTGCCTGCTGGTGGCCTGACTGTGGTGCTCACAGCTCTCAGCACTGCAAAGAGGAGGTTTAATCTGCACTGGCCCGTGATTTTAACTGCTTGGTGCATTCTGAATCTAATATTAGGGAATGGTCAGCTCAGTAATGATGAGCCTTGCAGCCTGCCATGGAGCTTATGTTCTGGAGGCAGATAGACAGCATGTGCAAACACTTGTTCCTTGTCAGCATAATAGCAATAATGGGATTACAATGTCAGCAATGCTAATTGAAGTGAAAACAAAGCCAGATGTATAAAATATAATGCAATAATCTAGAGCCAATAATCTTAATTGTAAACTGTCAATGAATTTAGCTGCAAATTATTCAAAATCTCAAACTGTGTGACAGTGGGATTAGTTTGTTTGCATTAGTATATCACTGTATCAGCTGGCATTAATATACTAGTTTTGTGTGAAAAAAACAACTAGCTCTTTCCTAAATTTGTCTTTGGTTGTTGATTTGTACCTCTTGAATGAAACCCACTATTTTTTCAAGATGGTTGAAAAATATGTATCACCTCCTTGTCAATTTCTCTCACTGCCTAATTTTTACTTTGATTAGATTGTTTATATTCAAACTAATCCCCATTCCTAGATTGCAGGGGATATACAGGAAAATAAAAATAGAGACAGTAATCTGCAACCTCTAAATGAGATTTATCTCATATAAGACTTGATATTTGAAATACACTGCTACTGAGGGATACTGAGTTTCTGACAGTTCCTGCTCTTTCCTATTTATATAAATTGTCACCTTTCTGGTCCAGGTGCTAATTCAGTCACCTGAAATAGTGCTACAGGACAGACCCATCTAAATGACGGTGGAAATGCCTAATTCCAGTGTTTCAAGTTTAGCAGCATCTTGCTTCTGTCTCAGTCTCACTGACAGTTCTTAAGGATTCAAACCTTTCAAAACGGAGGATGATAGCTGTGACTCATGGCCAGTGTATCTTGACATTTACCCTTGTGAGGAGATTCTTGTGACTCATTTGAGAACAGGATGAGTTGCCTGATGTGCAATCACTGTACCTCTGAGAGTGAACCTTATCCTTCTCAAAATAGGTTTCTATACAAATTGTTCCTGTGAGAAGTGCCTCAGTGCTTGAGTGACTCAACAATGAAAATAGCAGTGGGGTACAGAGCCCGCTCAACAGTAAGTGCCATAAAGACTGAACGTCTCTCTGCTCATGTTCCTCCTCAGGTTATTGCCAGGAAAGAGCTCCCTTGATAAAACTCCAGGAGACACCAGAATTATTACTTCTCAAAAATACACGAGAGGCAGCTGCTCACCAATAGATTTATCTAGGCTGCAATACTTGTCATTTCTTCAGAGTATCGACATGTCACAGTGAGCAAAATAGGAACAACTCATCTTTCAAAAGATATGCCATGAACAGAAGAGCTCTCCCTCAAATGAGCTCGCCCTTACACTGAAGGGTCAGCCTCATGTGAGTAAGTCATACAAGAGATGAAACAGCTCTTCCTCATGTTGACATGGGACACTTTTTGTCATTACAGCAAAACTGAATCTGTTGTGATGAAGCAGCGTTGGTGCTAGACAGTTGTTTGGACTGAGTGGTCATTGCAATCACCTAATGCTGTTTTTGCCTTGTTCAAATCCTGCAGTTGTATTTCTCCCTCCTCTACTAAATGCATTTGATCTGACCTCAGTCTTCTGCTCATTGCAGCCTTCTGGGTGTCTCTCTCTTTGATTATGAATCAAGCTCCATCACAAATATCTGCAGTTTTAATGCTGTGATGGTAGCACTCCTGACATGTTGTTATAGCAACAGTGCATACTGTATATCTCAGAATATCCCACCTTATATCACTGAAATGAAATATTTCATGTTAAACCAGGTACATAGAATCTGTGATGTTTTAAAGGATACCTTGTAGCACCCATCTCCTTTCTTAGATAACAGCTCCATTTCCTTGCACTTGCTCTACACTTCCAGGGTTTCTAATCATCCATAACATTTGTCCCAGAAACACTGTCAGCGCTGATGTATCCCTTTGGTAGTGGAGTGAGCAGAAATGCGTGTGTGCCCATGGCAAAGAGCGGACAATCGATTTATGCTGTGGCAGCAAAGGAGCCACTCTCTCCTGGAATAAATGTGTGTAACAAAATAAATTAATGTTTGGAATTGAAATTGGGTGAGACCACAGGAAAAGTAAGCTTATTTCAGGGGAGGATGGGTTGTATGGCCCAGAGTTAACAATGTCCTGTGAATTACTGGAATGAAGCAGAAGTGATGTCAGGACCTCCAGTGCTCTGAAGAGGGAAAATGAGAGGAGGTCGTATTGGTCCTTCCTGATTCTTCCCTGTCCTACCATGAGCGACCTGAGGATTTGTTTCTGCTTAAAACCTTTTTTTTTTTTTCCCACTGCAGCTGTCTAAGTCTCCTGGCTGTCAGTCCTGCTCAGCCCAACACAGCCCTCTGCTGTGAGCGAGTGGGAAGCCTCACAGCCTGGCTGCCACTCATCTGTGTGAGCCTGATTTCCAGACACAGTTTTTAGGGATGTTGCCCACGTACTTTTCTTTTTTTACTGCAGGCTGTTATCTTGTGTTTGCATATTAGTTCAACACTACAAATGTTTCTCATGGTTTGAAAATTATAAAATCCATCAAATCACTCAAAAATTTCACAGTTAAACGTTGTCCCTGCTTCACCCCACCAAGAACCTCCACAAGATACCCTCAGCCCACGCCTGTGTGAGCACAAGTAAAGGACAGCTCTTACGTGGGGGCTGTTTTTACATGTTCTATCAAAGTGCTCTCAGGGAAAGGAGTTGGAGCTGCAAATGGTGTATTTCCGTTTACAGATAAAATGACTTGAATTGCTGCAGTTTCTGGCAGATGACACCTAGTGGAAGCACAACCTTCTCAGTAGTTTTACCATTGACAATAGACTGTGCTAATAAGTATGTGAGTTTGCCAAGCCTTCCTTTGTGCCTGCCTCAGAATGTTCCCTGTCGATGGGTAATCTCTACTGTGTGTTTATGGGAATTTGCAGCAGCCAGTTTCTCATGCTGCCATATGAAGACACCTTTTTTCCTCCCTATATTATATAAAAGTATGATGTCTGGGTAAGTTAATAGTCTAGAAGGCTTTGAGTCCTTTGAAAAGTACATGGATGAATACCTCGTGCATATGTTCTGCCTTTGCATGCTTGTAACACAGTGATCAGAAATCTGTAGCATAGCAGGGGATGGACTAGATGACTTGAAAAGGGTCCCAATCAACCTCAGCACCTCTCTGTGTAAGAGGCATATTGCTAAAATCAACATAAAGTGGTGGTGGTGCTGGTGGTGGGAATCCCATATATACACAGGGTTAGGGGAGGAGGGCAAAATCAAAAAGGAATGAAAGTTCCATTTTTTTTTTGTTTGTTGCCTACATTGATGTTGTTAAACCAACCAATGTGTGCTCCTTGCAGAAATGGGCGCAGAATGGGAGGCCCTGTTGTTAGAGAGAAATGAAGGTGTGGTTTCCAGCAAGGCACATACATAATAGTGCTTTCCCCTCTCCTGAACAGCACATACAACTGTGCTTTCTTCCCAGTGTCTGTTTGAGGCATACTGAACTCTTCTGTAATTCCCTTCAACTCGACATCTTTGAAAGGTCACGTCAACAGCAGGCAGTTGTGTGAAACTGGCAGGTTTTGCATAGGATCAGCAGGGGTATTTCAGGCTGGGCTGAAGAAGTGTTTGTAGCAATCTGCTTGTAAGTTTGTGTGGAATTTGTTTATGCCATTCCAGTGCTAGTATTTTTACTTTCACAAGCGTTGCTATTAAAAAAAAAAGTGTAAGTTTAAGAAAAAGACTGCCATAAAAACTTCTGCAAAATAGGGGATTTCAAAACATTGAATTATTTGCTACCTGGGTAATAAGTATGTACTTTCCTCATCATAGGCTTTGTTAGATAGAAGGCTGTAACAGCATGACAGTGGTCTGAGCAGCAATGTGCAGGCTGCATGGGGCACACACCCAGGCTGGGGCTTCATCTACCGCCTCTCCCACTGCAGGTGGTCAGGAGGTGGATGCTTCCATGTAATCTGCAAAGTGCTGCTGCTGCATTTCCCAGTGATGGGGTAAATGCTGGAGCATCTCAGCAGGCTCTGTGAGGCTGTGTCTGAGGGTGGGAGAGGGTGCAGTGTTTAGGTGGTGCTTGTGGCTGTAGGTGTGTGTGAGTCATGAAGACGTTTTGTGTCTGAGAAAGGAGTTGTGGTTACAAGACCACTGCAGGGACAGCCTGGAGCCACCTCTGCAGCGAGAAGAACTTGGCAGAGGTAGTACCCTGAGTATTCCAGCAGTGCAGCAGAACTCTTGGACTAGAAAAAACTGGTTAACCACAGAGCTGCAAAGATAGTGAAAGGTAAGCTGCCAAATGTAAGGTTCCTGGAATCAGTTCATTAGTACTAACATGACTGGTGGCACCTTTGAATTTACATTGCAGATGGACACTGGGCTTAAGTCCTGCAGCTAAATCTCTTCTGCTTTTCAGCCTGACCTCCACTTGTGCCTTGTGTTGCCTGCAAGGGTTGGAAGGGCTCTGTGAGGTCTTCAGGCCCCCTCACTGATATCAGTGGCACTCGTATTTTAGATGCCATTAGCATGATTCACAAACGGACTTTGCAGACCCTTAAGCTTATGAATTATTCTTAGCTCCAGCCAAAGGTGGACCTAAGTTAGAACTTGGACTTTTAGTCCCTCTAAATTTGGGGAAAGTTTGAATTTTGGCCTGAACTCTGGTGATGTGGTCTCATTTCCAGTCTCATGATTTAGTGGGCTGAGGGTCCTAATTCTGTATCTCCCAAAACTTTGATTTCTTTGGTGTGCCTGACAATCTGGGTAGTAACTGGCTCTATTTGTTTCATAGTAATTCAAGGTGGTCAGTAATAGATATTTTGGGCAAGATGTAAGAAGCTCTGTAATGGAACGGCTGGCTAAGTCTCTTTTTGACCTTTGATTTAAAAGCTTGGATGTGGAGACTATATAGGTACATAGCCCTTGCTGTTCAGTGTTTTCTTCACTGGAATCAGTGGGACCTTGATGTGTCTGTGGAATCTGCTCACTCAGCAGTCCATCTCTAGGCGTGCTTTGCTTGTTCTGTGCCTAAATTATTTCTGCAGCCTGCTGTTAAACATCTAGCATCAGTTTGCTTCAGCAACAATAGAGAAAAAATGGCTGAAAGGTACTTTATAGCGAGAATGAATCGGAGGCACTGTTGCTTTTATTGCACATCTCTGCTCTGCATATGATTTTCAGCATCTTCATTGGTTTGTAATGTGGAATAAGTTTCTACGTGCATAATAACCCCTGGGGCTCTTGACCCAATAATTGGACAGAGTTGTCTTGTGCATAACAAGAAAATTAAAGAGAGTAATGATTTGTTAGTTGCCCTACCACAATTTCATTTTTTTATAATGATGATAGGAAATGTCATGCTTCTATAAAACTAAACAAGAACTGAGAGCAGTTTTAGAATATCAGACTGCAGTCAATAGATGCAATTGTTTCTGCTTTCCTTTCCAAAAAAGTGCAGTTCAGGCTTATGCACATTGTAACAGGACAACTGCTTATATAAATAGAGCAGGGTCACAGCTGAACAATTTCTGAAAAGATTTAGCAAGTAAGGTAAACACAAACCACTGATATTAACTCTCTAAATAACCTCATCCTAAGATCTGAATGGCTTATGTTTCTGCTGTATTATTTTGTTTAGGTGAGATCCACTTTTAATGCTTTGTTTAGAGAGTATATTGTCAAAATTCTATTTATTGCTAATAAATACATGGAAAAAATATGTTTCAACAAAAACCAGATTAAGCCCAGTTTCTTGAGAAATGCTATTAACTCCTGTCAACAACTGCTGTCTGTTCATGCAAGATAATAGGTACCCTCCCTGGATTGTTTTTAACTTGCTTTGGATGTACATTTTGCAAAATAAGATGGAATTTCAGCTTGTGGCTGTAGGACATTATCTTGGTCTTTTTCAGCTCCTTTTTGCATCAGTTATTTTTTTGTTGCTTTTATTAGGAGAACGATCAGACCCCTGGTTAAAACCAGACACGTGTTCCTGAATACCCGCTCTCAGCTTGAGGGGAATCTAGCAGTGGTTTTGACAAGAAAAACCATTATTCATCATGCCTCATTTAGCAGGCATCAAATTTTACATTTTCCCTCTGCCAGCTATTCACTCTCCTGCCCCTTCTCATCAGTCAAATACAATTAATATCATCTTAACTGACTGTTAACTTTGATTATCCAGTCTAGTACTATTACTAGCTTTATTTCTTGACATTAGCAAACCATGAGTAATGATTTATAAACCAGTTAAAATGATGTTGTTGGCATTTCCACATACCTGAGTTTATATTTATTTTTTTACCCCAAATGCCTTCCAGACTAATTTTATATTACTGTGCTGTTTACTTATGCTTTGGCTCCCTACCAAACTTAGTATTACTGACCATCTTTCACTATGAATTCCTTTCTGCCATGAACTCTTCTTCACAACCTCTTGCTGACTGCTCTTCAAGGAAAGTTCTATTTTTAATTTTTTTTTCAATTTCATTATTCTCGTTGCTGGTATATCTTTCTTGGGAGTTTCTGAAGTGGACCGTAACCTCTCAAATAACATCATCTTTGACATTTAGTCAACATGTTGTACTGTCTCGGTTGAACAGTCCTTCAGCTGGTGTTCCCCACTGCTCAGAAGCACCAAGGAAGGAGAGCTGTCAGTCTCACGTAGATGGTTGCTGAGATTAAATTATTTTATTTGCTGGACCACCTGCTGGTAGCTGTTACTCTGCTTCTTCAAACACACATTTTTGCTGTGTTCCCTCTGAATGCTGCAAATGCTCCTGAGGTATTTGAGTAGCTGTTTGGCACAAATTGGCTCTGAGAGATCATTGCTGGAAGCAAAAAAATCAGATATGGGAAAGGCCTGAAGGGGTGTTTACATCCCTCATGCTGGGATGAAGTAGAGCTGGTCACAGTGATCTGCTGCCTTCCTCTCCATCCCATAGTGACACCCTCTTTTCTGTGTGTGACCTGGGTTTTAGAAGCAATGGTTCTTGCTATAACATGTCAATACTCAAAATACTCAAACCTTTTGGTGCAAATCTAGGAAGAGCATTGAACTATCTCTGTTTGAATCAGGACAGTCATCCAGCAGCCCTCCTGGAATGAGTTTGTGTGGTTGGCATGGAGGACTCCAGTCAGGAGCACTGGAGCTGTGTATTGATTTATTTGTCTGATACTTCTTCATCTGAACTCCACTTTGTCTTCTGCAGCTGGCTTGCTGTGGGCTTGCAGGGTTTAGTTGTGGATACAGATCTTGCATCTGTATTTCCTCAGCTCATGTATCCTTTTGGTGGCTACCAAAATTTTTATGACAGTATTTTTTTACTTATGGAGGGAAGACTTATATTCAGAAAGACTTCAGAGATAATTTGCTTCAAACACAATTATTAATATTAATGAATCCTTACAATTGAACATCAAAGTATTCATTAGAAGAAGAATTCCTTCCTTTTTCTTGAGTTTAAGCTTTAAGGATGTAGCTGGATATTCTTTTGTTCTTGTGGGCCAAGGAATATTTAATATTCCTTGAAAATTAGAACAGCTTCTAGGGGTTAGGGTTAGGGTTTTGAAACCATCCTGGCCCTAGATGCTGCACACCTGTGATGTGAGATATGTGAGTTTGAATTCACGAGGGACATGAGGGAAGTTGTACCAAAATCTCTTTGGTAGGTGTGACTTGTGGCCAGAGCCGATCATAAAGAGTTTGCTCCTTAGTGCAGAGGAGAGCTGAAGGCTGTGCATCCAGAGCAGACAGGGCAATGCCCCTTGCAGCAGGTCTCTGGTTTAACACATGCAATTCCCTTTTGTATCTCCCACCTCATGAGTCCTGCTTGTATGTCTGTGCCCTGGAGAAGGCAGGAGTTGTGGGGCTGTGGAACAGCCCTGCTCTGCTTGAGCAGCACCTGGGCTGAGAACCTCCTTTTTAGACACAATTTGACATTTAGGGACAAAACTGTTTGAGCCAATATAAATCAGAGGGCAAATCTGTGACTGTGCATGCCCTGGGGTAGTGTGCACACTCTTGGCTCTGTTGAGCCTGTGACCAGATACCTACCTGCAGATTTGCCAGGGAGGTGTGGAGACCCACAGGGTCCCATTAATGCTTCAGAGAATCATAGAATCATCAAGGCTGGAAGAGGCCTTCAAGATCATCCAGTTCCTGACCAATATATTCTTGGTTATGTGTTGGCACTGGTCTGTCATCCCTGCTGCAATTGCTTCTGCCCAGGCCAGCAGAATCTGGGCACCTGATTAAGGACTCCCAGTTCTGCAAGCTACCTGGGAGTGCTGAGAAACTCAGTACTGTATTTCCCAAATTCTTTGGTGAGTCAAGCTTGGAGACTCTTATCACTTGTGTATTTTAATTTCATAAATTTCTGTAGGCCAGAGGGAAGATCAGGATCTCACTGTGTTAGATGTTACACAGACATGTAGAAAGAATCTTGCCCTGAAGGTCTTTCAATCTATATACAAGAAGATTAAAGATTAGAGAAATGGAAATCTCATCAGGAACAATAATCAGATAATAAGTGGTAAATGTTGCATTAGTTCCACATTAGAGTTTCCCCTTGTTTTTGTGTTACATTCCTTTACTCTTACCACCAAAGATAAGAGGTAAAGAAAAAACTGATGTTTTCCACTCCTTTTAATATATCTCACCTATGGCAAAAGAACAACTGGCATTTTTATTGGTCTCTGGTTATTATGTTTAGGTTTGGGGTTCTTTTTAATTAACATTTATTATTATTAAAAATATTACCATAAAAATATTATTTCTTTTGCTATTACGAAGTGCAAAGTGTGCAGAGATGGGGCCATATTGGAAAGATGCTCTATAAGCAGAAAAATTAATCTACCTCTAGTTGGTTTAGCAGCCCTTATTCTGCTGCTTACAAGAAAATGAAAATACTTTTTAGAGGAAAATAAAATTTCAGTAATTAAATTTCAATATTAAAGTATAATCTCTAGCCCTAGCCCTTTTAAGGGACAGCAGAATATTGCTGTCAGGAAAAGTCAGTATTTTCTGGCTTTATATCTATGGAATGATTTTATGCTTAGACTAGTCAATATGCTTCTCTGAAGATTTTGTTTCACTTAAATGAAGTACAGCAATCAGCTGTCGATACTGAAGCCCTGTATGAAAGGCAGTCAATTTTCTTCCTATGTTCAGCTCCATCATGCTGCCTATAGCTCCAGTAGATTGCATTATTTGGCACACCTGTGAATTTAGTGAAGTGCAGTGCATACGACAGGAGGCTTCAGTTAAGTTATATCAGCATCTGGCACTTGCCATGATGAGATGTAGGAGGATTGAAAGAAATCATAGTCCCATTGATATCAGCAGTAACATTCACTGTACTCCAGTGAGGACAGGATTTCAGGATGTGTGTTGGTAAGGGCATGTCCCTGGCCTCTCTTAAACGGTTCCACTTGCAGAAATTGTCTTTTATGTCCTATGGGGAGAGGATCTTAAACATAATTTCAGTTTATTATTGCTCAGTGTTCTGCTGCGGACTAAATCTAACCATTTATTTAATGACAAAGTCTCAAACACCACAGATGATCGGAGCACAATTTTCAAAAGGTTAAAGGAAGCCTTTCCATGAAAAAAAATCGAGTGTCTAGGAGGCTCAGTGGTACAAATCCTTTTCCTGAGACAAGTTAAATACAGCGTTATCAGTGTCAGAACCAAAACTTTTGCCATTTACTTTCGTAAAGAACCATAAAGATTCCTAATTTCCTTCTGTTTCTCTTGCCGCAGCCCTGTGCTCCACATCCTGAGCCAGAATTTTCCTTGGCCCGCCTGGCTGTCGGGAATTCCTGTGTTTAAGATGATCTGCAGGCTCGTTCTTCAGCAGGGTCTGGCTTTAGGGAACACAGGTCTCTGGGGGCGGTTTGGGAAGCGGCTGGGAATCCTCCCTGCTTTCCATAGCTGGCAGTAG
>JAHLSL010000007.1:22532288-22666341 GCA_025920805.1 Petroica traversi
AAGCGGCTGGGAATCCTCCCTGCTTTCCATAGCTGGCAGTAGATGGTGCTGCAGCACCGGGCTTCGCTTCGGGAAGCTCCGGCAGCGTCAGCCCGCTGCTCTCTCAGCGCGTCCATCTCATACCGAATCGTGCGGGCAGGAAAAAGGCCCTTTCCTCATTCTAAAC
Source organism: Petroica traversi (assembly GCA_025920805.1). Classification (NCBI taxonomy): domain Eukaryota; kingdom Metazoa; phylum Chordata; class Aves; order Passeriformes; family Petroicidae; genus Petroica; species Petroica traversi. Next base: position 22,532,455 of record JAHLSL010000007.1, read on the forward strand.
ATGAGCTTTTGTTAGTGCAGGGTCCGTTCCGAACCTGGACATCGTTCGGCCCAATCTACTTGTTTCCTTTTCTTTTAGAAATGGGTCTGATTTTCCTGTATTTCCTTGGTCGGTGTGGAGTATGTGACAGACATCAGAGACCTGAAGTTACTGGTAACCACAGTATCCCATTTATCTCTAACCCGTTCCTGTAATTTCCCATCTCCCTCCCTCCTCCTTATATGCTCCCGTTTCTTAATTTACAATTTCAAATGTTCAGGAATATAATGGAAAACCCCCTTAAGCTTGCTTTAAACAGATCTGCTTAAAGCAGTTTGCTGTATTTTCCAATTAAAAAAATGGATTGGATAGGTTCAGAAGAAAGAAATCAATAATCTCCAGCACAGTAGACAATGAAGGCAGGCTTTCCAGTACAATACAGACAGTGCTTTACAAATGCCATGCAGAGAGAGACTCTTCAAGCATCTCCCATTTTGCTGCCTAAGTGCTTGAGATTTGTCCTGAAATGCTTCTGCAGTTCTCTTCCTGAGTCTGTCTGGAGCCAATTCTGATGACCGCATGAATGAGGGCAGAGGCATTTATTAAAATCCCTTTAAATAAATCCCTTTATTTAAATCTCCCTGCCTTGCACCATATGATTTCTGCTGGTGTAAAATAGCAAGCTTCAATGTTGTAGTGAGATGTTGTTGTAGGAGAGATGGCAACTTGTACAGACCAACAGGAGCACAGAGATTTTCCTTGTGCAGGTGGATGGGCCCTGGATCCAGCTGATGAAGGAGAAGAGACAGATCAAGGGTTTATGTGGTGCTCTTGTGAGCCTTCTGCTGGGAGCATGGCTAAACCTCTCCCCAGCAAAATCAGGCTGCTGGTCTGGGGAATAGGCCAGCCTGTTCCCCCCAGGAGACTCCTGGAAGTAGGCAGTGGGCAGCTGTGGAGGAGGAGAGGCTGTCTGAGGTCTGGCAAGGTCTCTGCAGTCTGTATCTTAATAGACTTAGTGCAGCTATGGATAAATTAAAGGATGCTGATGCATAATAGAGTCTGAGAAGACCATTCTCTGATCCCGCTCAGTCTGAGGGAGGCTGAGCGCTTGAGAAGGGGCTGTAATGTACAATCTACCTAAGAATATAAACCAGTGGGTGACAAGCCTGATCTTCAGCTGTCCATTTGGGTTTCTTCAAGGCTTTGCTTTGTGTGTGTAATCCAAATCTGTCTGTACCTCCAGCACAAAAGCATGCAGAATGAAAAATGTAGAGTTTAGAGGATTTGAATCTGTCTCTATGCCAGATCCAAGGGAAATGTCAAAGCTCAGCTGGAGATGAGAGGGATCTCTGGGCCAGATTCATTCCACTAAATTAGTTTCCTCAGTCCTTGAAATTTTACATCCATTTAGGGTGAAACTTTGCAAAACATAGCGTAGGTGTCTGTTTAGCTCTGAAATATCAATCAACATGAGAGTATTTTCTTGTTACTGCTGACTGAGGTTTCACAGGAAACCTCAGTTAAAATGGATAGAAAAGAGCCATTGAAATGGTCTCAGCACAGAAGTTTGGTAAAATGTATTGCAACATGACCATTATATTAAAGAGGAGGAAAAAAAGGGAAATTTTCTATGACAAGGATTGTGTGAGCTTGAGGTGCCCTCAGAATTACCCAGGCAAAATTCAGCTGAACTGCATATTTCAAAACCTGAGACAGGAGAAAGAGCGGCACAGATTAGTCTCTCATTTGTAGGAAAATAGTTAAAATGACAACAAAGACAAGAAAACCTACATTTCAATTTCAATACATCTGTTTGAATTATGGCTATTTGGTACTTTTGAGAATAAATTGCATTTGAAATGGAATCTTTCTAATGACTTATCTTTCAGGCAGGTATTGTGCACACCTTTTTAATGCATTTTACATGTTTGGAGGGGGGAAGAAAAAAGATGAATTATGAAGAAGTTAAGAGGAAAATAATTTCAGGAGGTAATGGATGAGCTCTGTCTGGAAGATTAATCAAGGCAGTTGCAAGAGAGTGCCAAAAGCATAACTGAAGTAGAACTAAATATCTGATTGTAATTAAAACTTTAGCCTTCTAATGGCTCCATGAAAGATATTTTAATAAACGTGAAATGCACTTTCTAAATGGCACGCTAACTTTTAATGACTTGGGTGTTTTGTTTGATTAGTAACCTGGACTGTTAAATTAAAGCCAACTGCAAATGCATGATAAAATATTGATGGTTTCAGGCAAATGAATTGGGGGAGTTATGCTTGACAGATTTTTGGTATCATTAAGGATTTTAACTGGTGGAAAATATATATTGCTGGTGCTTAAAGATAGTTAAAGAGGATCTCGTCATTTATATGCCCTAGTTTTAATTTTACAGTAATAATGGGAAAAAAAATCTGAATTATTCACAGATGGTTGGTCAAGAGAGGTCACTTAATTTAAAAAGTGTTATTTTAATTACACCTGTTTCTCATTTCCGGAATAGAAAATTAAATATTTGGTGGTATTTGGTTATTTCTTTCTTAGAGTGCCTGGAGCTTTCTTGAGGCTTCTGTGTGTTTTGTATGTGTGTTAAAGAAGTAAGAGTGACACGGTAGAAAGAGTTTTATTGTTTCCAGTATAAGCAGCTTTATTGGAAGTTAATTAAATTAAAAAAACATAATGGTGTCTGCAGGTTCAGAAATTACACATGGGATTTCCAAAGGAAATGGGGATGATCCCAGAACTCAGCCTCTTTTAAAAGCAGATTTATTGTATTATCAAATTTCAGCAGCCTTTCTGATATCTTCACATAAGTGAAAAAGAGAGTTGGAGGATTGTGGGGAAAACACTGGAAGTTTACCTGGCTCCTATTAGTTTGCATTAGCTAAGAAGAGGTTCTTACACCTGAGATGTGATGTGCTTTAATTGTAATGCCTTAGACTTTACAGAGATTTTATTTCTACTGTACTGTACTCTATTCCTCATGCAAAGAACAGAGATCAAAATAAGGCACAGCATCCAGAGCAGGGTTAATAGAGCAGCACTTCAGAGTAGTTGTAATAGGTGAGATTTCACTGGAGAGGAAGGGAGCACAGTATCTTTTTCATGCATGTGCCAGAGTGGCAAAAGGAGTGAAATCATATTTCCACTGAACTCAAAGGGTGCCTGGTCAGGGATTTCTATAGGACTAGGCATTTCCTAAAGATTTGCATCACCTTTTCCTCTTCTGGTCTCCTTCCTTCTTTCTGGTTTCTGCTCCCCGTGCCCGGGCAGCTGCTGGCTGTGCTTTGGCTGTTCCCATGGCACTGTTCTTCTGGCCCTAGGAATGAATCTCTCAGGCTCTACAGCAGAACCTCTACCTCATTTTCTGCTTCTGAGTTTCCTCTTACAGGCAGTGGCCTACAGCAAAGCAGCAGGAGGCAAAAGACAAGTCTTTGGATGACTAAAAGTGGACCTAGAGTCAAGAAAATGGGAGGAGCTTGGTGAGACTTTGGCCAAAGTCAGATATGAGTACCTCAGTGGGATCTCATGGAAGAGTAACTGTCCTCTGGCTTCCCAAGGATCCCAAATTCAGTCCCTGATGGGAGAGAGGGAAGGTGGCCCAGCAGATACTGTTCCCTTCTGAGGAGGGGAGGGGAAGATGTTAAAAGAGAAATGGTGTAAGTCAAGGCAAAAGAAGGTAGCTAAACCAGAATCTGCAATCATGGGAGTATTTGAGATATCTTAAAATGCCACAAGGAAGTAGGGAAAAACCATAGCTGAGGTACTACTTAGAGGAAAGCTCCAGGGCTAAGTCCAGTTTGAACTTATGGGAAGCAGGAACTTGCCACAACCTTTAGGTAATGTCTAATGGCCATCTTGTCCTAGGCAGAGGGCTATGAACTGATTTGCAGTCTTTAGGCCAGTATATTTATGCTGTGGAGGAAGGACTTGTTAACCACTAAGAGAAAAAGAGCCCATATACACTGAAAGAAAGTCTTAGAGACACTGGCTGCTGTTGCTTATCTGATGTCAACTTGTTACCTGCTGCTGGTATTGGAGAAACCTTCAGACTGCAAAACTGTGATGGTAGTTCTTCGGAATTTCACGTTATATTCCACTTGCTTTATTTCTCCATGGACATTAGACATCACCCTATCCACCAGACACCTCATATTAATTTTATGCCTGAGAATGTTTCAACCAGAGCATTTCCAGAATTCAGTGCCTTGGACTGCAAACTCATCAGGCCCATCTTGTCACTGAGTCATGTGCAATACTGAGCACACTATTGGTGCACAACTGATAAATTCTACGTCCCTGGAGACTCCCATTTGTCAGACAGAAATGTATCCATGTTCAATAAAAAATTCTGTCACTCTCTTGCTGTTTGCAGCTCTCTCAGATTTATATATTCAGCTGATGATGAGCCATTCAGTGTAATGGGTGTGATGTGTCTTTCCAGTTGGATGGGATGACCACAAATGTTATTGAATTCCACCAGTCTGCTGATGAAAGGCAAAATCTGTTCCCACACAATATCAGTAGTACCAGCGTAGGAGATAATGCAATATTTATTTATGTACAGGCGGCCATAGATAAATTTCCCATATTGTGAGCCTTGTGGAATGCTGAATGCTCATAAATGATGTACCAACTTTATCCTGGCAGAACTGGCAGATATAAACATGATGATGTTTCTGACTGGCCCAGTTTTACTGTCATCCAAATGGCTTAGTATATAATGTAAAAGCACGTCTGAGTCAGTGAATGCCCATTTTTGAGTGTAGCCAGATGGATTTCTACTGTGCAGGCCCTTGTTTGATGTCTAAATTTGTCTCCCACACACTCTCTGTATCAGCACGCTTGGAAGAAAACCTTGGTTTAATTTAAGCTGGTTATGGAGGCTCCATGCTCGCGTTTACAAATTTTCTGACGTTCTGGCTTTATTCCTCACCAGGTGGGCAGAAACACTGTAAAAATTATTTCTCTAAAAAACACAGACTGAGTGGGGAGTGAAACTGAACTCTTTGGTTTCAGCTAGGGTGGTGTAGGCGGTGTGGCATTCTCCTATTTCTTTGCATCAGGGAGGTGGGTTTATGCAGCTCTTCTCTTCGAGTAGCTCATCTGGAATTTTTTTAAAACTATCCATGCAACTTTTTTGTCATAAGGTACATGCTCACCTCCCTCTCAAGGATGGTGGAGATCCTTAAATCCAGGAGGAATTGGGAAGAAGCTGAGATATTTCAGGATTAAGCAGGGATATCATCAGAGCAACCTTTGAGGAACTTTTGAACCTCTCAGGCTAAGGGAAATGAAATTCACAGGTGGGATTATTAAACTCAGTGTTCTTTTCTAAATTGCCATATTGAAATGTTGTAGGATTTAAAATCCATAATGCCGAGTAGTTCTTGCATTGTTCTTTTAGCCATACTTTTCTTTTTCTAGATGCCCCTGCCTTTCCTTTAATCCAATTATATTTTCTTTCTTTTTTCCTTTTCTGTGCCAAATTAATTTGTTACAGATGAGGAAAAGAACATGGCAAGTCACCAGTCCTGGCTTATCCTCCTAACCATTGGGTTTTCTTTTCTGCCTGGTCTGGACACACTATCACATCTTGTTCTCAATTTCTGGAAAAGCAGAAGGAAATAGACTCTCATTCAGTCACATCATAATACACCTGAAATGCTTTATGATATGGTGCCAGTATTGGAAATAATTTGCTTTGTTTAGCATTTCATTCAGTCTCCCACTTTGCTGTGGAATTTGTATGAATTTCTACTGTGATTTTTTTAGTCCATTTTTCCTATTTCTCTCACCTGTTCCTAGCATATGTTTCTTTCCAGTTAGATTCCTCTTCATTTTCAAATGGCTGAATATTTTCCCTTTTAATTGTAATATTTTTTCTTTTCTCCTCTTGGCCTTTTCTCTTTCTCTTTCTTTTATTTTCTGTGTCCTGACTACTCTTTGCCAATGTGTTACATCAGCTTGACCTTGCTTGTTGTCATATGGATGCTGCAGTTCACTCTTCCTGTTCTCCAAAGTCCTTCCACACTTCCTTTGCTGCTGAATACATTTTCATCCTCTCTGCATCCCTGGCATAAGAGGATTTGTTCAGGCCCTACAGCCTTTACCTCAAAGATAAAAAAAAAGGAGTGGGGGTGGGTGGTAGGAGGTGAGGGTGGATCAAAGATCTCATCTGAGCCTGGGGGAACTTTTGGAGAGTGCCAGCCTCTGTGAGCAGGGACCTGCACGGAGAGATGCCAGGATTTACTGCGGGAGTATGACAGAGGGAGCTGGATCCCCTGCCTGTCTTTAGCCCTTGCTGCCTAGGGACACCAAAGCATGCCAGAACAGCGCAAGAGTGCTGTATTTTAATGTCATGTGAGTGATGGTGATGTGACAACCATCACATCTGCTCATTTTGTTTTGCCCAGACTAGAAATTCTGCCAAGACTTAGGGCCAGGAAGCCAAGTCTAAGTAGTGATGGGATCTTCACTGTTAGTGCTTTTTAAACAACATAGTTTGGGTGTAGTAGCACAAATTGTTGCTGTCCTTCCTGGCTTGCATTGATGCACCATATTACTTTCCAAGCTGATCAATGCCCAAGGCAATATAAATATTGTAGAATTGTGTACTATTGTATACTGTATTTTAGTATATATTGTGAACCCTGTCTTGCAGTCTAAAGCTACTCTTTCACTTTCATTTGGTGGGTCTGTGAAGCCTCAAATAAATGGCTCATCTTGAGTCTCTGCCAGAATCTTTTAGCTTTACACTAGCTGAAGGCAAATTCGTGAAACATATAAACAAAAGGTGTTACATGGTGGCTATTCTCATGGTGAGACTGTTCCTAAGAGAAAATATCATTCAAGTAGATAAAATTCCAAAATGGCCACCAAATATTGATACATACCACTGGGTTGTAAAGATTGAAATTAGAGAGTGCTCACTGGGGAGACCTCAGGTACCCACCTTGCACAGTGGCAGCCACTTACCTACAGAAATTGAAGATTGCTTCTGCCAGTGAAAACATCTGGAGACAGTGAGAGGGCAATATCTGAGGCCAGAAAAGAGCCTGTAATGACAGCTAATGAAGCCAGAAAGAGACTTTTGCAATGAGCTCTAACCTCCTGTCACCCCAGTCCATGCTGCGTGACTAGAATAGAAAATATACTTCAATATCTTGTCAAAACTGCTCTGTAATGTTTGGACTGAAGCTGCTTTGAAGGTGTGATCCTTTGCGGGATTTTTTTTGTTAGAGTAGAATGAAAAATGTTCTGTCACGTTCCAGGTTACAAACTGTAGCTGGTGTAATAAAAGGTCACTTTGCCATTCAGCATCCATTTCCTATTCCTTTGAAGTCCAACATTTACTAGCAAGTAAACCACGATACTTCAAAAGTTTCACAGCAGTGTGGTGAGGCAGAGACATAAGTACATGAGTAAAATAACTGATTATCTGGTACTGCTTTTGCTGCTAAACAAAATAGGGCCTGCCCTGGTTTTCTCCACATCTGTGCACTCTTCAAAGTTGTCTCTGGCTGTCTGTACTGTATCTTTTATACAGGATAAATATCTTTGAAGTGTGTGGAGAGGGAAAAAAGCACCTTCTTTTGACATCTCCTTTGCTTTGCTGCTTTCATTTGCTTGGGAGAATTAGAAAATATTTTATCACCTATTCTCCATTCCTCTTTCCCTCTCTCTTTCCACAACTTTTCATACTGTGAAAAGAGAGGAAATACCTAGGAAAAGATGTTTGCTCTTCACAAGCTGAAGAAAAGACTACGTGGGGCTACAGTGTTTCTTAAAAGGTAATTTCTTTTGCCAAGCTCCCCTATAATCAGAGCCATCGGAAACAAACAAGCAAACCAGCTTTCTCTGCTTGCAGCCAGGAAGGAAAATGTTATTAAAATGATCGCAGAGCCTTTTCTCAGGGATTGATTTTATGCTGTGTGCCATGATGTGAGGCCAGCCCTGTGCTGGGGATGATGCAATCTGTGGGCTGCAGGGGGCAATCCAGCACAACTCAAGCTGGTCTGACAGCCCTGTAAATAACTGATCCTGACAACAAAGGCCAAAATTGTGCTCACGGTTTGGGGACTGTCAGCCTGTGTTCTAGCGCCACGATCAGTCTCCTTTGTGCTCTGATTATGCCTTGTGCAAAACCTTTATCAGCTGCTCCTGTGTGTCCTTGGGTGCACTGGAGTTGCCTGTTTCCTCACCTGCAGTTGGTTGTTTTTCTGGTGCTGAGATGCTGCTTTGGAGACTGTCCTGCCGGGCTCCTGGCTGGTGCTCTCAAGCTGTGTCATCAGCAGGCTTAGTTTTCTTGTGCTTTGTTTCAGTCACAGCCAGAATGGATGGTGTTTGGCAAATGAACCGAAATGAAGCACAAGTTCTGGGAAGAGTTGTGTTGGGTCCCAGAGTGGTGGGGACACCGGTGCAATGGCAAAGGTGTGAGAGCTGGTGAGGAGAGGTGTGGAGCAGCTGTGACAGCATTTGGGTTTTCTGTTTTAGCCCTTAAACACTTGATGCAAGACAGTGAAGTGTCTTCTGCTCTAGGTTTGCAACAAGATGATTTAGTAGTGCTCAGGAACAAAGTGGCTGTGCTGAAGGCAGGGCAGCCATCTGTGCTGGATTCAGTTGGGGTGGAGTTAACTTTCTTCACCGTGGCTCTGTTTTGGATTTTTGCTGAGCAAAGGGTTGATAAGACAGAGGTGTTTTTGTTATTGCTGAGCAGGGCTTACACAGAGCCAGGGCCTTTTCTGCCACGGTGGTGAGGGGCTGGGGGTACATGGCAGGCTGGGAGGGGACACAGCTGGGACAGGTGACATAAACTGGCCAAAGGGATATTCTGAAGAACATCATGCTCAGTATGGAAGGGAGAGCCATTTGGAGTGATGTGATTTGGCTTCCCAAGTCACTGTTATGTGTGATGAGGCCCTGCTCTCCTGGAGAAGGCTGAACATCTGCCTGCCCACACCTGTGGGAAGTAGTGAATAAACTCCTTGTTTTTCTCTGCTTGTCTGCACGGCTTTTGCTCTTCCTGTTAAACTGTCTTTATCTCAATCCACAGGCTTTTACCCCTCCAAATCTCTCCCTGATCTTGCAGGTGGGGGAGTGAGCAAGTGACTGCACAGGGATTGGTTGCTGGCTGGAGTTAAATGATGACACTATCCCCATGTTCTCCAGAGACTGAAATGGAATTAGGCAGTAGGCTTGTTGAGATCCTCCTCCTCTAATTCTCTTGTGCAAGCTTGTTGAGAGCCTTCTCATTTGTTCTGCTTCTGCATCTTCATGAGGACTGCAGGCACTTTTCTCTCATTGGTAAAGGTTCAAGGTGATAAGAGGCCAGTAGGTTTTTCTGGTTACTTGCAATAATCAAGCAACGCAGAAAGGATTGGTGCAGTTTTTTTTATGACAACAAACTTGTCTATTGAATAACAAAGAATCACCATTCTGTTTTTAAATAGGAGGAAATAGTTTTACCTGTTTCTTGGGTGTGGAAAGATTAAAAAAAAAAAAAAAAAAGAGACCAGAACTAGAGTGAACTAGAGCTTATCATCCACAGGCAAGCCAGACTGCACTGACACAATCTGTGGGGAGCCAACTGTTCTCATCTCAAATCTTTGGAAGTGCCTATAAGGGAGAAAGGATTAAATTTCCAAAGTTGGATTCAGTAATGAGATACTGATGTTACTTTAAACCTTCCAACTTAAAAAGAAAAAAAAAAAAAAGACAAAACCCCCCCAACTTTTAGAAAAGTTCTGTAATTTCAAATCCCTTGTTTAGGGAAGCACGTGGGATGTCTTGTCTGACTAAGTCCTCTCCTCACCCACCACCAGTGAGTGGCTCTGTCCCCATCCCAGGATGCCATCCCAGGACCAAGTGCTGTCCCTGTGTCCCCTTGCAGGCCCTGCTCTGAGCTGGGAGAAGCAGCTTGCCCCTGCAGCACAGTTCTGCCATGCCCCTCCTGGGAAGCAGCCACTTTGCCTCTGGTAGTGGCTCTGCTTCAGGTTTCATAAATTGCTACCATCCCTGTGCAGGGCTGGCAAAGTGCAGCTTTCTGTTTTGTTTGCCCTAGATACAATTTTATTATTAATCACATCAAGGAAGGCTCAGAGGTTTTTAGGGCTAGAAGAGACCATTACTGTAATCTAGTTTAGAAAACATCTTCCACTGTGGTTTTGGGTTTTGTCAAAAAGAAAAATGTTATTTTTTTTCCTTTGCCCTTAGGCCTTAAAGTGTAATTTAAGTTCTTATAAACCAAACAGAATGATAGAATAATCATTATTATTGTATTTTTACAAAGTTTTTTTCATTTACTGAATAAATTTCTCAAAACTATTTTTAAGTATTGGAATAAAAACCTACCATGGTTTTAAATGGAGGAAAACTCCTCTGCCCTTTCTGGTTAAAACACAGACAAACTCTGATACCACAGGGAAGTGCAAGCATGGGAGCATGGACACATCACAGCAGGATCTGTCCAGGGAAGCTGAGGAGAGTTTTATCTGTATCTGAATAACAAGCTGAAGTGGGCCATAGAGGAATTCTGCTCACATTTCTGACAGAAGCAAAACTTTCAGCTATTCTTGATGCTCAACTCTCAGGACTTGTTTAATATTCAACACTGGTTTCATCATCAAAGAAATTGAGGCAAAATTAAAAATTCTTTTCCTGGGTCTGTTATTTTCACAGCTTCTACTTCCTTTCAATTTTGATACTGCCATCCATTTTGATAAAAGAAAATGATATGTGAGGAACAAGGCAGGCAGGAAGAAGACAGAACGAAGAGTGCTTTTCAACACTGACTTCACCTCTGCAGAAGTTTATAATAAGGTGTCTGCAGATCACTCCCTGCTGAAAGCTCTCACAAATAACACCCTGTTATGGAAAGTGAATTTAACCAGTCCAGCTATGCATGACTGCTGGGGAGCACCACGGCTCACTCTGATCTCTGAACACTTGGTCTCTCCTGTCTAGTGCTGTGCAATTTCTTTCTGCTCTTGTCTCTTGGGCACATATGACTTCTGTGTTGTTTTTGTGTGTGTCTTGTCTCTTCCTGAAAGCTTTTGTTGGAAGAAAAGGCTTCCAAAAGCTTGTTAGGGTCCACAAGTAAGGTCTTTTCAAGGTGCCTGATTTGGAAAACATCCTTTCTGCCACTTGTTCCCCAAATGAATGAGTGAAGGAGGAGCTCTGCCTGTGTGGGCACCTTGAAGGGCAGCATGAAAAGTGGACTAGACTTTGGGGGGATCCCCTGAAGCTCTGCATTAGGTCAGTCCTGGCTGTGTCACTGCTTCCTGGCGCAGACCTTGAGCAAGCCATGTGGTCCGTTCTATGAGCCGTGGTCAGGAGCTGCACAAAGGATGTAACACAGCTCTAAATTATGGTCTCAGACAGCATTTGTTCTGCTGTCACTGGGGAAGCATCTCCATTGCACCAGCCTGGCCAAATTTGGTAGCAGCACAGCTGAAGCATGATGTGCATGCATTTCTCTTTTGGAACAAGCAGAGAGGTGGTGATGGCCACATAGGCAAAGCCAGTGGAAGCGGGGTAAACTAGGAGGTTTTCTGTGACAAAAGGAAAATTGAATGAATTTGTGCTAGTGCTCTAGACTTCAGTAGGCTGTTAAGTACAAAAATCAATGTTAAAGTAACATTACTGAGCTATTAAGCCTGTTAGTTAACCTGTGGAGCTCAGCCTGTAATCTCACAGCCCTTTTTGAGCTGCACATAGGCCAGTACCTAAAACACTACTAGCACAGAAAAATGGTAAGGTACTTTGCTTTTCTGTAATTCCAAAAGAGTTTTACAAAACACAAAGTAAAGCTTGTCTAAGAACAAATTAAATACATGGGAAGTTTCACTTTAGGGACTAAAGTTTTCCAAAAGTTCCCACGTTTTCCAGAATACATAAAGCCAGCTCTTGTCAGGTGTTTGGTAATACTAGTATTTCTCAAAGCCCTCTAGCAGAAAAAGGTAGATCTCTGAATGTATTTGGATCTTTGGATGAGATGCTGTTTGGACTAAGAATGTCCCTCTGTGTTTGTACATGAATGGATATGGCAGGATGCTGGTCCCAGCCAGGCCTTATGGTATCACTGCATTTGCTGGTGTTGCTGCTGGAGTCACTCCTGTTGCTGGCAGTTAAAAGTTAGTTCTGTAATTGTAATGTGTATTCATATTCCATAGGACTCTCAGCAGTTTTGCAATTTCTGTTCTTTACATGGTGCCACTCTTTGCATAAGAAAAAATGCTTCAATTTACATAGTCTCCAGGGGAGTGGCAAACAAAACCTGCAGCCTGATTGTTTTTCCTGTCATTCCCTATTTTTCTGAGAACTTCTTGTGTGTCACTTTGCTTGTATAACCCGATACTTTATTACAATTAATAGACATGGATTTACTAGCAGCAGAACATAAGTGGGCATTTGTTGTTCTAGTGACCCTTGTCTTCTCTTCCCCTGATAGCTCATGCAACTCATTCAATCCCAGCTGAAGCTTTGGATTCTCTGAGACTGCAGACGAGATAAAAGGCTGTGTAGCAGCTCAGAAGGGTGTGCTATATCCCCTTTAATGCGATCCATTGTGGGAATCAGCCCAGATGCACTTGCCTGTGGTTAAAAAAAGGAAGTATTTTTAAAGCTGTGTAGACATTATCATAGCTCATATGTACGGAAGGGTCAAGCTAAAGTTGTCATGGGGATTGCATCTGAAATCCTGGTGGCACTGAAGTCTGCCAGAGCCTTGACAGCCCCATTAATTGAGTTTCTGTGGTTGGTAAGCCTTCTTTCCTAATGTTATTTTTAATCCCACATGGAGAAATCAGAATGCAATGGAGTTTTCAGAAGGGGACTGAACTGTCAATGCCCCCATGCCATTCAAACATTTTATGGGGTGGGCAGAGAGGATGAGGGCAGATCCTCCAGCCTGGCTCTTAGCTGTCATGGGGTGGGAGGCTGCTGGCGTTGCTCCAAGCTGCCCAGTGCCACCGGGGAAGCTGCTGTGAGGGAGCTGGAGGTGCAGACTAGAGGTTATGGTCCCATTCTTCCCTTCCCTGGGATGCGTGGGGATGCAGAGCCCCGGGGGTCAGAAACTGTCCTTCCTGCTCCAGTGGCTCTTTTTGGGGTGCCAGCCTTTGGACTTTGACATGTGAACAGGCTGTGCAGCCCTTGGGGTTAAGGACTGCATTAGCTGGTTGTGGGTGACCCAAGGGGAGGCTCCAGCTCTGAAGGGAATGTTGTACAGTTTCCTGTTTCTTTCTTCCTTGAATTTAAACTCCTTAAAGGCAAATCCCTTCACTTCTCAAATAAGCTCTTTACTTTTGCCTTTCAACCCTAAATAGCTTAGCATATAAGTAGCTTCTTGTGGAAAAAAATAAAGTCGACGCTGTTTATGTTTCTGTGATTGGATGCTCAGAATGAATTTCTGTCTAATCCTAGTTTTGAAATTGATTTGGCACAATGACCTTGGTCAAGTCACTTAACCTCTCAGTGACCCAGTTTTTCCATTTGTAAAATAGAGAGCAGAATACCCTTGTGAGCTGGGTAAACACATCCTGAAGCTTAATTTAGATATGCCTGTTTTAGAGGCCTTTGAGCTCTGTGGTTGGAAGCACGATGGAAAGCAGAACAAGCTTCTTGTTAGGGAGTTTAATCTACCAGTGCACCCTGTGGGTCTAGTGCACAGGCCAGCCCAACCAGAGTCTTTCTGTAGCCCTTGAACATAAAGGAAGCAGGAGGTTCATGCTTGCTAGGAGTGGTGTTAGAGCATCTTAATCCCATCTCTGTGCTTGGAGAGGCAGTGGAGCAGCCTTGCATTGCCCCAGCTGGGTGCTAGGTTAAGGAGGAACGGCCAAAGAGGAATGTCAGGTGCACTTGACCCTCCTGGTTTCCAGCCTTATTTGGTCTGAAACAGGACATGTGCAGACTGGATGAGTTCTGGAAGCAAAGTAGAAGTGTTGGCATGCCCGTTTGCATACTAATACAACCCGAATGCCATTATTTCTCCAGCTTCCACAGCTGTGTTATGACTGTACTAGAGCTGAATTCTAACAACCAGCCAAAAGGTTTGTTTGCGTGTATATGTGCACCGAGATTTTGCAAGCAAAACTGGAAAGCTTTCTAGTTGTTGCAGTTGTGGTTTTTTTTTTTAAACCCTGCACAGTTTTAGGCTTACATTAAAAATTATGGATCAGCTGTATTTTAACAACTGTCTGCTCCCTGAATTTATGCAGTTGATGGCCTCAGAGCTCAGTTTGAAAGGTTTCCCCCTCTGTATTGCAACTGGGACTTCTTCCATAGATTCTCTCTTTTTTAACAGAAACAGTGTTTTATCTTTGTATCTTTGTCTTGTATAAAGGATAAAAATCTATAGTAATCCTTTCCTATGTAGACTGCTCTATTTTTCCCGTAAAACACTCTTGCAAATAAGTCTGCAGATCTTTCAACACAATGCCTGAAGCATCACACATGATAAATCCTTCCCTAGTCTCAGTTTTCTGTAACCTTCCTCATTCCTCACAATGACACACACTTTCTCTCATTCATCTTTTATTACAATTCAATATTGTGCTTGAATATAATTAGGTTTTATGCAGTATACCCTTCCCCCCATCCTTGGGGTTTTTTTTCCTGAAAAAGGAAAAACTACTTGTTCCCATGCACATTTCATCTGGAAATTGACTTCAGTGTTATAGGTTCCAATATATTTACACAACAGGTAGGGAAAGGTATTGGGAAAAAAAAAGAAATATTTTTAACATCATAAACCTCTAGCAAAAATATGTATGTAATAGAATCTGGTACTGTGGTATTACACACATTACAACTGTCACTGTGACTTACAGCCTTAGTTTAGCTGAAAGAAAATCTATAACCCTAGAAATGCAACAATGTCCAAGTCACAGTTCAGAGTAATAAATGTTTTTCACAGAATAGTGTAATCCATATTTCCAAAGCTGATACAACAAAGGCATTTCTACTAGAAATCTTTCAATTTCATGGGCGGAGGCTCAAAGAGGGAGAGAGAATGGTTAGGAGGAATGATAAGTAATAAAATGCCTGTGTTCAGAAATATTGGCCCTTTGGCTACTGCCTTTGGTTGATTGTCCTTGCCCCCAAATTACATCTTAATAAAGTATCATCTGTCTTTTGATACCAGTACAAAAAATCTACTTTTAAAGTTCCTGCTGTGGTTCCAGGGTGGTGAGGACATTGGGTTGCAGGCAGCCGTGCATGAGCACCTTGGTGTGTCCCACGTCATGGGAATCCTGTATGGTAAGCACTGGTCCCTCTGGGGCAGATGATGCAAAGTGTGCTCTGGTGATGATGTGTTGTCTGGCCAGGGCTCTTGGACATGCTCCTCTGTCTCTCAGGGCTGGGAGCTGCCAGCTGCTGTGCCTCTTTGGGGTGCCAAGAGTGCAATCAATCCCTTTGCACCCACTGCTGAGCCCTTCACCTCTGTGCTGGGATGAGCTCATGGCTTGATGGGGACATTAAATTTCTTTGTTTGGGAGCTTGAACTGGGAAGTCTTATCCCAAATATTAATTTTTGGTTAATCTCAGCTGTCTTTTTCCTAGGAAAAGTTTTCTCAGCCAAAGGTAATGAGAGCCTGGGGTGTCCTTGTGCCCCTGGCTTTGGTTTGACTTTGTGTGTGTGGAGAGAACCTGACCATGTGCCAGAACAGTGAGGCTATCCTGGCAGGCCTTCCTGCTGGTGACAGCAAACAAATATATCACACTCACATTTCCTCTCTCAGAAGCGTATAGTTTGAGTAGCTAAGTAGCTTGTGTTTTGGGCTTCCAAGACCTTCATTTGTTTCTGCCTTCAAACTTCCTGGCAAGCTTGCTAATGTCTATTAATTTTCCAAAGTCCATGAAAGCAAAAAAAGAGCAAATTGCATTAAAGCAATCTGTAATCATTTGAGTTACAGTATGAGTGAAATACTCTCATAGCTGAGCAGTTAAAATGGAAATGCAGTATTGGGATTCTGTATGTGCCATAGTTTATTCCCCACTATATGTGTTGCAGAATATCAGGTTCATTCCAGTCAAGGTTAGTAAGATGCTAGTGTTTAGTTTCACGTTAAAAAAAAACCAAAAACAAACCAAAAACAAAGTAAATGGAGACATTGATAATAGGAAAAACATCTGCTTTAGCGGGCTCTTCATTTGTTTTTTCTCTTTCCTCGTGGGGCAGAGAAGATGTGCAGGCACCCAGGACTTCTGAACGGGGTGTGTTTTACAGCAAGCATGTGGGTGGCATGGAAAGGCCAGTAGGTTGGTCTGTGCTGAAGAACCAAACTTTTAATCAGAAAAGCAGAAGCTCAGCATTTCTAGTTGTATTACCATCTTGAAGCATTGCAAGCGCTTGGTATATATAACACTAATATTGTCCCTACTGTGCTGAGACATCATGCTTATTTTAATGCACAGTACTAAAAATTTCAACTTCACATAAATTAGCTTTATTAGCTACTTTACTTAGTCATCATTCCTATTACTGCTTCATTAGAGAACTGATTCATAATCATTGACTTAGGAAGAACAGATTGCAGAGTTTTCTCCTTTCTGTCTGCTCCTCACCTTCCCGGGCTTCAGTGTGCATTCAGACTAATGCAATGATAAAGCATAAAACACCAATCCCTTTTGAATCCTGATGTGGGACAGCCTGAAATGCTCTGTCCTTGTAAAGTTGTGCTTCTCTCAGACCTACTGTAGGAGACTCTATAATCTTGATTGGAGTGTCTGACTCACAAGGATGAGCTAATTTTGTTGGCAAGTTCCTGCTTTCTTGAGCCAGTATAATCATATTTTTCTGGTGTTCAGGTGGCTGTGATAGGAGTCTGAAATATTGCATGTGTGTAAAATAGTCAAGGCATAAAAATATCCTCACAAAGTGGTGAGGCTATGTACAACTTACGTGCCCTTGGTGCACAGGACAGCAGACACTCTTTTCCATCTCACCAAGGTGAAAAAGCAGTTATCATCTGGCATTTGTCAGGAGACCTCATAGCTCTGAGACCAATTGTTACATCCACTGAGGTGTGACCTTATAGTTGGGTTCAGGATGTGACCTTTCTGCTGAAACACAGCTACCAAGCAACAGGCTTCTCAGAAAAGGTTTATCATGCCTGATCATTTGGGTGTTACACTTCTCCTAGGCTTTGGCAGCAACTTAAAGTATGAAGGTGGATATTTTGAAACGAGAAAGTAGGAATGTCTTTGTGAAAGAAAACTGATCTTTCTTCATGTTGCTTTTATTTGCTGCTATCGTTTGTTTTTTGATTGTTCTGATAGCCCTGTCTTCAAGTGCCATGGAATTTTCTCCGGTGACCCCTAAATCCATGACAGCATATGTGTCACATCGGCAGTCCATGTGTTTCTTGATTGGAAAGAGGGGCCTCTTACCATTTCTTGCAAGGAAAGCTGTGCTTTTCCTTCAGAGTTCTTGGAAGGAATTTTCCCCACCATCAGGCTATTCTTCGACAGTGAAATGGGAAAGTTTTGCTAAAAGATTGTTACATGTAGTGGAAAAGTATTCTGCTGCAGGGACATGAGCATTGCATAGCATTGCAACTCATTATGTCTCAGATGAGAGGCTCTGGCCTCATGAAAAGGTTCATGCTGGTTTCCCTTGCTGCAATGAAGAGAAAATTTGAAAATCCCAAATGCCTTGTAGAATTCCTATGACCTTTTGGTAACTTTTTAGACACATGCACTTGCTAAGCTCTAATATGCATGTGGTCACTGAACTGGCGCTCCTCAAAATTAAATAGACCTAATGCAAATTACTAATAATCTGAGAAAGCTTTGTGCTAAAGAGGCTGTAGTAAAATTTCACAGGAGAATCCTCTTCTGCAGGCTACATTAAATGGCCTTGTTAGACATTTGAGTATTGAGTGTCATTATGTAGTGATTTGAGAAGGACAGAAAAAAAAATCATAAAACTGCTAGTAAGATTCTCACAGCAGATCTATTATGGCTAGTCTCACTCGTAATAATTTAGAGTTTTAATTTTCTCAAGCGTCCCACAGGTTTACTATATCCAGCCAAATGCTTCACGGACAAGTTGGCAGAATGAAAGCTTTTTATGACCTGTCCCTACTGGTGGCTGTTAAAGCTTCACCCCGTCTTCCTCTGTATATGTGTGCCACACTCAGGCACACGCACATGCACATCCATCCACACTCAAGAGAAGTCTGAGGGAGACACAAGAGTTTGTCAATTCCTGCACAATTTTCAGCTTAATTCACACTGTTCAGAAACCATCAGCATCTTGAGGCAGGGGCTCTTTCCCCCTTGGTTTTAAAACCAAGGGAAATATGAAAAACTGAAACCAGAGGCAGATTAATTGATACAGAAACTCAGAGACAGGGCATTCCTGATTTGAATATTCCTCCTAAAAAACAGCACCTCTGCCTCTGGGTTTTACTCATCTGTCAATATCCATATGTTTGAAAAGTGAAGAACCTGCCGAAAAGCTGGTAAGACCCCTGGCAGAGACTGTAAATATCCTGAACCTGGGGACTTATATCAGCAAGCAAGGGAAAAAATACAATTTTCTACCTAATCAGTACAATGCTAAGTTAACCATGCTGGGTACTCAGCCCACAATTCGGATCCATTGCTGACAAATGGGGACAGGAGGATGCATGCCTCAGTGTCTGGCTGTAGGGATGCAGTTAGTTGGTGCTCCTTGGGCTGTGAAAGGATGCTGGGGATTTCCCAACCCCTGCTGACCCCTCCCATGAGCAGAGCTGGCCGCAGGTGTGGAGAGATGGGAATCCTGAGCCGGAGGTTTTAAACAGAAGTGTTGAAATTAGCTTCAACCTCTGCAAAAACTCTTTGACAGAGCCTCTTGCAGCAAAGTCCCCAGAACATGAATTTTGACAAGGAAAGAGCCCATTATTATCAGTGATGTTTCAACCATTATTTTATGAATATATTCAATGACAAGAACTAGCTTGTTTCCAAGACAACAAAATTCAAACCCGATCCATGATTGCTCTAAAGGAGGCCTCCTGTCATTTCATTCCTTTGAAGAAACTCACAATTTGATGGGCAAAATGCCAGAAATAATTAGACAGAATAGCACCATAAACCCCAATGGAAGCAAAATATCTGCTGTAAGAATTTCCCACCAGAAATCCTGAAAATCAAATCAAGGCCCAGATAAAATCTTTTCTGTTGAGTGTAAGAATGAAGGGGGAAAAAAAGTGGGTGGGAGAAGACAATCCAGTTTTTTACCTCATCAAAGGGAATACTAAAAACTGTCTTTGTGACTTGCTTGTGTCTTCTTGTGAAATAATAAGTGGGCAGGGCAATCAAATTTAAAGCAGTATTCCCCAAAGCAAGGTCAAAACTGCTAGAAATGTTCATTTCATTTTTATTTGCTTTTCCTGCAAGGTACACACTGTGGCTATAATTTCCCATTCTTTATGGGGAGATCAAAAGATTTGTGCTGTGCCGTGTAGGAATCAATTCAGTCATCCTGGCAGCACGCCAATCTTTATTACATTATTTGTTAACCTGCGTTATTGCAGAATGGAATAACTGTTCCCTGGGATAAACTAGGGAGCTCTTCTTGCTTCCTTGACCTTGATTTCCACGCTCGCGCCTTGTCCTCTCAGCACCCACATGCAGATAATGATTGTCTGTGTTAGAGTGAATGAAATATCACTGCAGATCCTGCGCCGAAGCAAATCACTGAATTGGTGGCGTGTAAGTGAACCAGCAGCCTTCATTGTTTGCCTCTGCTTTTGCAGCAAACGGAGTCTCAGGTGTTTCTTCCAGTGGGAGCCTCCTCGCTTTACTGGCCACGTGACCACACTGTATTTGCTCTTTTCTTCCTGCCAGGCCATTTCTATAGTCTTCAAAGCCAAATCCACCAGTCAAGCCATCCTTCTTGGAGTATTGCTGAATTTTTTGAAGAATCTTTTTCATTAAATTGATGAGCAGTGATGTATTTTGGTAATTTTGGGGACATGCATTAGGGGCATGTCAAAAACCAAGTTTTTGAGTTCTGCCTAAGTAAGCATCACATGTACAAGTTTCACATGTACCAGTTCTGCATTGGGAATGTTTCGCTTACGTTTTGTTTGCACAGTTATGCTTTTGTAGAGAAAATGGAGGGTAGGTTCTGTTTTGCATTGAACTGATATAACTCAACACGTACTTGATGCCAATTGATATGGGTAGCTTTTGGATTGAACCAACATTTATGTGTGTCCTAAAAAGTGCTGGAAGTTTGTGGACATGGTGCCCCACTGCTGCTCTAACCCTAGACTTCCCGGACAGGTGCATTTTCCATCTATACAGAACTTCCTGACTGAAAGAGCCAAGCTTGAAGTCGTGGTTTTTGTGGTGGGAGACAGAGCATGGTAGGGGAGAAGAAGCAGCCTGGAATGAGATTCTTAGGAGTCTAAGACAGATCTGAGGTTTCATTTCAGTGGAGGGCAGGGAATACTATGCTGATATGCAGTCTGCACTGTGAAATGTCAGACTGGGTTGAACTCCTCCCTGGCTGATGTAATTCAGTACAAAAAAATTAGATTTCAGTGAGGAAATATTAATAAGGGAGAGAGAAAGGGAACAAAACTTGCAGATTTTTTTTTTCCAAAGTGTTCTCCACTGCTAAAAAGCAGGTTTTTAACCCTATTTTGAAATAGAAACTTTTGTTGAAATCTTAGGATTTTTTATGGGGAAAGTATCCTTCATAACAACAAATCCCAGTCACCAGGTTGCAGACTAAGTTGATGTCATTAGTTGATGCCAAAAGAATGTAAAACACAGGAAAATGGACAGTGTGGTGTGGACCAGGCTCTGAGACCAGGGCTCAGAAACAGTGAAAAAGAAATGACTGTCTTTTGTTGTCCCTCTCCTGAGAGCCAGATGGTGGTGGGGAAGCCTGGGAACCAGTTGAAGGGACAGCCAGCAAAGCCAGCGCTGCAAGTCTGGGCAGATGCAGTGGCAGCGTGAGGGACAAGAGCAGGGACAGAGCTCTAGGGACCTTTCAGGTTTTCTCCATTTCATTTGAGACTTCTCTCTGAGGCTCTGTGCTTGGTCAGGTACACAAGTTAAAGGTGGTCACCTACCTGCTTGTCAGGTCACCAGGGAAGTGCTCAGCTGTGCTGCCAGGTCATCCTCCTGACGGGATCCTGGAAACTGCCAGAGGAGTCAGGCTGGAATTCAGCTGCTGGTTTCCATCATGACAGCCCCAGTCCCCTCCTTGTGCATTTGGGCTGTGCTGCTTGCACTGAGTGGAGCAGGGAGCCCAGAAAACATATTTAGCCAGACTTTGCAATGGGCAGGGCAGGATTGCAGAAAAAAGAATTTCTACCTTTGCTGAAATGCTCCATGTGCTGCTTTGCAGAGGGATTTTTTTTTCCATTCTGCTCTTCCATATTCTGATGCTATAATCTGAAAATACCTCTGCCTTACATTAGGTTGAGACAAAGGTGTTTACAAAAGCACTAAGCCTGAGATTCCAGTCACCCAGCATCAAAATAGGAAACTTAAATTCATAAGCTCCCTCCTTTAAACTGATGGAAATGGATCCAAACAAAACAAACCAAAACAAAAGCAGTAGGTAAACATGTTGGAATGTACAATGGATAATGGATATTGAGGGATGATCTAGTCATGCATGCTAAACAGATACATTTATGAGTTTAAATTTAATTAGCATCTGGAAATTAACAAGGCTAGGAAGAAGGGCAATGTGTTTTTAAGTGAAGGCGATGAATAGGTACTGTTAGGTGCATATAGATAAATGAGGATTTAATTTGTAAGAAATAATGAGCCAGGTGCCTATAAAATAATTTGTGGGGGTTTTTTTTTCCTGCTGGATATCACAAAAGATAATGGTGTATCACTTCAAGGTCAGTCTGTATCCACCTGTTCATTTCTTTTTTGGGAAAATATTTTTAAGAATAACTAAATGAAATTTACTTTGTAGAACACTGCTGGGTGTTTTGATTTTTTTTTTTTCATAATTATGCATCATTACTAATTTTACATTCAAAACCCAGCCAGCCTTTGTTGAAGAAGGCTTTAGTTGCTGCTCTGATTTTAATTTTTTAATCTGAACATTGACTGAGACAGGTTTCTGTGGAGAAATGCTAGTCCTAGACTGTGTCCCTTATGTGTGCCATATGGGGATGCATTTCTGGAAGAAATGATATTTCATAGTGCTTGAATATGAAAACATTGTTTTAATATCAGACCATCACTTTAAAAAGCAAAGCATTGGTTTTACACCAGGACTTCTTTAAAGAAAAACAGTTAAACTGAGTACTGTATGATGCTATGAATTGCCTTTTCCCTGTCACCTATAGGATTTTCATCCATCTCCTTAAGCATTTCAGCAGAGACTACTACCACTTGAATGGAAAACTAATGATAGCAGGAGATCCTGTTATCCCAGTGATGGATAGGACTGTAAAAGTTACCTGTTGGGTCTTGGTGATGTTCAGCAGAGTGAGGAAAGATTATGGCAGACTCTTTTTTTTTTTGCTTTTTTTTTTCTTCTTATATTTCTGGGAGTACTTCTGCTGTCTCTGGGTGTTGGTGGGGTGTAAGCTGCACAGACCTTGTAACTGGGTAAGACTCAGCCTCTTTGTCTCTGTTCTGCTTTTTCAAGTGCTGCAGCAATTTCTTGGATTTCCAGCAAAAAATTGCAGTGCCTGGTTGTTGCTTATGCATTGGTTTGTGAAGCTGCTATTCCTCAGAAAAGGGAAGCCAGAGAAGAGAGGTTTCTCTTCTCATGTGTTAGCCAAGCAAAGAACAAGTGAAATTTTATGAAAGAAAGTGAAGGCATTTTTCTTCAAATCAAATGTCATAGGTCTGCTGCGGGTAATAGCTGCATGCAAATTTATTCAGGAAGAATGACTCTCTCTGTCTCTGTCCCTCTCTTTTATAAGGAAAGGTGTTAAGCACCCTATATAAGCATTACTCCCAGTATGTCGTGCAATCAATAACCAACTTTACCTTGAACAGGAATGAAAGAGATTCTACCAGGAATGCAAAGGATTTGAGGAGGATTAGTATTTTGATCAATTTTTAACATACAGAGTTGGATTAACATACCAGCGATGAAGTTATCTGCTTCAAATGATCTTGTGGTGGAAGGGGAAGACTGAACACCCTCTTACTGACAGTTCTTTGCATTGAGATAAATTTAATGTGGCACTAAAGAAGGGTTTATGTTTGTATAAATGCCTTTTACAACCAACAGTTTCCATCCATTTAATAATGACCCTGCTTTTCTCACGAGAAGAGCTCCATTACCAAGCTGTTGGTGCAGCTTCTGCAGCGCCAGGCAGCTCTTCCCGCGGCTCTTAATTGCCCGGCCCATCTGCGGAGCGCGAGGCGCGCCGGGGACACCTGCTCCCTCAAATGTACTTTTTAAGGATCACACCCATTGCGGCTGATTGCACGAGGCCTGGTACTTTGGTTGTGTTTTAGGAGAAAGATGGGTAAGAGCCAGGCTTCCTGCTAGGCGTGCAACTTGGCAAAACCAGCCTCTGATGAAACACCCGAAAGGTGCAGGCCCCAGAAGCCCACGTGCAAACATCTCTCTTTGCATGAAGTGTTTAAGTTTGGTAAAGGATTTGTCTTAAATTATAAATTGAAATTAATGGTTAATTTAATATTGCTTTATGCTTGTTTGGATAAACAAGACTTGCTAAAGTTAATACAAGTGGGGAGGGGTTGGGCACACTCTGTGGCTTAGCCCGTGAGATTTGCTTTATTTTAGTTTCTTTTTCCTTTGTTTGGGAAACCCACAGAGTTTCAGGACAGGCTTAGGACTGGCAGGCCAGTTCTTGTGTTTGGAAATGATTCATGGCTTAAGCTCTGTCAAACGCTGTTTGGCCAGATCCTGCCAGTCGAGGAAGCCCACACCAACCTCCTCCCAAGCCCAGGCCAGCCCAGCAGGCACTGCTGGCCCATGCAGAGGCACATGGAGCTGCTGGCCACCATGGAGCCTCTGCTTTCACATCTCCTGCAAGGGCATTTGGAAGGCCACCTGAGTTTTCCTCACAGAGAAAGGGCTATTCTCTGTTTTGTCATAAATTTGGTGCCAAATAAATGCTCTGGAGAGGGGTTTGCCAGGCTTGTCTGCCTGTGGAAAAATCTGTGTACAGGAAAAGGGAAAATTTTCTCAGGGTAGTGCTGCAGGCTCTGGAATACTTTGTGTTTGCTCATCAAGGCAGTAACAGCCAATTTATTCAAGGGCCTGACCCAGGAAAAGAGTTTGTGGCCAAGAGTTGTGAAATGGGAGTGGCTGTGGACTCTTTGTCCGAGTACCTTTGGAAATTCTGTAAATCATATTTGGATCCTATGAACCGAAAACACATCTCATTTTGCCAGAAACATGACTGTAACCTAGGAAAATGACAAGTAAGGAGGATTTAGATTAGCCTACCTGAGCAGGCATACTGAAAATGCAGCAGGTGCAACGCTACCTTAAAAAAATTTTCATTTTCTCCCCTTCTCAAAAAACCCCTCAAACAAAACTTCAGGGCAAAAGGTAATGAGTAGGAAAAATGGATGTAAGCTATAGACTTATGAGACAGTTATCAGATGTCTGCTGAAACAAATTCAAGATTTCTCTTTTCTGCTCAAAATTGACAAATAAATTATGAAAAGTGTGACTGGATAACATTATACTAAAGACACATCAAGGTCTTTTACCTGACATTAGAGTTGCCCTACTAGAGCTGATCCATGGAAACCAACATGAATCCCCCTCCAAAATGTTGTGCCCTAGTACTAAATTCATCGGGTTTATTTCAATCGTGATTTTCCAGTTTTCCATACCAGAAACTATTTAAAACTGAGGATATTACTACAGGCATTAATGTTCATAGTTATGAGCTGAATCAAATTGCTGATGGATTTAAAATCTTATTCCTACTCATTTTATTTCTTTGTTCATATCTCCATCCACAGATCCTGTTCATAACGAAGACGTGTTAAAAAGCATTGCAGAGGGAACTAGAGGGAGTCTGGATGTGACAGACTGATCTGTAAATTAATTTCAGTTCTGGTCAATGCATATTTAGAAGTAGACAGATTAAATGTGTGTTGTCTGCAAACAACCTGCTTACCACTCTTCACTTTCTCTTTCATACCAAGGCATTGCTGGGGAGAGGGAAATTGCCACCCCACTGGTGGCCGGGACCTACCAATCTCTGGCTTCTTGAGGCTGTTGTAGACGTTTTATCTGGGGTCTGGCAGCATGATCAGTGCAGGAGTGATGGTAGGGAGACACGAATTCAAACCAAATCACCTGATTTACTGCACTCAAATGGCTGTATACTGCACACAAGGATCCTTGTCATCTGCAGTGAGTATGTTAAACCTTCCTGAATTTTATTTGGGCCATGTTTTACCCGTGGAAGCTTTCCATCACCCCTTTGATTGTGCGTGCCTTGCAGGGGCCATGAATTTGCACGTCCGTCATCTGTGCTCTGTGAGGCTGTGGTGGCATTTCTAAAGCACGCCTGTACTTTGCCTGTGTGAATGAGAGACCTGTGTGAAGTATTGTCTGCCTTTCCGAGTCACTAAAAAGAAATAAGTCCAGTCTCAGCCGTAACATATAAAAGCTGACCAGGAAACAGAGGATCAGTGGTGACATAGCAACTGTTGTAGCTCTGCAACCAAATCAGTGGTGTAGGAGCACGTTTATGTATATGACTCCCTCTGTTATGGTTCTGTGTCCTTCATCTGTGGATCCGTCCACACAAGTGTAGCTGAAACCCAGCAAAATATGATGCTTGGAAAAGCTACCCAGCTGGGAAAAGCAATGAGCAATACAGACGCTGTATTGGCATAAACACCACTGCCTCTCTTTCAAATCTGAACAATATTTTGTCCTTCTAATCACAGAACTTTCATTTATTTCCTTTTTAGCTTTTTCTCTGTTTTTTGTTACTTGAGTTACATTTGTGACAAGAAGATCAGAGCAGAACTCATGGTAATGATTTGCACTGGAAATTAAAATGTTTTGATGGATAAACATCTAAGTTGAATATGCAAATTGATTTTGCAAGCTGGGGCATTCATGTCCCTCCTAATTCTTTAGACAATCAGAAAGCTAGTGTAATTCCATGGTTATATTTATGGCTATGGAATGGGTTATACACTTTCCCAATATGTCTAAAACATCATTAGGAAAGTCAACATTTCTGTAGAGCAGAGAAAGATGAATGAGAAGGGAAATGTTCATGTAATTTAGGTTATGTTTTTATATTTGACTTGGTTTTTGGTAGTTGCTAAGAGCTCATGGAGCTGTTGGAAGCCAATGGGAGATTAAAGTGCTCAGCAGTGCTGTAGCTTCATTTGAGTAACCTGTGAACCTTTTAGGCAGGAAAGAAAAGAAACTTCTTGTTTTTTACAGCTCCTAATTGAATTGTGCACTTATTTTTTTAACCTGACTAGAGAACAAGGTTTTAAACGGGCTCAAAAAAGATTAGACACTCTCTTAGAGGGGTAGGTCAATTGCTGGTTGTCAAGCACAGTGAAATTAATGCCACTTCTGAATGCAGAAGCTCCTCACTAGGATCCCCAGGAGCAGAGGTGGTGCCTGCCCCAGCCCCATCAGATCCCTGCTATCCTGAGGAACCACTGCTGTCAGTGGTGCTCATGTCTGCCTGCACACCTCCTCTGCTGCTGTGCTCAGCAGGTCATGTGGCACACGGATGAGGAGTGTTATCAGTGCCCATCAGTCACAGCAGAGTTCACCATGGGAAGGGCAGAGCTCAGGCAAGAAGTAAAAGCAGCTTCAGATTGCTTATTTAAGCACTATTGTAATAAATGCTGCGAACAACTGTAAAGTTGGGCTCTACTGCTTGGCCCAACATTACTGTTCATTTTGCCAAAGAAAACTGTTGCTCTGTTCTCTTATACTTGGTAATTAGTTCATACAAGAGCTTTTAAAAAAACAACTTTATATTAAAATATCTCTGGATATACATTAGAAATTTACCTGAGAAATTTTTTTGAGCTGAAAAAAGGGGAAGATTAAACGTTGATCAAAGCCATAGAAAATATCTGCATTGGCATAGGTACTGCAAGTACTGAAAAATTAAACATTGCTGTTTACCATTATCAGGGCTTTAAATTCTTTATGATGGCTTTACTGAAGGATATGTCTTTATAGACAAGGGATTGACCCTCATATTTTGTCTACAACAAAGACAAAAAACCCTTCAGTAAAATGACAATTTTTATGTTGTTGCTATAAAATTATATACAGCTATCACATTTTAATTTTTGTTGACTTTTGACTTGATGAGACATAAAATCTCAAAATGGAAGATACATTCTGGAGCTTGGTGTCTGAGGTGAGTTTGTTGTGCAAGTTGCATAAGTACCTACAGCACCTGTTGAGCCAGAGTACCTTTGATAATATGTACATATCCACACTTTAATTTTCAAATCATTTAGAGGATTGTCCACCAAAGTGCACAAGTGGTCCACCAGACACTTGCTCCTCTGTACAGGACAGTGGGATTTCAGTGGCACTGAGATGGCTTTTTGTCTGCTGGTTTGCTTACAGGGACACAGGGTTAGTGACCCAGCCACCTGGTGTTTAAAACCTGTGAAGCTGCAGCAGAGCCTGGGACTGGGGCAGCCTGTGCTGAAGGAGTCAGGTTTACTGTGGCACTTTTGTGTCCCAGTCACCACGTGCTGGCTGCCTGCTAGTGCACATTCCCATCCTCTCAGAGACACAGCCTGCTCGTGTGTGTGCAGCTCCCACTGTGCAATTTTCTCCAAGTTTCTGTCTCGAGCTTTATCTCTGTACGTCCATGGGCTTCAGAAAGCAACTGGCCCTTTTCTTGCAGTAGCAAGCTCTGCTCCCTCTCCTGGGAATGCTTTTGGCTGCAAACTCAACACATTTGAGTCTGCCTTTTAGCAGGGATGCTTTCTAACTCTATGGGGGCTTGTTTGTCTTTTGCTTTTTGCCTTCTCCAGCATTCAGAAATAATTAACAAGTAATGAACAGAAAATAAAAGCCCCTTGAACAGCATGGCAGATGGAGTAGACTACAGCACTTCTTTTCCTGGTTCTTCCTTTATTTTATGATCATGGGGGAGTGCATCTCTTTTCTTCCCAGTCTTTATCTGCCTTATTTGTTCAGACCCTGAATATCCCATGTTAGGACCTGCTTCTAATGTATCAACACCGTGTCTAGATCAAATGAGCTCCAATTTGTAATAGAGTTTTCAGGCTCTGCTGATGAATATACTGGATTCATAGGCTGCACCTGTGCTATCCTGAAAGAGTGATCTCGATGGAAGATGATCTTGGCAGAGCTGGCCAAGCAGACATAGTTCTAGCATGCTTGTTCATGCAGAGGAGACATCTGGCTTCCTGGCCTTCTTAGTACCTGATCTATTAACTCCTACACCACCTCTGAAATTCAATTGATAACAAGGAGCCAAACACCAGTGTCTTTTTATGGGCCTTTTTTGGGGAAAGAGAAACTAATGTGGGATATTTTAAAAGGTAGATGATTAACTGGTTGATGATTACATGGGTACATCTGTCTGAAAGCTGCTGATATTTCAGAGAACATTCTGAAAGGATGTTTCAAATATAAAAGTTTTGCTGTTTTTGTAGCAGAATGAGGGTTACTGAATTCCTGCTGAGTGTTGGGATGGGCATTAGATCTGCAAGAGGTGAAGATGGTTTTGGTTACTCTTAGCTTTAATTCAGAGGACAAACTAAAAAAAGTAAATGTCTTAACTGTGCTTCTTTACACAAGGGGAAGCACCTGTGCATGAAGCACTCTGCTCCCCTTTGCCTGAATTCTTACCTTGAGGGCCTAATCCTGCAACCCTTCTTAACACAGAGGTTAAGGTATCATCACATATGGAGGATTTGCAGATGCACAGCCTTTGTTCCCACTTAGAGCACCGTGAGTATCCCAGTCTTTTCATACCACTGGTGACAAGAAGATTGCTTTGATTCACCTCTCACCAGGTATAAGGTAGGCTGAAACACCTTGTCCCACAGGGAAGCACTTCCATAGCACACAGGCTTTCTCCATATCATGCTTAATTTTTTTTCACATGTTCCTTCTTCATTATATGACTGCTGCACTCTTCTACTATCCACTAGAAAGATTTCTCTGTTGTGGCTTCTTGCTAGCTACAGGTTCTTGCTGTCTACAGGACTTTCTCTTGAGCTGCATGGAGTTCATTTTTAATAAGGAGTAATATATACTGAAAGCACTTATAAATGTTTCAAGCCTCTGATTCTTAATTGTGTTTGTATGTATTTTGTGAAATACTGCTATTCCTACCCTTTTTGCTTGCAGAGTTATAGTGTGTTATGTGGTAACAATAAATGTTAAATAACCTACCTGCCACCCAACTGCACTTCATGGCACTTGTATAATTACAGAGGCTTTCAGAAATCGCCTTGTAAAGCTCTGATTTGCTGGCAACAAGTGAACATTTCACTGTAAACACTCTTTCATTACATGAGATTTCATTACTAGAGGTTTCTGCTCTAATATCCTCTTTCCTTTGAGAATCAGGGCCAATACTACAGTAACCACATTGTTAGCAAGAGCAATGTGAGATTAAGACTGTGGACTCCATTGATCTGAGAGCTTCAGAGTAAGGGTGCTAGATATACTTTAATAAGTGGGAGATCATGTTTGCTCTGTGCATAATGACTGCACAGAAGCATTTGAGTTATGTTGCCTCGAGCATAGTGAAAAGAAAAAAAGCACATCGTAAGATTGATATCAGATTATTTGCCATTTTTTATCTCTGTTATATGTGGGTAAGCTGCTAATCTCCTGTTGGTGTCTTCCCTGCAGAGGCAGCATGTGCAAGCTGCCACTCTGTCTGTGCAAGGGGCTTCAACTGCCCAGCACCTTAGTGGGCTGAGTGATACACTTTGAGCACTGGCTGAAAAACTGGCTCAGGCTGAAAAACAAACAGTTTTTATGGCTTGAAAGATGCAAATGTATATAAAAGACCAGGCATGCAACCACCTAGTGTGTGAAAAGCATAGAACCCCACAGCTCCCCGTGTACCTTACAGGCAATTTTACCAGGGAGCTGAGAGGTGCAGACGGTGCTGAGTGCCGGAGTCAGATCTGCAGGGGCTTCAGTGAAATGCTGTTGCACCTGCCCAGTGTTGGGCCCACTGGGTGCTGCCTCTTTTACAAAGCTACCAAAACCAGATCTCTTGTCTACTAATAAAACCCTGTTAGCATCCTTGTTACTCTGACGTGTGCACCTTTGTAATTAACAGCACACAGATGCCATATTTTTTTTCACTGATGTTTCACTCTCTTCTATTTTTGCTTTGTTTCCTTTTGTGTGGTGAGGCAGTGCTGAGCTTGGTACTAGATTCCCTTGACATAAGCATTAAACTGTTGCAAATGTCTTCCTCAGACCGTTAATTATCTTGGAATAATTCATTAGTAAATGCACTTGCTTTATGCCAGCTACATTTCATTGGTGAAACCCAGTCTGAGCTGGCGTGCTCTCTTCCAGCCTGCCCACAGCACCGATTGTCCGTCCCATTCAGTGGAAGGAGTTGTTTTGCAGCTGATGTATTGGAAGGGCTCTGGTGCTGGTGCAGGGCAGGATGGGCTGCTGGCACCCCGAGAGGCAGGTGCTGGCTGCTCTGGTGTTTTGGAGGCAGGCTGGGAAGTGCTAACTGCGTTTCTCTGTGGCCGCGTGTCCCAGGCACACCGGGCGTTGTGACTCACACAGCTGCCATGGCTTAGTTTCTGCACTTCAGCTGCTTCAGTAAGTTTGTGTATTTGGCCTGACAATACGTAAAGCAGCACAGATTTTTGAGTAGGCTTGAGTGAAAGCTACTGAACTGACCCTACCTGGAGTTAATTTCAGATCTGTCGCATGGGAATCACTTTAAGGACTTACTTGAGTCAGGGAAGGAAGAGCTGTGACAGGTGGCCTCTGAGAAGGAGACTGGGACAAAGAGGCTGTGATGCAGTCTCCACAGATAGCCTTGCACAGAATTGTGCAGTCACTGTCTCTTTGGAAACATATTTTGATTGTGCAAGGCTGTGGGGTGCAGCCTTCCTGTGTCCTCCTCGACTTTCTCCTCCCCTTCTTTCTCTTTCTCCTTCCCTTCTTTCTCTCTGTCCTCCCAGGATACTGCCAATGACTCAACTTGGTCCCTGCGGCAGGGCTGCTTTCCTGTAAATCAGAGGTGGGCATGCAATCTGTTTCACTAGATGCCATACTGGCTTTTAAGGGAGCCTCACTTTTCATCAGACTCCTCACAGTCAGATGTGGGAGGTTCAAAAATTCTTTGTGACGCCTTGGAACCTCTCCCCTTCCTTGACCTTAGAGCCATCCAATCTTTCTGCAGCCTGGTATCAAACTGCAGTGCTACAAAGAGAGGGAAAAGGGTGGGATGTGTTGTACATACAACAATTGCAGCTCAGCTTTTATCCTATATGTGTATATATTGTTTTCAAGTCCGTATGAATGAGGAAGTTCTAATGAAACCTAAAAATACAAGGAGTGTTGACCTTCAAGAGATGTTTCCTATTCCAGCCATTCAGCTCAGTCTGTGGCTGCTGCTGCTGCTTTTCTTGACTGCAGACAGAGAGAGAGGCTGGAAAGAGCAATCAGCTTGTTTATGGCAGGTTTTAGTGCTTCACTGGTATAATAAAAGAGGCATTCGCAGAAGGGATTTGGTTCTCGTGTACTTCAGTGTTTTCTGCTCCATTTTGCTCCATAAAAGCCAGGCTCTTGTTTACAAGAATTAGCAGCTTCCCGAGGTTTCTGCTGATTTTGAGGAATCAACCCCTTGCAGTTATGTGACACCACCATGCAGCTCCCACTCCACCCGGTGCTTGCAGAATGACTGTTCCCTACGTGCGGTTGAGCACTTGGATTAAACACCTGCACAAAACAATTGGCACAACCCAAGGGCTGTTAGAGGCTCCATATCCTGTTTGGGAATCACTTCAAGTGAAATTAATGATTCTTCTCTGTGTGCAGACTTTTAAAAAAAGAAATCTGTTTTTATATGTGCAATTAATCCAAAATGGTTGGTGTGCACCCTGTGCTGTTACACATGAATAAGACAGCAACTTTATGACTTTTAATTCCATAAGATGTGTAGTATTCAAGACAACTGCATTTTAGACAACAAAATCCTTGCACAGGTGGTAAGTGTGACGTACATATCCCCCGTCCATTTACCTTTTCTCCATTTTGGAATGAGAGGGAGAATGTCATTTAAAAGGCATTTATGCATGTGGTCCCCACATGACATAGATATTAGAGTTAAATTATTTTCATGGCAGGGATTCAAAAACATAATTTCCAGTAGACTTTGTGTGCTGATTCACAAAGTGCTGCCAGCACTTGTGATAGTTAATATTCTTTTCTAAAGCTTCAGGTTTTCTCTACATGTGATTGTTTGAATCTCAAGTTTCCTATCAAAAAAGAAAAGCCCATTTCTCTCCTAGCTGCAGAGAGCAGCTTGAAATACCATATCCCCTCCCAAGAGCCAAAAAACATGAGGAGGAAGGTAAAGTTTCCCACCCCCCCTTGTCTTTGGAGTTTTTGATTCTCATTTAGCTCTTACTTGTTTAGATTTGTTTTGTGGATTTCAAGTGACTGCATTTGGTATCAGAAATGACCAATCTATGTTGCATTTGTGGTTTGATGCTTCAAATGAAAACAAAATCACTTTCTCATTGCAGATAAATTTTGCATGAAGAGATGCTATTTTACTACAAATAATTGCTGTCTTGTAGGTTTGCTTCACCACACTCCTCTTCATATGGAACCAGTGCTTATCCCAGGATCTTATAAATGCATAGCAGCCATTAAGGTTCTTTTGTTCTGTCATGTAATTTTGCAAATAGTAGTCTCCAGAAAGAGATGAGCCAGAGGTTATATCTAGTAGAGAGTTCTACCTGTGTCAAACAGCTAAGATAATAATGGATCCTGGTGGATCAACTTTTCTTACTGCATTCACATATGTGGTCCTACATGGACAGTAGTATTTTAACCCTCTACTATAGAAGAAAAAAAATCTATTGTTCCATTTTTATCTGAAATCTGATTTCTGCATTTTTACTTTTCTCTCTTGCAGTTCTGGTTCAACAGAACTTTATGACTAACATGCAATTTTAGTTGAATATGTAAAATAAAAATGAATCAATGGACCCCTACACTGTGCTTTAGAGTCAAGCTATTGAAATCCAAGGTCATTCAGTAATTAGCTACTTTTGTGAAGAAGCAAACCTGTCATCTGTTACCCAGCCCTGTCTAATGGCATTTTGCTCCATTTATACTAAGCTGGACTGTTCAGTCTGCCACTGCACTAGATATGCTGCTGAAGTCACAAAATATCTATACACAGATAGTGAAACAACCTGTCTGAGGCAAGGCTTCCATCAGGAAAGGCCTGTAGATGGTGCTGTAATATAACTGGAAAAAATAGATTTACTGTGAGGCTGGATGGAGTTGTCTTAGTCCTCAGAAGCTGAACTCAGATCTATTTTGCTTAATTTAATACCTGGAGGATTTTGAGTTCTAAGTAACCACATCAAACTCAGTTCATTGGAGATGAAGAGGTAGGTACAGGAACCTGCAGATGGGCTCAGGTGCCCTGGCACACCACCTTCATCATCTTCCTCATGCTTTGTACAGCCTGAACTCCACCTCACCAGACTGGCACCATGAGGGTATGGGAGAAAATCGTACCATTAACTGATCTGCAGCCTTACATCTTGGAAAGGGCTGAATGTCCCAAAATTCCACGGCTCTTGCAAAAGGATGGACTTACTCCAGGAGAAGGAAATGGGCAAAAGAGCAGAGATAAAATTATTTGGGTTTTCCACCAGCCTCAGTGTTTACCAACTTGGCCCTGCTAAGAAGCCTCCTAGCTCTACTCTACAGCTTACATTGTGGTGGGTCAGCTGTGGGTGTCCTGACTGCAGGAGCTGGGGAGGGCCAACTTTAGCAATTAAGCAGATTTTAAGAGAAATAATTTTGCTGAAGAGTTGACTCTGTGTAGTTATGAGCTTCCCTCAATAACTGCAGGCTTGGTGTCTCCCTCCCCAACTGTGAGTTATTATTGGATTCTTTACTCTCTTTCATAAACTGCTGATTGGTGGCAGATTGTTTAGCAGCTGCCACCTGCTATAGTGCTTGTTGAATAAATTTCCCTTTTTAGTTCTAGAATAGCCTTGGTCTGCTAACAGCTCTGGAGGCATTTCAGGAGGAAAGGGACAGATATAATATTGGGGTTTATTTTGGCAGGATTCAATACTGGTCCAGTGCAATTCTTCTGGGACTCTTGAGCCCCAAAAAAGTAAAGCATTTTTAAGTGTGAATAACCCCCTCTCTGTCCAGGGGGGATTTAGGGATGTACCTCAATTCTACCATTTTTCCAGGATGTAAGTATTTTCCTGACCTGCAGTTTCTGGAGCCAGGCTTGAGTTCTTCACTGAAACAAGGCTTTTGTGAATCCTGAATGGCCATTAGAGGTTGTTCTGTGATTGAGATGATACTTGAATCCCAGAGAGACTACGTAATTCCTTGTAATTTAAGGAGAAACTGTAAGGCAAAGACTTGTCTTTTGAGAATATTTATTTTGGGATATAAAGTTGTGGAATAGATTCCAGAGGGGATCACTGCTCTGCAGTCCCATCTTGGTACAGGGAGAATTCCTGTGTGCCATGCTCACCTCAGCTGGAACAAAGCTAATTACCATCTGCATCTGCAAAGTCCATTTATCAGGAAAGATCCTGGTGACTTAGAGTGCAAAGAGAAATGGGGAAAATGCAGCAGCACGTGTGTTACAAATGCTATGCATACAGGAGAGTGGCAGGGGTATGGGATGGTTGAGGAGACACCCATTTTTTCCTCTGCATCTCTCAGTAAGTCTTGCCCAACAGGGTAATTAATATCTTCTCAGCAGATTCTCCCCACTCAAGCAGCTCCAGACCCCCATCTTCTAGGAAGAATTAAAGCAGTTCAAGTTCAAGTAAGAAATTTAAATTTTTCCTGTGTGAAGTTCAAGAGGAAGGAGAATATTAGCATGCAACTTTCCACGTGTAGGTGATTGGCCAGGTTATTCCTCTTTGCTGTTTGGCTGTGGTAGAATTTGGGGATGTTAAATCAAGTACATGGGTGGTGTGAGCAACTGATGGATTCCTCTCTTGTAACAGCTGTTGTCGCTTTTGTCAGAGAGCATTTTTAAAAACAAGAATAGGGGGGGGTAGTGCCCATTGTTCTGGCCAGAATCCAATTTGGATAATTGCTTTCTGCCTACCTAAAATTGTAATGGCATATTTATGCTTCCCATCTCCATAATGCCTGAGGAGCCATTGCTTGAAACTTGCTGTTTAAATACGAAGTTGTTAGTTGAGTCATCAACATTAATTTTATTCTGTATTTCAATCAAAAAATAATGGTTCTTATTCAGGTAATACATATCTTTCATAATAATATGATTTTACTGGATCCACACTAATATTATATTTTAATATTTTTAATATAATTTCAAGTTGAATTGAAATGGCCTGGTTTTCAAAGATGGGAACACCCACTGATGTAACTTGTAGTTATCACTGCATGGCAATCTGGAAGTCAGGCCATTCACATGTAGTAGGTCAAAACCACCAGGAGCTGTCTTGGATTAATGTGATACAACTGTCCCGCATTTTCAGTTAAGCCGCTTTAAAACCACACATATGGCAATTAACTGAGGTAGTGCCTAAACAAACATCTAAATGGAATTTAATCAGTTATTCAATGTCTTGATCAAGATCACTGATTTTAAATCTGTCTGGACTTCCAGGGAGTGTATGTAGTCATGCTCAGACTCACAGAGTGATTGGTTTACATCTGAATTTAAACATAAGTGAGGTTGCACTGAACATATCTTCATTTTGATGTGGGTGTATAGAGGGAAATGCAAATGCAAATTTAGAGTTTTCAGGCAGATTTGACACTGATTTAAAGCTTAGATCCAGAGCAATATATGGATCTTAGTTTTAACATGTCTCTCTAATGCATCCTGTTGGGGGACTGGTTGGATGAACAATGCCTAGACTTGTCCTCGTGGAGTGGATTCAGGTTGCAAACCTCAATGAAAGGCTCTTCAGAACAGCTTCTGTAGAAGATCATTCTTACACCCACTGAGGTCTCCACCAATCTGGGAAGTCCCTGCTGAGCAGCAGATCTGTCTCAAAGGGCCTGACAAGTTTTTTGCTATGTCCTGCCCATATCCTGCTCCTGCAGGTAGAGCTTGCTTGGTAAAGTACATCTCGCAGTGTGGATCTGGGCTGTGCCTCTTGGCACCTGGAGGGACTGTCCCCTTGCATCTCTTGCTCTGTGGGGTCAGTGCTAGACACACAGTCACATCCTTCTCCAACAGTGGGCGAATTGCAGAGCGTGGAATTGCTCTTCCCAATCCATTTCCAGACTTTCAGCCTCCTCATGCTGGCTGAGATTCAGGCAGTTGGAAAAGCAATCTGCATAAAAGAGCGAGGAAGCCTTTTTAAACCTGTCATCCTCGTTCATCGATCAAAGATTATGATCCCACTTTCTCATTGTTTTATGGAGAGCATTTGTTTGTTTACTACTTTGGCAGCTATCGGTACATAAGCAATGCATATACTATAAATATCCCCATTATCCAAAGGCCCAGCTCGGTGAGCACTGCCAGGCACTGTGCTCACTGCCATCAAGTTGATAGAAGCACTCCAGACAATAAGCCCTGAACTCGACAGGGTATTCATATTTCCATCTTTTTTCAGCGTGAAAGGCAAAAAAAAGATGAAATCTGTCCTACGCAGACACCTAAGAGATGTCATCCCCTGCTGAAATGTGTTGGTGAAGGGCACATGGGAGGCAGTAGCAAGGGCATGGAGATCAGTGCACATGGCAGTGGGAGCTCTGGGTGGTGTGGGAGGGGGCCATTGGAGAAGTCAGTGCCCTGAGTCAGGAACAGGCTGTGAGGAGCATGAAAACAGCCAAAACAAAGCTGAGAAAGAGGGCAAGGAAGAGGGAAAGGACATTGGCAGAGAGATCCTTGCAAAGTTGGGTGAGAAAGGGGGTTAAGGCTGGCTGGCTGACAGTGGGAAGATACTGTGGTGAATGAGAGAGGAGTGAGTGGGAGGAGGAAGTGAACATCTAGTTCTTTCTTTGCAGGGCCATGCCCCATCCTGCTGAGTGTGAAGTCTGGGGTCCTCACTAAGCAGTGGGCACAGTGGTGATGCCCTTTTCATGGGGCTGCCAAGGCCAGTGCTGGATTCTTTGAAACCATTCAAACTCAGAAAAATTTAGTTCTTTTTCACACTTTGTATTCTTTGTCAGAGGGATTTTTCCGATGGACATTTTGTTGTTGCGTGAAGGAATAAAACCATGCATCGTGGCCACACAGATTAGCAGTCAGACCTGTTTATGCACACAGCCATCCAACTGCTGTTATTTGCATCCATATAAACAGAAGCTATGCTAAATCCTGGCCAAAAATCAAACCCATTGTGAGCTGCCTAGAAGGCTTTAGCAGATGGGAGCCATATAAATAAAATGTGATGTCGTTATTAACTGGCCTATCAGTTTAGTGTGTTTCTAACAATGATTATTTGGAATGGCATGAAGACTGTTCTGTCTTGAAGAATGATTTTATCTTATCTACCAGTCTGAGGCATTTAAAAACAAAATGTACAGTCCTTCCTCTTCAGGGGCAGGATGCTTTGAAGTCAATTGCTTCCCACAGTAAATGAAAAATGGAATTTCTGCACGGTTTGGATTAACTTCAGTGCCAGTAACATTAGAAAATCCATATTACAACTCTGTATGGCTGCATTAATTTACTTCCATCCTAGTTCAGCACCTACTCTCTCAGCCCTGGCCTCAATAATGACAGACAGTTCTTTGAGTTACAGCAAATTTCAAATGAAGGAAACTTTAGTTGATAGTGATCTGCTTGGCCCTTTACAGCAACACTATGTCCTATATCAGAACAAAATAAAGACTTGAACACATAGTGCACCAGCATTTGGTGGTGGAAAACCCAGGCTATATACATGTGAACCCAGTGAACAGAAAGAAATATCTATCACAACTCCCTCTTCTTCAGTTTAGACCTTACATGTTTTCCCCAGGCTTTCTCTTTCATGAGGTGGTTGTTGCTCTCCACATTCCCCTCTCCATCTTGCTAGCAAGAAAGACAGTAGTTTTCTAGGGTTTTAACCTGTTTTATTGCTGGGCATACTTATTCTTTGTGCTCCATTCCCATTTTTTACCAAAGCCAATGCTTCCCAGTGCGGATGAGACCCTGGTTGTGCCAGGTGGCTGCTGCCCAATTCTACCATTTCAAGCAGCTGAATTGCCTTTCTGGAAGATTTCACAGTTCAATTTTGTTGAGAATTGCCTTGTCAAAATACAGATTGAGAAAGTCTATCAGGAATGGCAGGCTGTAGAGGGAGGCCACTACAGGGACTGAGTTACTCTTGCCTTGGTGCCACCGGTTCTCAGGTTGTTGTTGTGCCTGGAAATGTGGCACTTCCAGATTTAAAAAAGCCATTTTGGTGGCTATCGTTACACAACAGCTGAATAATAAAGGTGTGCTTCCACATGATGATGTGAATTAAATGATAGCAACATGTGAGCTCAGGAGAAAATACTGCTGGGGGTGGGTAAGGAAAGCACCACCTTCAGGAGAACCATCTTGGGCTCTGCTGTTCTGATGTCTTTTTATAAAGTGATTGACAGCTGGATAGAAAAACTCCTACCAGCTCTTGAACCACTGTCTTATCAGTCCAGAAATGAACATCCAGTTGTCTCTGTGTGCTCTCCACGTATTTGCACATGCCTTTCTCATGGAGTTTAATGTAAATAAAGGTCAGATGCTGGTGGGGGTGGATGTGTAGGGACAGCAGAGCAGGACCCAGACTTGGAAAAGTCTGTGTATTGTGTAAATTGCCATAGCCTACTACTTGATTTGGCTTTTTTTTCCAAAAGAGTCTCAGAAGTATAGCCAAAAGGACTAGAGCTACACTGCTAATAAGGAAGCAGAGCTGACTCACTACTACTAAAGATGAGTTATGTAGAGTAACTAGATTTTAGGGGTTCTGTTTATGAGTTACTTTCCCAGACACAGAGATAGTAAAGCTCATCCTCACGGGCCTGCCTGCTGTCTCCTCCAAAGCTGTGGAAGGCATCCTGCCACACGTGGTGGTGGCTGGCATGACCACTGGCCTTGGTGCTGGGATAGCAGCCCGAGGGTGGGCACACACACACATACACAGACTGGAAAGGTGAAGAATATTTTTATGACATTATTTTTATGGTAATCTGTTTCAATGGTTAATTTAGTTTAGGGCACTGATTTACAACGAGTTTATAGATCTTCTTTACTATTCTTTGTTGAATTATGGAGGTGGCATGTGTGAAATGGAAGTACTTGGCCTATTGTTCTGCTTCTCACGCAACCAGCATAGTTGAGACAATAAAAAGATCTATAAAATTAATATATACAGAGAGAAAGAGACAGAGACAGAGAGAATATGTAATGCTCTAGACTCTGGTATCACATTTATCTCTCCCAGAGAGGTTAAGACTCAGAATTTACATGTAGAAATACCAGGAAGATCTTACCCTCTTATGTAGAGAGAAATTACTTCTAAGCATCCAGGCTATCCTCTCCTTTATTTATAAAGCCAATTTTCATGCTATTTCATGTAATTTTTTGTAGGTTTTTTTAGGCTAGAATCATATTGCTTTTCTTACAGCTTGGAGCTAGGCCATCTATTGCTGAGGGCTCACTGACCTGGAGCTATTAGGCAGACTTTTATGGAGATATAACCACACCAAGATTTCAATTCCAAATTTTCTTTATACCAGTACATTATATCCTATTTAAATATACCTGCGTGTGAACACATGCACATTGTAATGGGAAAATATTTATACATCTCTCAACAAACTCTATGTACTCACACTTATTAAATGTGATAATAGCATTTTTGTCTTACCTATGCTGAACTGTGTTCAGTGTATATTGCTGACTACACAGAGACACTTGATTCCCTATTCTACCTATTCTCTGAGGCTCCTCTGCTATTTCAGGCCATTGAGAAGTGGTTCATTTAAGGTCTGGTATCTCAGATATTTTAAGACTAACTGGTTTTCCCTTCATATTTATAATAAAGTAGTGTTTCCCAGTAGCCTTACTTTTATCTGTAATCATATGACTAGGGAATCAGGAAATTTTTAGCTAATTTTGTTTTAAAGTTTTCTTTAGTTATTATCTTGTATGAGATGGTAAGGAGATGAAAGTAGGAATAAAATACACAAAATAGTACAAATCGCGTGTTTTGTATCGTTAGCACAGTTTCTTTGAATGGCTGAATGTTGATTTGCTCTTCAACACCAACAGCAGTGGTCCTTTTTCTCCTTTGGTCAGAGGTATGCTAAGATAATTATTAATCAAAGCTTTAACACATCCTTGCAATGAACTATAACTGAGGCAATTAATCCATATTAAAATGGTGCAATCACTTCACAGGTGTGGTATCTTGTCCAAGATGTACAAATCTCTCAACTCTCCAATGATGTATTTGTTAATTGCTGCTATTTTAAACTCTCCTCTTTCCCCAGTCTCTCCTCTTTGATTAGTTTTCAGTATGTTAAACTGAGTAAACAAATAGGTAGTGGGTTGATAGTCGTGAAGCTGGTTGGTGCCTTGTCCTTTTATGTGCTTAAAGGACAGCAGTCCCCTTTAATAAACCTATTAATGTTCCATCATCCCTTCTACAGAGTATAAATATATGGTAATATGGGGTCTGTTTTCTTGTCACCACACATCACCACTTCTATGTGAAGAAAACGGAATAAATGCAGCAAATATAATATTGCAGTCAAATGGAAAGAAAATTCCTGGTTTCTACTGTCAAAAAGAAAAAGCAGAACAATAATTTGAATAGAATTGCAGTTTATCCTTTTTGATGTTAAAGAATACAAATTTATTTTATAAACTGCAAATCATTTAAAGGTTTCAACAGTTTTAAGGAAGTTTAAAATCTCTGTGTAGGATGGATATTTTTTTCCTCCATTTTGTGAATCCATTATCCTGTGTAATAGAAACCAGTGTTGTCCACACAGTCTAGGTTGAAGGTTATTGACACTGTCAAATTATAAAAGTGCTTATTTTATTTTTAATAAACAGTCTCTCTCCAGAAACATAAATAATAAACCTGCAAGATCTAACAAAACCCAAAAGTTGGAGAGAAAGTCCAAATAACAGAATCTGGCTTAGTGCCCAGCAAGTTACTGGAGGAGACTATTTGATAATAAAAAAGAAAATACACTTGGGCTCTACATCATTCAGAGATACAGATCAGAACAGCCAAGAATGGCTCTTTTTTTTGGAGGAGGGGTTGTTAACTAACAGTTCTGTAAGGATATTCACTGTTGCAGACAACTAGAGTTATTAGTAGTACAACACAACTGCCTAATAATTTTTTTTAAGCCAAGTCAGCTTATTATTTCCATCAGACATTGAATTTCAAATATTTGCAGTAGTAACGTCGCAGACTACAGGCATAAGTAAGGCAATATTCAGTTAATGCAAAGCTTTATCTGAGGGTAAATACCTGCAGGTAGCATCATATTGGTACAAAAAAAGCTTGGACTGGCTTTGCCTGGAATATTTCATTTTATTTGCAAACACCTATCAACAGAACAGTTGTGGCTTACTTTTTGAACATCTTGTGTGCCACACATTCAAGAAAACATTTTATTTTACTTTTGAAGCTGCTAGTTGTTGAATGCTAAATGGAAGAGCTGCACTCACATAATGTAGGGATAGTTTCTCCTGTATTCTGCATCTATCAAATTACAACCTCTGGTAAGGCTTGTAATACCTGCCAGGTGATGGTAGGAAATTTAACGATACAGAACCAATTAGTTCAATGCCCTGTCCAATGATTAGGTTTGCTTACCTTGCCTCATGGCAATTCATTGGTGCAAGTGCTGGAAGCTGGGCAGAATCACTCAGTTATCAGATGGCTGGAGACTCTCGCTGTTGCAGAGCCTGTGGTAAGTGAAATAAGGGCCTTCTGCTCAGAGAAGGGTCAGACTCTGAGCTTTCTGTATCC
Organism: Petroica traversi; assembly: GCA_025920805.1. Classification (NCBI taxonomy): domain Eukaryota; kingdom Metazoa; phylum Chordata; class Aves; order Passeriformes; family Petroicidae; genus Petroica; species Petroica traversi. The sequence continues at coordinate 22,574,552 of JAHLSL010000007.1, forward strand.
TGGCTGAAGTGGAGATGGCCTCCTACAGTTTTGTGAAGCATGAATACAAGCTAAACTTTCAAGAGTGCTCAAGCCTTCATAGGTGTGCCCCCAGTTGCTGTGAGGGTCTGCAGTCTGTAGGGGATGTGTACCTTGGCAGCTGAGTTGTTTGTGTGTCTACTGAAGCCACTCGCCACAGGAATGGAACTGTGGCTTGAACTGGAAGGAGTCATCAGGGAAGATGAATAAGCTTGCTGTCAGCTGAGATCTTTGTACTAAGGTGTGTCTTGCAAAATGATACATGCTTGTCTGTCCTCTCTTGCTTTTGTACTTTTTTGCTTCTGAAAGTGTCAAAAGCTATTATTTTATCCTCTGTAAAAGTTTTTGCATGTGCAGTGGGAAGAAGATGGCAGAAATTGGTTTCACTCTGTCAAGGAAAATGGATTTAAAATATCTATTAGGACTGAAGAGCACTTATCTGAGCCTCTTCTTAAACATTTCATCTTGTAAACAGCTTGATCCAGAAGAGCAACTGACAAGTCTTAATCAACTGTCGTCTGCAAAGCCTTTACAGAGGAGCATGCAAAGGTTTTATAGAAATTTTTGCTTTAGTTCTGGCATCTGTCCTAAACTGCCTTTGGTGTGGTGTCCCAGGTAGCTGTCTATCCCTACCTAGCTATGACAAGAGTTGCCAAAAATCCTTCCCTCTGGCTGGGTCAGGAGCTTATTTCATTCAGTGTCAGTCATGCTAATTGCATACTATGATAACAAACATTGTGAGATAATCACTGTCATCTTAAGCAGAAAACCATATATTCTTCATACTTATCTGAATGATACTGGGGCATTCCTTTCTTGTCTGTTGGAACTCTCCTTTGCAGTAACAGATATAAATGTCTTTCAGGTTGGATGAATGAACGGTGCCCACAACATGTTTCTTTTGACAGACGTCTTTGCAGCTGAAATTCGTGCTTATTGTTAAAAAAATCTCCACAGTCTTCTCTGTAGAATTCTTTGCAGAAGCCTTTAGACAACAACTTTGGGCCTGCAAGGGGCAAATAATGTGAAACACGTTTCTAATGAGCAATAATTACAGGTTTAAATAGCTGGCACAATCAGTGTTCAGTGATTTCATTATTAGATGGCACCGTAATTTATGCTAATCCTGATAACGGTTCCGGATGAGAGAGGTCCAGACATAGGCGATTGCACTGCAATTATTTACACCCTGTATTTCTGAAACAATAGATATGGTAATTTGGAAATCAGATGACTATGATTTCATTTATTCTGGTAGGAAACACATGTAGCAAGTTGTGTCAACAACCATAAAATTAAATAGAATTATTTGATTTCCAGCTCTAGGTTTATTCCTTGTTAGCTTTCACTGCCATAGACTACCTATGAATCAAAGGAAGTTTATTTTGGGAAACCTGGAATTTTAAAATTTTCTACCCTTTTGTAAATCTTGCATTTGGATATATGTTCTCAGTGCAAGTGAAAGTGGGGACTTGAACTTCATGAGTCTGCTTTCTTGTAGCTACCACCTTTGTAATTACTGCAGACAAAGCCAAACCTTTCAATCTTCTCCAGCCATTCCTAAGAGACTGAAGTACTCACTTGTGCCTTTCAACTTCACTGGGCTCTTGTGCAAGTAAGCAATCAGTAAACTGAATTTTCAGATCAAATCATGCCAGTATGGTGGGTGGCAGGACATCAGGGAGTGTATCACAGGTGTTTTAGAGGAAAAGGAAGGGAGGCTGGAGTGATTTCAGTATGCAGAATGCCTTTAGCAGGAGAACCTGTGCTTCAGTGTCAGGTTCATTCCCCATTACCTCAGCTGTGCCAAACAAGTCAATTAGACTGTTCATGTGTTTAAAACCCATGCTACGTGCTTCATGTGACTGGAAGATCAGGTCTCTGGTGTAAATAAGTGAGGTAATAGTCTTTTGATTGTTAGAAGTTCCTGGAACAATCAGGACTCTGGTCTGTCTGCCAAAGTATTATTCACTGTAATTAGGACAATGAACAGCGCTAAAATTCTATTCACTGCACATCTCTCTGGTGAACTTGTGCAGTTTTTCTTAATATTTCAAATTTGAAAATTGCTGTTGGTATTGGTGAAATAGATGTGCATGTTTTAGGAAGGAATTTTTTAATCCAATGTGTGGTCTGGATACTAATGACCAGTGTGTATGGATCATATTTCTTTTCTGTGATTGCCAGGACTTTGCTGCAGGAAGGGATAAAGAAGGCATGCAAGTACCGTAGCTATTCATGGAAGAGAGGCAACGAGTGCTGAAGAGCTCAGCAATTTGCAATATTTGCATTCTGATGCATCTTAAACAGCCTCTACCATGAAGTCTTTCTTGTGATGTGGTAGAAGGTCTGGGCTGGCCCTTGTCATACACGGGTGGTTGGCAGTGCCACAAGAATGGGGGAGTATCGGGATAGCTTTGCCAGCAGCTCAGCAGTGTCTGGGCTCACAGGATTCCTGTGTTTCTGTCTGTCTGTCTGCTCCCTAGTGCCCTTGCTGCCTTTCTTTGGCTTACATCCAGGCTTTCCAGGCCTCCTGTCCAGCTTCCTTGGGCAAGCAGCAAGGTGAGGCTGGCCTGGGTGCTGTCCTTAGGAGGCTTGGCTGCTCCTGGGAAGCTGAGGATTGCTTTTGTGAAAGCTGAATGTCTGTGTAACTGTCAGCTCCCAGCAGAAAGGATGGAAAATGACTGCTGAACAAGCTAGTATAATCCATGTATTTGAGACTGGACAGTTAGAGAGGCTTGGAAAATCATATCCAGAGGCTTTGGTAAACCTTATCTGAACTGCTCAAGGTGTTTAAGCTGATACATCTCACAAGAAAGGCTCTTGCTGTGGTTTTGACACTTGCTACTTTCAGCATAGCTTGGATTTCTGGTAAGACATTCTTTGTGGTATGTAATTTTCTATTTCTGGCCATAGCTTGCCCTGGAAGGACACAAGAACAGCAGCTGCAAAACAAACAGACTGGTGAAGCTATAAAACCTAGCTTTTTATTTCTGTTGGCTTTATTCTTTTAGTGTTTTGGACAGGTGAAGCTACAGCTTAATTCCCTCTTTATATGAAGAAATTTGCTAATGTGTTTAGTGGAAATACAAATTTCTAGAGGGAGAAGCCTGGTGGCAGAGTACAATGTGTTGTCAGTGTTAGGATGGTAGCTGTCAAAAGCAGACTTCATTGTAATCAGCTTTATATGCAACCCCTTAACATCCAGCTTGTACTTGTACAATACCAAACCATGTTTACAAAAGGAATACTCCAGTGTCTTGATCTCTTCCAGGAAAGTTTCTTCACTTACAAGTTTAATTTATAAGCAAAGAAGTTCCACAGAGCTGTGTCTTCATTTCACAGGATAATGCTCTGTGTTTATATCCTGAAACCAGTGGGTGTAAAACACTTCATGCTGGAGACCTACAGCATGCAATCTAGAGTAAAAGAGTCTGCTTTTGTCATGGTTAAGATAAACAAAGACTTAACTGGAGGAAACATCTCCATTCCGGAGTTGTTTTATGTGGAAGTTACAAATAGCTTTTTTGCTGTGTAATAGAAATAGTTTTTCAAAATGCTGGTGTTGTGCTATTGATATTTAAGATCACCTCATTAATCATCTTGGGGAGTAACAAAGTTATCTGAGTTCACGGACTCACTTCCTAAAGTGGATATTAATAAAGAGAAGAGAAGAAACAACATTTTAAAATACAATACTAATAAAGCTGTGAACAGGAGGAAAGGTTAATTTGAAAGGAGTAGGTACATAATGAAAAGGTTTCCTAATGTTGTGGAAATGATCTGGCCAGGGGTCGGGTGTGCAGTGTGGGGAACAGAAAAGAAACTGTATGAATGCTTGTGTAGTGAGCGTCATGCAGAAAAAATACTCTATGCTAAAATGTCAGTAGATTATATTATTTGTGCGTGCATTTGGAGAACCAAGATGGAAAACAGGATTAGGCTGGCCTCTTGAGCTGTGAGTAAAAAATGTGAAAAGCAAATAATTTTCTTAGAATGAAAGGTACAAATCTTACCCTTGCTGTCTCTGCAATTTATGTGAACTCTGGCAGAAAAAAAGTTGGAAAAAAAAAGGCAGCTCAAGGAGGTCTAAGATTACTTGAGCTGAAGAAGACAAGATAGCTGGCAGGGTTAGAAAGAGAAGCTGATCTCACAGGAAAGCACAGGAGATGGTCAAGAAGCTGTGGAAGCACACAGATGGGGTGGGGAGAAGCAGTATGTTTTCAGTATTTGCCCATACGTCCCCATAATGATGTCAAAATAAACATGTTTGCCATACACAGTGGTCAAATTTTCCACGCGCATCAGCTTCACTTGGTGTAAGTGCAAACAGCTGTGATTGGGAACTGGGAGTAAATGTAGATATTTAGAGATGTTCAAGAGCTTATGAGAAGGAGAAAGAAAACGCTACATTAAGAATGGAATAAGTTGTTTGCTTTTGGCAATGGATACCTTTGCAATCTAAAAAATTAGTAATATTACATTATAATTTAATTTAGTAGGTTTCCTCAAAGATAAAATAACAAAGACTACCAAGATCAGTGCCTTCAGAAATGAATAAAATTAAGCTAAAGCTAAAAGGCTTTTTTAACCTCTGAAGCAGTGTAGTACATTTCTGGCCATTTGAGTGATGGAAAGGATTTCTCTTTGTTCCCTCAGTATTTGAAAGTGAGTCAGGAAAATGTATAATGCATTTTATATGAACATTATATGCACAAAAAAGTATAATATGAACTTTTAAATGCTCAGGTGTAGGTAATAAAAAAATGCATGTTTACGTTTTTTGGGTGAATTTTATTAAAAAAAGACAAAGAGCTGTTTGCTCAGGTGCCATCTGCAATGGATGAGGTAGAAGGAAAAGATGAAAATAAATATTTTGTCTCTCCTTTTTCTGATCATTTTACCAGAGAAGAGCTGCAATTTATGAAAGGATGTCTAGGTCTCTATGTCTCAAATGCACACCAGAACCTGAGTTATTTCTGCTGTGCTCAGCCTGGGGACCAGTTTGATTTATTTCTGATGGTTCTTTAGGAATCAAATGCTGGGTTTGGCATTAGAAAACATTAGACAGGATTTGAGGAAGGTCTGGCAAAAAACTCCTTGGTACATGGGTCTTTTGGTACAACTTAACCTGGCACTGCTTCAGTTTGCCTCCACTGTCACCAGTTGCTGATTTTCCTCATGCACAATGTTGCAAGAACAGATCTGAGCTTTATGTTCAATTGTTCTGTTACCCAAATCTGTTTAGCTGAAGGGGAGGTTGGGCTACTGGGAGGGGAAAACCCACCACCCTGCTGCTTTGACCTTCCCGTGGACAGCATTTGCAGGACAAGAAATCTCAACAAAAGGATTGCTAATAATTCAGGCAGCAGTCATTCATTCTCTTCTGTAGTGGACTTGAAAAACTTTATAAAGTGGCAGAAATTGTTTGTGTTGACCTTTTTCCCATGACTTTTCCAGCTCTTTACAATAGTTACACATTGTACTTCTCTCATCTCTTTGGGAATGAGACAACTCTCTCAAACACAGCTCTGTTGTGGATTCTGGCTTCCTTACATCCAGCTCCTCCCATCAGAGTCTTGCCTGGATTGTAGACATTTCAAGGAATGAACATCTTTTCCTCAGGTGTCCCTAAGTGTCTTTCTCAGTAGGATGCTTCCACCTGACTGTGGTATCCAGAAGCTACAACAGTGCAAATAAAATGTAGGAGCAGGAGTTGCAATACTCAGTTACCCATCACTGCTACCTGAAGGAGCTCTTGAAATATGGCCAGAATGTAGAAATCCTAGCCTTGGGCACCCCCAGGATATCCTTGTACATGCCAGAAGTGTTGCACAGTGCAAAGGAAAGCTTAATACATGAGGCATCTGTCAGAGAGGGAGAAAGATTGAGATGAAATGTTTATGACTGTTGTGTAAATAAAAAGAAAAAAAATGAAGGTGTGGTATAGGATTAGAATAAGTAAATATGGTGCCATATTTGTAAATATTGTACAAACAAAAGTTAACAATTGATTTTACTTGGAGACTTTGACTTTTTAAAGAGAGAACATTCATATGTTTGTTGTTTTAATCACTGCTTTAGAACAACAGGAACTCCAAAAAAGCATTTTATATTATTTGTTTTAAGTGAAAAATGTATTTTTCTTGCATTTTTTTTTCTCCTGCCTGTCTTTAAGAGCCCTGATAGTTCAGAGCTGTAGGCTGGCTCACAAGCAAGAGCGCACTGCTGCTTTAAAAGCAATTTAATTTTAATACAACTTATTTTTGATGGAAGATGCACTGAATAGCTCAGAGAACTAGTAAAAAAAACCTTTGAAGCCTTTCATTTCTTTATTTCAGCATCTAATAGGGCCCAGTTTTATAGAGATGGAGGTTTGTGTACTTCATTTAAAAAACCCCAAACCCTGTAATTAGCATTAATTATCCTTTCTGGAGAGGTCTTTGGAAAGAAGCCAAGGATTAACTGAAAAGAGGAACTGACATTCCTTCTCCTCAGGGGCTGCCCGAGTTCAGCTTGGGGAGATTCTGCTGCACAATGTGGGACCTGGGCAGTCCCTGCAGGAGTTGGATCTTTCAGTAAAGCATGTTAACATCTGGGCTTTTGTTTGTTTGGTTTTTTTTCCCTTAACAATCAGCTGGACTGGAGGCTCTTCAGTGTGAACAGGCCTTCCTAACTTCCTCCACTAAGGTATTCCTCCTACTCTGTTGTGATGTCTAGCTATAAAATTTCCTACATAAACCTTACAGTATTTGTTTAAAATTATCTTCCTGTGTATACCACTGACACAAGTCAGATGAATGTGATGTATCTTTAAAGAATTAAATATTTAGAATTGTCTGCCTATGGGAAATGCATCTAACTAGATTCTTGCCCCTTAAAACTCTTCTGTTAACTTTTGAGAGTGTTTATTACCTTTGCACCTTCCACTCTCTTAAACTCCAGGTGTATTGTACATCAGAAAACAAAACCTTTCAGAACTGCACAGGTGAGTGTCCAAAGCAGAGCTCTGATATAAGCACTGAAACAATCTATTTAAAGATTACTATGTGAAAAGTTATTTTGAATTATTTGTGGGATTCTTCAATTATGTAAGAACAATTTGTATTGTATGAACTCTTCTTAATGAAAAAATGATTCTCCCTTGCTCAGTAATAGTAGCTCTTTTCTATAAACCTGGTGACATTCTCACTGCAGAGCAGCTCAGAGAAATTTTGAGGTCTGAGAAATGAGACCTCTAAAAGACTCTGTGTGTGTGTATCACCTGTGCTTAAGAGACTTGAAGTCTTGCACCTACTGTTTTTCTCAGCAAATAAATCACACTGAGTGACTGCATAGACCAAAAGCAGTTGTTTGCATGGCTCCTGCACCCTGTCCCCTCCAATCTCCATTCTCACTTGGCAGAGGAGAGGAACTTCCCTGAGCTCTAATACAGTCCATGGGTGAGAATTCATTCCCCTTACCACTTTTATTCACATCACTTAATAAACCTTTAAAGCAGTGTAAGCAATTCTCTAGATAGTAAGTAATCATTATTTTTTCCCTTCTCCCTGGAGGGATGTTTTGCTTTTGTTATTTAGACAACTGTAAAATCTCTATACCAGCTTTTAAAGTGCAGAAACATTGAAACTGGACATAGTCATTCATGTAAATTTGTCGTGGTAAGGCTACCCATGCTGTCTGTATTGCCTCAATAAAATGCCTCTAAAATACTGCTTTTGTGAATGGGGAAAACATTATCTGCAAATATTTCTATGAGAAAGCTCTGAGGATTCAAGAGGAGCCTTTAGGAATGGTCTCCCCAAACAAATTATTTTCCTGTGCTGGGAATTGCATTTTACTACCTCTTGAAGTGATTTTTAACCTCTGATCACTTTTCTTAAGTGAATGGAGTCTCTCCTTAACTTTTTCTTTGTTTTTTTGTCTTGAGTCCCTGCTGTGGAAAGGTTTAAAATGACAGCAGCTCCAAATGAGAGGGCATCTTTAAGACCACTATTGAGAGACTTTGTAGAACAAGGCTCCAGTGATATCACTCCCCCAAATTTGAAGCTATTTAAGTAGTCATTTCCTTATTGGTGGTTGTTCATTGGTTGGTTTTGGGTTTTTCCCTCTTCCTTCCTGCCACCAGCACCTTTCTCCTGGCTTCTGTACACTTGCTCTCATAAAATCAAGCAGCAGCTCTATACCTCTATACCTATATGGCCATGCTATTTTTAAATTTTATGTTTGTTAAATGCTGTTTGATAATTATGATAAGAACATCACTGCTTCTCTGCCTGCTATATCTATATATCTATATATCCATTTTTCCATCAGTAGTAAGATTATCTTTGGGCATGGTTTCTCTTACACCACTGTGGGACTTTTACATTATATAATGATTGGACTTGATTATCTTAGAGGTCTTTTCCAACCTGAATGAGTCCACAATTCTGTTCTATATTTACTGCTAAAAATAGGGGTTGCTGTTTACTGTGAAGTGACTCATTACCACTAGATGGGTACCCTTTTCTTTGATACCTATGCTAGATTTAGAACTCTGTCTTAAAACACACTCAAATTTGCCTGAGGCACTTCTGAAAGCTTTGCTAGAGCTAGTTTAGTTTGACTAACAGAATGGCTAATACTTACTTGAATTTCTCTTTACACCTTAGTCTGTGCCACTCTGTGATTTCGTTCATCAAAGTTATGTGTTTAAAAACTGGATTCCCATCCCTCTGATCTCACGAGGGAATTTGAGTTATTGTAATATCAAGCTATTTTTTTTCAGAGTGGATTTTTAGTTGTAGAATGGCTCATAAATTGTCTTTTCTTAAGTAATGCTTATTTAGCAGCAAAGAAAATGGAGTAATTGTTAATGCTGAGTATTTGTGCCTGTGAGTTTGCCAGAAGGGGAGAGGCAGAAGAAGCATAAGGGTGTGAAAGCTAGTACATGCCTTCAGGGAACGTTTTAGTCTAATTGCATAGGTTTCAGATAGTCTTGGTTTTCATCTCACAGTTTTCAGTTATTCCAGTAGATCAAAATTGTTCTAGTCCAGGTTGTTTTGCTCCTAGAAAAGCAAATGTACAAGTTGTGCTAGAAATAATCAGGAAATACAGGAAAATAGGAATAATTCATGCTGGTAGTCCCATTTTTACTTGATTAAACTGGCTCGATGCAGCAGAGGATTCTGTGTGTTGTGGCAACAGGAGCTGACAGGAGTGTTGCTCTGCTGTGCTAAGGCTGCTTCTTAGGCTTATCCTTGGCTTCTTGCAGGTGCCACATCCTCATCATCTGAGCAGAGGATTTGTGGCCAAAGGCTGTGATCAAGGCTTTGAGCTGATGTGAAGCCAAACTCTGGCAGTGCTCATGGTCTTCTGGAACTCAGAGTCAGGTGAGGGTGGATGTAGCTGCAGTGCTGACAGACATGAGGGGCAGAGGGTTCTGCCAGGATGAACAGAGTCTTTCTGTGTAAGATGCTAGTTGTTATACATTCTTCACCTCTCTAAATCTGGATTTGAAATTCCTCCAGCTGAATGTCTCTAAGGGTCTCCTGAGCAGATCTTTCATTGGGTCTGTCTCATAACAGTGCCAGTGAGTCCTGACAGAAACTCCTTTAATTCCTGCCTGCACTGAGTGCAAAACTTCCCTGCAGTAGTTTAATAAATAGATATTTACCTAAGGGTTACTGAAAAGTCCCAGTGTGACACTGCTGGGAACTGGTGATTTTTCTATAGAGAGTGAACAGTGTTGGTACCAACTTCATGGCTTTCTCTCCAGGAATGGCATTGCTTTAGAGGTCCTAGAACACTCAGCCCTCCAGATGGATCAGTCATCAGCCTATTGAAGTTTCGATCAAGACAGGGAGTTTGCTGACTGGTATTGTCACACCTGTGCTCTTTTCATGACCTTTGGAACAGCTTCAGAGTGACTGAATTGGGCCTGAATCATTTACTTTCCTTCTACTTTGCAGAACAGCTTAGTTGTGTTTTCCTTCAAATAGGTGTTTATCTAACTCACATATAAGGAGGACATTTCTTAAAGATTGGGTTTGTGCTGTGGCATGGAATTCAAGTTTATAAATATTTCAACAGACACTTATCTCCTTTGACTCTGTGTTGGTGGGTGTTGCAGAGTTGGCCTATGGTTGCTATATGTGAAGCCTGAGGGAGGAAATCTCGTTTCTCAGGAGGAGTGAGAATGAAATTGGATGAGGTGTGACTCCAGGTAAATGGAATAGCTTTTGCTAAGGAGAACACTAGTATCAAATGCTCATATTGATTAAGAGTGGAAAGGCAGTGACATCTTTAAGGTGGTTTATGTCAAACTTCTGTAAAAATACACAATGAACCCAGGTCTGTATGGTATCACCTTTGAGAGTCAGTTGCTTACTGTCTATCCTGGGCACATTTCATATGTGTAAATAAGCCAGAGTGCTAAATCCTGTGGTAGCAAAAAAGGATGGCATGATTCAGTATAATAAGCATTTCTGAAGCACTCTGTAATAGCATTAAGTGTCCTAAAAGCCAGGCTGTGATATCTGTCAGGATGCAGAATGTGTTTGGGTAGCTTTGTCCCTCCAACGATGTGCCTGGAGGTCCTACCACTTAGTATTTTGTAGGTTCCATATGTAAATCAAAAGGCCAAAGAGTAAAATAGGCAGAGATATTGCCTATCTCAAGGGTTCAGAAAATCTATACACATTTTTCATAATAAGTGGCTTGCAGACTGTGCATCCTAGATAACTCTCTGGTTAAGTTGTGAAATATTATTTTTCAAATACTGACTTCCACTTCTATGGCTCCTTTGGAGTATGAATTATTGTGGTAAGTTTTTGGGGCCTTTTTTGGTCTGAAATTAAATACAGCCAATGTAATGAAGTAGTTGTTTGTAGTGAATGCTCTCTCTGCATGGCGGAAAGACAGCAGATTAAGGCCTGAAGTTGCTGTTTGCTTTTCTATTTGAAGATTGCTAGTTTGGTCTTTCACCATATCCTGTGTGATTTCAGATCTTGGGCTGCTTTCAGAATCCAAGAATTTGCCAGTATAGCAGCTCTGTTTTCCTCCTTTGTGACATGACATCAAAAATTTCAGATTTAGTTTCAGTATTTGTATTTTTGGCTCCTTCAGAAGGAATAAACAATGGTTCAAGTGTTCAGTTGCTGAACTTAGTTTATTAATTTCCACCTAAAGATGAAATAGAAGTGAATGCCCATGTTTCCCAAGAGCACAAGATAATTTGGTCAATAGCCAGAGGGTTTGGCTAATAACTGAGCTTATGGTGAACAGAAATAAGCTGTTGCAAGATGCCTTAGAGCTATGGAAGCTATTAACTCAATTTCTGTTAGGTTTTCCTGCTGGATCATCCAATTCCCCTGAAGTGAAAACTGTTGCTCTTGAGACCCATCAGGAGAGCTGTGAATTAAGGTCTACATTTACTGCATGGCTCTGATGCAGGATTTTGGGAAATGGAAACTATTAGCAGTGTATTCATTGCTACAATGGAAAAACAATGAATATATTCAGACAAAGCATGGGGAAAAAAAGGGAGAAACTTGGTTTCAGTCCAGGTTTTCAGAAATTAGTAATGGATGGTAAAAAAAATTATTTAGCTTATCAAGCTGAATGCTTGGGAAGTGTTGGTCTTGAGCAATTTTGAATTTTCAAACAGTGCTGAAGGTGCATCTGAGACCAACACTTCCTTTGAAGGTTCTCAGCTTCCTATGGCTGTTGGAAGAAAGCAAATATTTGGTTTCAGTAGCTTTAGTGCATGTTCTTCTGTGTGGGCCAAGCAGAGTCCCAGCTCCCTGAGCTGTAATTTGCTGGCAGCGACACTTTGATGTTTCCTTAAAAGTCGTAAGGAAACTCTGCCTGAAACTCACTTTTGTTCCTTGCAGACATCAATGCAAATATCTGAGTATTTTACTTTCTGTCAAAAAATGTGGGCTGAATTGTCATCCCCCTGGAATAAATCAAGTCTGTATGTGCTATCATAAAAAGAACTGCAGGAATTTTTGGTTCTTGGGACAAAGCCATGCAAAAGGCGCCTGAATCTTTCTTTGACTTTAACTGAACTCATTCGATATCACTTGTTCAAGATAAGCTCCCCATTTTTTTGTTATTGGCCAAAAGTCTATAATTTGGTTTTCAAATATATGATTTGTTGCCAAGCTCCTCTGTTTATCCTTCAGTCTTATTTTCTTCAGTTATGCAGTGAACATTTCATTCTAACTGCCACTGAAAGTTTTTTGCCTGACTTTTGTCCTGAGTATCTGCGTGGAAGAACCCATGAGAAATATGTAGTGTCTAATACCTGGTGCATTATCCCATGTCATGTGCTGGGATTTACTAGTTTCAAATAGCCCACCTCTCCATTTGACTGTAATTCATATTTTCCAGGATAGATTTTAATTTCATCATAGAAGTCCTTCATTTCCCAGGCCTGCAGTTACTTGGTTTCTCTTCATCCCAATGTGGCTGAGGGTGGAAAAGAGCCTCAGAACATGGATGTGAGCTAGACTACCTTATTTCTTAGTTGTAAAGATAATTCTGATTACTTTGGGTATCTCCAGTATGTTTTAGCTTGTATCAGTATGGACTCCAAAACACCAACTATAATGAAGTCCAAATCTAATGTACCTTAGAAAATATATTAATTGCCTTTATTTAAGCTTTCATCCTTTAGTTCCACTCTGTATTCTCCTGGGGCTTTTTGATAACTGGCTTCCTATTCTTCCCTCCCCAGCCTCTCATGTGTCTACCTGCCACCACTGATTTCATAAGCTTCACCTTGACCTGTATGTATGTGCATAAATGTGCATCTGTTCCTACCTGCACAAGATCAGATTCAGGTTGTAAATCAGCAGACCTACATATCAGGTTTGGAGACAGGAGTGTCATTAGTTTAGAAGATTCAGTTCTGTGGCCTAAATGATGTAATGATTTCCATAAAGCTTTTGAAAATAATTATACAACTGCACTCTGATTTATTTTTCCTTCCCAAGATAATGACCTTATTTTAAAATGACTGTTCTGATAAAGGCTGTATTGTAAGTAATGCAGATAAATAAGCCATTTGATAGTGGGATGTGGGCTACTGGTCAGTTCACTTTAGCGGTTGTAATGTTTTGTTCACATTTGTTGGAATAACCTAGGCCTAGGATATAATATAATTTTCCCCCCAAAGTTTTGACATTATAGAGCTTTGTAAACACTCTCTGTGCTGTATGTTTCCATTAGGTACAGAGCAGGAATATTTTTATGTTAGTGTGTCTTTATTTTTAGGAGATGAGACAACAGAAGTAGTAATAATGTGTGGAAGAAGGTCAAGTGACAAGAATAAAAGCCAGAGCCATGACAGAGTGTACTAGTTTGAAGCAGGAGTTAAACATCATGTTTGGGACTAAACTACCCCTTTAACACTCTAGTAAGGGACAATGAACCCAATGAGAAAAGAACATGTTTTATGAACCACTCACCCCCAGCTGGCTCTTAGCTGACTTACACAGATTATCAGCTTCAGAAAATGCTTTTTAACTTGATGTCAGTGCCTGTTTTCCAGGTTCCAAGCCGAACTGGAGAATGATTATGTGTGGGTCCCCAAGGCTTTTTGCTAGTCTGGGAATTTCTGGTTTTGACTGTTCTTTTTTTCTGCTCCTTCCTTCAGAAGTAAAACAACCCCCAGTGTAGGGGGATGAGATGTTCAGACAGAAAAAACTGTTGTGCTTCTGTGTGGATAATTCCAAAGCCTGTCTATGTTTCCAGCTAAAAAAAAATCATAAACTGTGTTCACTTTTAGAGTTTCCTTAACCATAATTTGGTGCTGACATGTTTTCTTCCTAATTTCCAACCAGTAAAAATTCTCCCCTTTGCTCTGTCCTCATCAATATGAACCACGATTTGTTTGGCTTCAATCTGAAGGTACTGAATTGGTAATTTTTCTTATGCATGTCTCCTTCCTTCTGAGCCTTTACATTTGCATTCATTCTTAAACTGTTTCTGCCTAATTAAATCAGACCTATTCAAACTCTGAAAAAGAAGAGCAAAGGTCAAAAAATGTCAGACACCCTTAACAACCTCTATTAAATCTTGCTAAACTGAAAGTGCTCTTACTTTCAGTCCAGAAATGGCATCTTAGATTGCAATAATTGATGTGACCTCCAAATACTTACATATTATCAAGAATTTCACTGAGCAAAAGAGAAAAGAATGGGATAAATGTGCTCGATAGAAACTGCTCCTTAGCCCAAGACCCCATCCAGCACTGGCAAGAAAAGTATTCTATCATGCTGTGCAGATTTGAATGTAAAGAGTGGTAGAAATGATGTCCACCAAATTTACAAACTCTTCTCTGGGATTTATTTTTGAGTTGGAGAGAGAAAGCAAAAAGCACTGTGCTGCATTCAGTCAACATATCAAAATTGTGCTCTGTGTGTACGGAAGGGTTCGATACTCTGTGAGGGGAGTAAAGCTGCTTGGATCTGAAATGCAGCTAGTAGGAAACTTTGAGACTTCATTTATTTATAATTGGCATAGGTTGTCCTGTGTGTTAAAAATAGCAAATTAGGCAAATTGAAGGCTCTTGCATCACCATTTGGTATGGATACTTTCCTGACGAGTCTGAGATTTGGGGTTCAAGTTGCTTTGTAATTTTGTAGTTAGAGAGGGAAAGATCTTGCCTCTGGAAATGGTGCCCATGCCCATAAAGAACATGGAAAAATGGATGGAGTCTTCTAGTGGCTGGAACTTGAGGATGTACTTCAGTCAGGAATGAAGTAGGTAAACTGATTCCCTTTCGTTTACCCTCACTTTCCCAAGTCCTAAGGTATTTAGAGTTGGGGTAGAAGGGCAATTACACCTGCAGCTCCATGACTGGGAGCATTCCCAGCTTCACTGGCAGTTCCTGTTGCTGGACATCAGTAGAAGCAGCAGAATTTGCAGCAGGGTCAGAATAAATCTCTAAAACCAAGTAAAGTGATCTCCATGTATGTGTGAGCAAGGGCTCCAGGGCCCAGCCAGCTGCATGGGAGAGCCCAAGGACTCCTTCTTCCTTTGAGAGCACAAGAGCTCATTTCAATTCCAAAACACTCCAATAATAGACCCATTTTTTCATTGTTTAAAATGTTACTGAGCGTGATGAGAACCTGGAAATGACATAAGCAACACTGTGCTTGACAAGGTCTAGTCTGCAGAATGAAGACCAATCACAAGTTATGGTGTGAAGCTGATAAGGGGTTTAGAAGTGGAGACTTCTGGGACTTCTTTTTTTGTTCTGTTTGTTGGGTTTTTTTCTGGGAATTTAACTAATGGACAATTTTACAGAGTTGGAATTATATTCCAATGATGTGAGTAATGAAAATCCAGAACTTGGATCATTTAGGCTTCAGGAAACAGGAAACTTCTGAAACACGAAGTTGCTTCTCAGATCTTTGAAGCCGCAACATGGCACTAAGGCAATTAATTCTTTGTGGTTCTCAAGTCTATCAGGAAGAGCTAAAACATCACCAGTGAGTTCAGAAAGAGTGGTGATAAATTCAGATGATACTTGTATTAACCCCCTCCTGGTGTTTCTACTAGATGGTGGGGATCTGGAGGAATCCCTGGGAATGTGCTGAACTACCCAGATACTGGAATCCTTTTCCACTAGAAATAATGACAGCAGAGAAAGGAAAGACTGAATACATCTAAAAAAAATTTTTTTAGCCCAAGCAGTCAATGATGTGTGAGAATGACTGGAGTAAAATAAAAATGTTTTCTGACAGGAAGGAATGGATTGGTTATGTGCAGAAGTAAATCAGCTGCATAGAAGTTGAGTATATGGTGAGAATCAGCTATGTGGAAAGCAACACTCCCCAAATGACCTTTAGATCCTCATAGCTAAAGGTTCATCAGTTTGAAATTACTGTCTTGAATGAAAATGGCAAACTTAGCATGAGCCTCTGAAAATACAAGAGTATTTAAAAGTATCTTTCTGAGCACTTGGATAGAGGGCTGTTAGTAAAGAGAAAACCAGCTTGATAAAGGAGAAATGAAGCTGCCTCATCCAAGCATGTATAATAGCTATTGCCATTCAATACGGCTGAAAGGTTTTTCCTGCAGCTAATGGAAAATTCAGCTTCTAGGGTGTCACTAATTTTGATAGAGATTTCAATGTCTTCAGTTGTCTCACACTGAAATGGGATGTGCAAATATTCTTTCATGGTCTCTTGTTTTCTTGTGTGTTAAATCCAAAGTTACTGACCCTTGGTGCTAGGACCATGTTGCTGATAGTTGCTTAAAAGGTTGCCTGTGGAAAACCTCATTTCTATCTTGACTTCAGAGTCCCACCATGTAATTTAATGTGTTTTCCTCTTATTGACATCCTTGGCAAAAGGAATCTTCGCTATGAGACTCTAAACTTTTTTAGTTAAAAACAAACAAAAAAATCTAAACAAAATGCAAACAACTTATTACTCTTTCTATTCTTCTCATTCTGCATTTTAAGTAACATTTTCTTATAGAATATTTGGTTGTTAGTGGAATTTTAGGTGCCATGTAGTAGTAACTGGCTAAGGCTCGTTTGCACATATGATTTCTACCCTTGTGTTTAAGGGTCCACTGAAATCAATACAATTTCAGAAGCATTAGGACCTTTAATACTCTTAATCTGGAACTAGGTGTTAATGCTTTATGAAGGACAATAAAGTCCAGATATTTATTATAAGGGGCCAAAACATGAATGTTGTGGGATACTTAGAACCAGTGTAACCTCTTTGAAGCCACTGGCATGATTCTAATTTTCATGGGGTATTCTTGGCTTATTACCCAATACTTGGAAAGAGAGGGCTATGAAAATCAACTTCAGACCCCTTTTAGTACTTCTGTTTGAACGCTGCGCTCTGGAGAAGTGTGGGGTTTATTTTAAATTTTTGACTCAATTATCTTTTATTTGTGCACTTCAGATACTGCATTAATATTAAATGCTTGTTACTTCATGCATGCTGAGCACACTCTTAAATTATTGCATGCATTGTAAAGTTCAGTATTATTGCTAAGCCCTGCTCCACTTGCTTTTTTACTTTAATCAAAAAGCAGAGCTATCTCAATCAAAAGCTGTTTCTTAAATTTAAAAAGACTATGCACAAGGTTCATCTTTCTCTGGTGCCTGGGGTAGGTTTCCTGGAAATGTTAGACTGGTTGTTCCTTAGTGACTTCAGAACAGAAACTGTGGGCAGCAACATTTTGCTCTTAGCCTTTTCTATTGAGAAGTTTCATGCAAGGCCTCAGCTAAGGCCATGAGTGTAGAGAGCCAGCTCGGGTTTGATGTGTTCTGGGGCACAATGACCAAAGCTTTAGTTAGAGATGTAAGTGCTAAGTGTAGGACCAATGGGACTTTTCTGCCTTCTGCTAAGTAGAGGGGCTCTGCATCAAGGCAGCTGAGGGGGAACCAGAGAAACTCAAAATATTCAGAAATGTCCCATTAACATCTTACCATGACCCTTCCTGCAAAGCAGATATCATATTTGTCCCAGGCTGCTGCAGGGTGCTATGAGAAGTGGCAGAGTGTGACTTCATTGCCCCAGCTTTGTTTATGTATTTATTACCTGCTTTTAAACGAGACCTAACAGCTTTTTTCTGGATTTTCCTCTACCTCTTTTTTCCTCTGCCTGTTTTTCTAGAGCAGGATGCAGACTGGTTGTCTGTTTTACATGGTGCAGGGAACAGTGCTGCCATTGTTGCTCATTGGGAAGCTTTTTTGTCCATAAGTCTCTTGACGACAGTTTTCTTTGTTAGGGGTCTGAATGAGGGGTGAGCATATTATAGGAGGTGAATGTAAGTTTGCCTTGGGATGTAGGAAGAATCTGATATCCCTGTCAGCTGCAAGGATTATAAGGTCACCAAGGAGTGCTGTTTGCTTTGCTTCATCCTTCTGAAGTGCCAGGGACCTTGAGATAAAGCAAAGTATGTTCTGCAGCTTGCATGAGTTGCATGCATTCACGAGTTTTTAAATGTGCACTTAATCTGCACATTAAATATTAAAGTTCCCCATAACTGGGTAACTGGGTTTTAAATTGCATGTCTCAACATTGCAGACTGGTTCTTTAAATGACTGTGCTTTTATTGTCTTGTTATGCAAAGAAAAAGATAGTGAGCTTTGTTAGAGCCCATGACTGCCTAGGAAATCTGTGAGTTGATGGGCTTGATATCCCAGGTTTTCTTCAGACAGTTCTCTTGCAATTCAAATAATTACATTGCCCAGTAAAACCAGAGAGAAAAACAATTTTCAGAAACAACAATCTGAGTTGGCCAGAGGGTAACTACTTTCATGATACACAAGGGAAACATGAAACCTGCTTGTATTCCAGGAAAAGAAAAGGGATCAGAGTATTCCGTCATATAGATGTAATACTGAGAAAACAAGCTTGGCCTCTGTTAAGGCTTTGTTAAGTTTTGTTAGAGATCAGCACGCGATTTTTTTTCTCAATAAATGTAATGAATGGAGCTCTACATAGTGACCAAAAAGGACTTAGTATTTGTCTGTATGATCTAGAGGCAAAGAGGGAAAACCTCTAGTATTGAGGATAGTAAGATAGTTTCAGGGTTTAACCTGTTCCTCCTGTCTCATACTGGGATGAACTCGATCTGTTGACTGCAAGGGAATTTGAGAGCTAGTGTTTCAGCTTTGGCAATGGAGTAAGTCTTTGGTTTTCTACAGTCTAGACCCAAAGTCACCTGGGTCTAGTTTGTTTGGAGGCTTAATCTGTTCTACCTCTTGAAACAGGCCTCTCCAAAGTTTTAATTGTCATGGTCACTTTCTCATGCAAAGTGATAGCTGAGAAAAACACCAGACTTCTTTGCAGCAGATCTAATATTAGTGTTCTCTTTGGTGGATTACTTGTGAATGGTAACCTTATGAAATCAGGAGGAATTATTCTTCATTATCAGCATAATCATGATTGTGTCAGTGATTGTTCTTGGAAATATCCCACATGGCTTGACCCTAACTACTGTACATAGAGTGGTGAAGTTCTTGCTTCAAAGATGTTAGATTTCTGTAAAGGCCTTGCACAGGTTTTGGGAGGAAAAAAAGCTGTGTGTTTAAATGGCCATGTTATCTTCTGTGATAACTCTATTCATAAAGTAGCCTTCTATCTTCCTGACTGCTCCAAGTAGGAATGCCATGTTCACAACTGAAGACAATTTACAAAGAAAACCAGGAGAAGGACTTAGAGTAATGAGGCTGGGGATGACATAATTAATGCAATGATGAAAGGAAATTATTTTGGGAGCTGGTGTTTCCAGCAGCATTGACAAGTGAGTGTAAAGTTACAGTGACAATGTAGTTTTAATATCTTGGCAAGAGCTCTGGTAGGCTGGCTGAAGGGGACATGCAGAAAGGAGTCCCTCAAAGTAGAAAAGGGAAGAAAAAAATGTTTGCAGTTGGACTGGAATGATTCTTTCAGTTTGAGCTGACCATGGAGGGAGTCAGAAAACACAGAATCATAGAACCACTGAGGTTGGAAAAGACCTCCAAGGTATGGAGACCAACATTTGACCAAACACCACCACACCAAATAAACCATGACACTAAGTGCCACATCCAGTCATTTCTTGAACCCTTGCAGGGATGGTGAATCCACTGCTTCCCTGGGCAGCCCATTCCAATGCCTGTCTATCCCTTCAGTAAAGAAATGCTTACTGATGTCTACCCTGAACCTCTCCTTAACCCTAACAATCCTGTTACAACAGGAACCCATTTCCTCTTGTCCTGTCACTGGTGTCCTGGGAGAAGAGCCCAAACCCCACTTGGCTACACCCTCCTTTCAGGTACTTGTGGAGAATTATAAGATCACCCCTGAGTCTCCTTTTCTCCAGCTAAATAGCCCCACATTCCTCATCTGTGACTCCCAAGAAGTGGGAATGTACAGAGAGAGAAATAGGTTAGTAGAAGTGAGGTACATTTGCAACTCCTTGGCACACATGCCACAATCGCAGCAGAGGGACCTGGACAGCAGACTTAAAGGGATGTATTTTGCAAAGGGAAAGAGGCTGGACTCACATTTCATACCCAGGGGAGACAGTCTGGACTGATCTGAACACAAAAAGAGCCAAAGATTCCAGTGTCGGATTCTCCCCTTCATTTTCTAAAAATGAAATTACAGGCATTGAGCCCAGTAGCTGAAAAGCCTGCTGAATGAGTTTCTTTGTAGATAAAAGGAAAACCTGTAGTCTAAAAAAAACCCATTATATGTGACAGCTTTGACAGAGGGCTCATGAAATCACATGGAACATGAACAGAATGTAGCACTTGGGTTGTCCTGTCAGCCCACCTTCATTTTCTTACCACTACTGGACATTCCACTTTGCAGAATCACAAAAAACCCCTAAAAACCCAAACCAAAAAACTCCATATAAACATTTTCTGCTAGGTGAACTTTGTGTGTAAAAGCCTAGAAATATCACAGTTGATTACCTGAAACTGCTTATGCTGTCTGGAGCTGAAGAGAGTGGCTGTCATTTTGCAGTGTGTGATTTGAGGTAGGATTAGATCTGTTGTGGATCAGCAGCCACTGGGTTGCCATAATTCCATAACATGTGGATGTTGCAATGGTGAATTGCCATGTGCTTGGCACTCCTGGGCAATGGTAATGGATCTGCTTGTAATACAATCATCTTGTGGTTAGATTTCCTCAGAAGGAAACTAAATAGAGGGTGAGAGTAACAGAAAACTGCCTGTGAAACAACCTCTGACAGATTTCTGTGACATCCGTGTATTCCCGCTGCACAATAAAGGGTGTAGTTTATAGCTATTAATGTGGGCAGAACTATTGTTAAGGCTTTTAACTCTTGTCCTGTGATGCAGCAGTGCTCAAAGTGCAGGTGTCTGTATATTGTTTGTTCCCCCATAAGGAAGTGCTGATATCATGCTCCTGGGGAGAGCTGGGCCAGGGGACATGAGTGGTGGAGGAACAGGAGATCTCAGCTGCAGTCCCTGGCTGGAGACGATCCAGCACACATGCAAGGCACCACTTCCCTGTGGTGTTTCTGGTCACCATACACTGAGAGCTCTCTCCTGCTGCATTTCTGCAAAATGTCTTGGGCAACAGAGGGGACAACTTAGTGCTTCAGGCTCTTCTCGCAAGATGAGGACATTAAAGAATAATATGTCAAAGACACTGCCATCTTTCCTTTAAATGTAAATCAAGGTGGTTAATATATTTGCATAAAAGATGTCCACCTAGTTAATCAGGCATCAAGGTGTTGATCAAGTGAAGCATTTTCTAGCAACTGGCTTTGAGATGAAATAGATAATTGTAGCTGGTCTTCAAGCAAGAAAAAAAAAGGGCCATGCTCTCCAAATTAGTGCCAAGCATTGATCTCCTTTGAGGGATCAAGTAGCAGCCTCAAGTAATTATAAAGATGATGAACTGGACTAACAATTGATCACTGCATTCCTTCAGTTTCACCTGTAAGACTGTGAGGGAGCATTCACAATTTCCTATTATTTCTACTTTGCATGACCTGATAGTGACCACTTCTCCTTAGGGTCCCCATCAGTAGGAGTCATAATCTGTGTGCTCTTGGACAGGTAAGTTATGATGAAGATACACCAAATCAGTTGTAATGGCACTAACATCCATTACTGGTTTTTTTGTTTTCTGTTGATTCATGCATGCACTTTTGTATTGGAAATCCCAGCAGAAGAAAGTCCTTGGTTTGCACAGAATAACTCTCAGGTTTTACTTGAATTTGAAAACTGAACTTGGGAAACCCTGGTGCAACTGGCTAGAAATATGTCGGTGATGCTTTTCAGACAAGAGTGCAGTAGCTTTGAATCTTTGAATTAGGGAGCATAGGTGAGTCAAAGGAGGTACTGAAATTTTCAAGTAGACTGGACTCAGTGTTCCCTTACCAAACTCCCATAAGAAGAATATGCTATGAGCTGTTGACTTGAGCCACCTCTAGCATTTTAATAACAACTGCAGGCAATAAAAGAAAGCCTTGTTTAATATTTTTTTAAATATTAGTCTCTCTCCTTGGACGTATATCTGATGTTATCTAAAATATTTACTTAACTGAATTGCATGAATAATTTTGACTGGAAGGAAACTCCAGCACAGTAAATCCCTGTATGTGAAACTTATTGGATGATCTGACAGAAGAGAAAACCCACTGTTTTCACCTCTGCACTGCATGATTTTTCAAAAAAATTTTTACATTCAAGTCAGCCAAATTCATGTGAATACCTCTGTCAACATCTTTTCTCTTATTTCATTATTTCCTGGGCTCCAACCCCAGCAGTATTTAAAGTGAAAAGGGCAGCTAGAGATGTCTGGTCAGTAATGAAGAACCTATTAGATGACCTGAAAATGTAATACCTGGCTATTTTTTTTTCCCCCAAGACTAGCTGGGAGCTTAAATGTCTCTCTTCGTAAGTCGTCTGATGAAAAGAAGTCTTTCCTCACCAGGGTAGAAATAGTTATACCTAATAGTCCAGATATAGAAAAAGTCCCTTCACCCACTGTGTCATTATGTGTAGGTATGCTAAGAGGATGAATATACTATAAAAAGTCCACTTTTGTGGAACTCTGCATATTATTCTGCTTTAAGTCAAAATTCAGAGAAATCTGACAGGCTATAAAGTACAATTAAAACTGAGTACATCAGTAATAACGAGCCACAAAGCATGCATAATCATGAGATAAATGACCTCAATGGACAGATGATGATGAGCCAAGGAGAAGCCAAGGTCAATTATCAGAACTGCTAATTTTAATGCTATAATTAATAATGAATATTTCAACAAAGAATGTTTAAAGAATAATTGTATTCTGGTATTAAAACCTGTTAAACATTAAACTTATGCAATTTATGCAAATGAATCTGATAAGAAGAGACAATTAAGGTTTATAATTAACAGATAAATACAAATGATCCAGTGATGAAGGTCTTGGTTTCTCCTCTGTCTTATGAGACAATGTAATTGATTTTTATAAATGCTAATTTATATGCACTGCTAACCATTAATACATTGAAGAGATCATTTATTAAATTAAAGATGAATAGTGGTGTATGCAAAGACAGTACCTGAGTTTTCAACATCCTAAAGATGAAAAGGAAGCAGAAAAAACCCAAAGCTTTGAATGATTTTGCTTTGGTTTTTTTTTTCTGCCAAACAACTTTTGACATGCCAAGTACAAGGTATAGGAAAAAAAGTTTAATGGAGACAAACAGTCTTTGTTCAGTAAGTCTTTACGTGACAGTAAGAGGGATTTTTGGCACAATGCTTGCCTTTTAACATTTGTTCTCATGGACTAGAAGTAATGTGAATTCTTATTTTGCTTTGCTGTGCTCTTTCTTTGTGTTCTTGTATGAGAAGATGGCACGTTCTCCCTGGAATGAAGCTGTTTTTAGCAGGGCAGGGGGAGTTTTTCAGGACAAGTGGGCTAACTTGGCATTCTCTCACAAACAGTCACCTCCTTGTTTTCTGAGATGTTACATTGGCTCTGTGCTTTTTTAAGAGTTACTGGCTTCTCCTTTTAAAATGTATGATGGCATTTTGCCAGCTCCTGTACTTAGGAGAATGTATAGTAAGTTTCTCTCCTTTCTTTCATTTAAATCTCAATATTAGAGGGAATTCTGAGCCAGCTATAAAGAGGGATTCAGTTTACATTATATTTTATACTCACCCTCAGAACAGTAATGCTATTGCAGGAACAGCTGCAAACAATAGTTACAATTAAGTGTAGCTTTATCTTTGACAGCTCTTCCCTTCTCCTCCTTTATTTTCCAAGGGTGAGGTTGTTGGCTGAACTGCAGCAAAGCAGGTGCTTGCAAGGCAGCTCCAAGAAAATGGCTCCCAATGGCCAAAGAAAGTCCTCAAGGATCAAGGAAAGGGAAATGAGGAAACCATGCTGTAGCAGATTTGATTTCCTCTATGATTAAATTTCAAACAAAAATACGAGATCTTTGCAATTTCTAAATATGATTAAAGTCTATTTTAAAGCATGTTCATTAATTTTTCCCTTGTTTTTCTCTTGACTTCTGACTTCTGTCCTTGGCATTTTAGTCTCTGCTGAATTGCACCCTGTAGAACTAGCTCAGGAGGTCAGCACTACAGGAGCTTCAAAAACTATAGAGACTTTTTCAGGAATAGGGAAAATTTGAAAAATTTTGAAAATTCCATGGTCTTCTACTGGGGAGTGACGTGATCTACTGGGTTCAGCAGGGCTTCTTGATCTAAATCCATGCAGAATTTGACTTTAAAAGACACGCATTTGTTTTCTGCCCCCAGCAGCTACAGAACAGCCCAGGGTATTCTTCTGAACACGTTTCCGGTGCTGTTGCAGCCAAGTAAGGAAAAGCACAGTTATCTTGTCTTCTCATAGAGATCATCTTCCTACACAGATTGGCTAGAAATATTCACCATACAACCGAATTATGGCTCTCTGCTCCTAGAAGCCAGTATGATATGCTTCTCCCAGTTTCTGATTTCCTTGAACAAAAAGCACAGTTGACTGTGATAGTTCTGCACCATCTAGCATGGTACTGACATAGACATTATAGGGTAAGTGCATCTCATTTCTGTGGTACATTGAAGAAATATCTGTTCCCTGACTGCTGGACAGCAAACCCAAGTGGTAAGGCAGAGTATGTTCAGTCACTGCTGATTTTACCTCTCCTGGGACTCCCATATTTTAGTCATATTTTAGCTCCCTCTGCAAGGTGTGGTGATGACAAACAGTTGCCTCCCAAGCCTGCTGCCAGCTCATCAAGTACACCAATACTTGCAATAAGGGAATGGCAAGCTACTTTTACTACATTTTTTTGCATTGCTTTTTAATCCTAGGTAACCAAATATGTGGAAAGAAAGCATGATTAGGAGGGAGAGATGTCAGAGTTGGACTCACTTGAGGCTCTTGGGGCTTCCTAAACCCTTGGTGTGGTCCGAGCCAGCTGGAGCAAGTTTCAGATGGAGGAGGGGGTGTCCCTGTGCTGCTTGGCAGGTGGTGGGCTGCAGCCTTTTATGTTCTGCCAGGTTTCAGAATGGCTTTTGTTGCTGTTGCAGTGATTCAGCACTTTGCAGTAAAACCCCTTTTCACTGAAAAGTTGCAGATTGATTATAGCAACAAGTGTCAGTAAAGATCTAGAGAATAATTCTCTTGGGAATTTTGAGCATACAAACTTTTTCTGTTTTTGTTTCCCAAGTCTTTAATGAGCCTTAATATAATTAATAGATTTGTGGTGAAAAAGATTGTTGCCTTTGATTCTGGAGATGAAAGTCCAGATATTTGTGAAACATTTAATTATATAACAGATGCTTCCCTTGTATTAAGATTCAAGGATGTGGCTTTGATTAAAAAAAAAAAAAGGCAATTTCAGGACACATTTACTGAATGACGTACTGTGTTTTCTATTCTTTCTTCTGCGCTCCTCAAAAAGTACTGGTTTTATATCTACCCATATTCAACTGTGATCACTTACAAACAGTCTCTAGAGCTCATAACTTCTAGAGGTTGAATACTCTCTGAAAACAATCACGCAAAGCTGAGGTTCCTATCCTTCCCTAAAGATACACGCTGTGGCCACACTGAGGATGTCTGTTCCATTTCTACTTTTATTGAAATCACATAGTAAGGACTGTCTTTAAAATGATTCCTTCAGAAAAATAATGGTAAAAGATCAAGGCTTTTTCTTTACCTGAACTGCTGTAGAGCAAATATGATTATACACCAATAGCCATAATGAAAACATTCCAATAATTTGAAAGACATTTTCTGCACCTGTTAAATTCTTATATGAATATTGCATTTACCAGTCCTTTACATGTTTTGTCATGGTTTTTAGTTACAGGATGAGAATTAAAATTAGAGGTGTTTAAATTTGGAAAACACTGGCATTTTGGAATTTGTCGTGTTACGTAAAAGCAATATTTCAGAAATTTCCCAGGAAGTTGGAAATTGATTTAAATGTTTTTGGAAAACTTTTGTTTGAAGTTATATGAGTGTACTGGCAATTGTTCATGTAATTTCAGTTTTATAGTTTACATAATCCATTTGGAGAAAACATCTGCTTTCTTCCTTTCAGCCACCAGGAGACACTTGCTGTACAGAAGCGATAAGGTATTTCAGTTAATACGGAGGAAAAGCTGACCAGAATCATTTGAGGAATAAAGCACAGCTGACAGCATTGAAATTGTTATAATGGGCTGCATTTTAGCCACCAAGTAAGCTGGAGGGACCCTGCAGAGGTCATTTCAGTCTGACACACTGCTCAAAGCAGGGCTAACATCGGGAGTAGCTCAGATTGCTCAGCCTGCACTGATCAAGCACGAACATCTGTGCAGAGGGAGATCCCACAACCTCGCCAGGCAGCCTTTTCCAATGTGTTACTACTTCTATTGATGTTCTTTCCACCCTTATACCCCACTGGTATTTCTCTTGTTGCAGCTTGTGACCTTTGCCTCGAGTCTGTTGCAGTGCAGCTCTGTGGAGCCATCGACTCTGCCTTCCTGAGCTGCTGTAGGTAATGGAAGCAGCCAGAGTGCTGCTTTAGCATGCCAGGAAGAAATGTCAACTGGCAGTCCTTGAGTGCAGCCAACGGGAGGGCTGCCCTAGGGCAACATTTTCAATGAGAATTTCCATTTCCAAAACAATCTTTACTTTTAAGTTCTATTAAAAAAAAAAAAAAGAGATGGACTCTCAGCATTTCTGAATTTCCCCCTGAAATAAAAATAAGAACTTTTAACATTTTTCAAAACTGCTCATTCCCACATCTGAAAATCCCCAGTATTTTTCAGGTTAGGTACAGACTCTTTTCTGCTAAAGGTGGTAAATGAGTGTGGGGCAGCTTATTGCACCTTTTAAAAATTCTTCTTACTAAGGATCTGCAGCTACAGCACAGAGCTAGACCAGCAGTTGCTGGGACCAGAGCAGGATGGTTGTGCCCTGATAGAGCAGTTCTTGCCACACTGCTCCTCCTCTGAAGCAAGGCTGGTGGTTCCAGTGATCAGCCAGGGCTGATGAGCTGCATCCAGCCCCACATTAATGCAGCTGTAATTTTCTGGCAGCTGGGCCAGTATCTCTGAGAGGAAATGTGCTTGAGGGTGCACGTAGCCTGTTCTCAGGGAGCTGTTTATGAAATGGGGACACCTGAAACTCTGTCAGAAGCTCTGTGTTCTGCACTAGGGATTCAGCTTTTGGGGGCAAGAACCTGCTACTTCAGGAGAGCACAGCAGGGCTGGAGCCAGCTGGCAATGCTGCAGAATGGTGTTTTCCCTCCCAAATTCCTGTCCCAGAGCCAGGAATTGCTTTTTCCTGCCCAGTTGGTGGCTGGGCTCTATTCCTTTGCTCATTTCCCAACCAGCAATGGTCATACAGCTCCCCTGCTCATGCCAGACTGAGGAAACACACTGAGGTGAAAGTGCTGTGCTGCTCTCTGCAGGGCACTGGGGCTGATGGTGAGGGGCTGGGAGGTCTGAGCCTGGACCAGAAGCTGCAAGGGACAGTTAGAGAGGGGGAACCCAAAAGATCTTTACCTGAGAGATGACTTTTTCTCAAACAGACTTTGAAGCAAGTTTTGCTGGTGTTTTCTGTGAACTTTCAAAAGGCCTTTTTCTTTCTGAATGACAGCCAGATGTTCATTTCAAGCTACCTCTTTAAATAGTAATATTGAGAGATGTTCCCTGTGTGGCATAGAAAAGTGAAAATATGTCTACTTACAGGCAATAACACTTTCACAGTGAGTACTTCACTCTAGTTGGGGAAGGATCTTCAGAGCATGTTTATATTTGTGTTTCTGTCTTAGAATTGTGGTTTTGCCTGCAAAGAGATTTTGTTCTCTTTTTGGCACGAGTGCACCAGTTTATTCAGCTTCAAGCAATTTTGTTGAGCTGCAGCACAGGTTTGACTGACTCTTTCCTCCTACAGCATGGCTGTAAATCACTGTGAGATGCTACTGAAGGCACGTCAGCTGTGCAGAGGGCAAATTCTGCATGGAGGGGGGAGAGGAGTTCTCTTTAATCAGTCTGGCTCCAAAACCTAAATATGGCTTCAGCTGGGAGGCCACAGCTATGTGAAGGTGGAAGTTCAAATCCCTCCTTCCAGGGGAGTGCTCTTGTAGCTGCTTCATGAATGTTCAGTGTTCAGTTGTTAAAAATTTTACCTGCTGCAGCACTGCATAATTTGGGATTTCACTGGAGATCCGAAATGTCCTGTTAATTTATGTAACAGCAAGCACAGTGCTGTTATGTTAAATTCAGAATGAAAACATGAATGGAAACATGAACCCTTGAGATCAGCATGAATCAGATGGGCAATAAAAAGAGGATTTGATTTGTTCCAAGAGATTTTGTGAATTGGACTACATATGGCACTGATGATATAATCCAATACCTTATTAGTTTTTCCAGTGAATTAAATAACCAGTTTTAAAGAAATGAATGTCTAAAGAGGAAATATTGCTTCTTAAGAGACTGATACCTAAGTGAACTAATTAGTAACTTTGTCAGGATTTGACATGATATCTTTTTGTATTTAGCAGGGGAGAGAAGTAAGGCCAAATTCTCATATGATCTTCAGCTCCATTACAACATTTTGTCTCTTAAGATTGCAGGCAATTCTTGCATGGGCTGGTTGTTTACTGTTTGCAATCAGCCAGTAAAAACTCAGGTGTATTTATTTATTTATTTATCATACTTCAGCAGGCAAGAAACATCACAGTGAGGAGGCAGAACTTTTGACAAATACTTGAACCCAAGGCCTCCTAAGTTTCAAAACCTAACACACTGAAAAACCTGGTTTTCTTTTTCTCTCCTACACTTAGATGACCATCAGAGATGCAGAAACATCCATTAGGACGTTTGTAGCTCCAGTCATATCCCACTGTTTTTCTGTTGTCTTTCAAACAATTGGCCTTTGCAATGGATCAGGAAAGACAATAAGGGCAGAAGATGGGGAAGGGCAATTTTTTACTTGAGTGAAGAAACTAGAAAATGTCAAATAAAGCTGACATTCAAATATAGCTGTTTGTCAAACAAGTCTGACTTGTTTGTGTTTAGAAGCAGATATCTTCCCCTCTGTTCCAGCCCTAGCTTCACGCTGTGATAGGCAGGTCTCCGAATCTTCAACACTGAGCCATGTTCTTATGCAGACACTTTCTAAACCCTAGCGTTTAATACCTTAAAATGATCGACCTTTGCACATTCTGTTCCCAGTTTCCACAAGATGTACATTCCTTTGTGATGTGTTTGGTTGTTTTTTTTTTTAACTTGGTATACAAACTATTGACTTTCTTCCCGTTTGGTTTTAATTGGGTTGTTTGATAGCCAGGACTACTTAGCTTCAAGTACTTGAGCAGATGATTGAATTTTAAAGGTTAAAGAATCCTATTTTTTCCCCTTCCACAATAGATTTAAGTCTTTACTCTTCTTTGTATTAACGATAAATTGTTTTCTAAAAAGCAGTCTGTGGAAAATATTAATACTCACCAGGTATGAAGCATGTGGTGACAGCTTTGTTCTTTTAGATATATGTAGATACTTAAATGATTTATATCACAAATGAAATAATCAGTACTGGCCTGTAAGTTTCCAGCTTGTTATTTTAGAATGCCTAAGAGAAATAAAGACAAGACAAGGAAATTTTTTAGTGGGAAAAGTTAGAGACCTTTGTTAATTTTGGCTCAGCACTTTTGAAAAGATTTTTTCAAAGAATTAATTGCTTGCTTTAACATCCCCTGCAATTGTTTTTGGACATTTTAGGAGGGGACAGTTGTGTGTTTAAGTGGTGGTGCTATGCCAGGGGCTTGGTGCTGATATCTGTAGCAGTGTGTGTTTTGCAGAGTCTGCAGAGAGAAAGTGTGCTGAGCTCCTGAAGGGATCCAATGTACATATTCCTTGTGTGCTCCACGCCAAAGCAGGCATTTAGGAGGAGCTAGAAAACAAGCATCTGAAACTCAACAGACAGCCAAGTTGAGATATTTTAGTATTTGAGAAGGAAATTAAATTAAAGATTGGGGTAGAAGATTTCCTTTTTAGCAAAGTATTCTAGTCCATTAGAGCAAAGGGAGTGGCTGTTTATTTTGCAGTTCTGCTTTTTTTTTTCCTAAAAGTACGTGGTGTACGGGGCTCTCACTTGAGGGTAATCTTTGCCATAACTCATTAGTTCTTATCTAAAATCAAACTGCTATACTTGATTTTACATGTGTAATGCCCTGTTTTTAATATTGTAACACGGTTTAATTGGTCCAAAGAGCTGGAGAGCAGGAAGGAGGAGATGGTGAGAGCAGAGTCAGTGCCTCCCCACATGTGCAGAGGGAGGAGCCAAGTGAGAACTGGGATGTTCTCGTATTCCCTGTAAGATGTAGGCATCAGTCCTGGGGCCAACTAAGATTATTTGTTTATTTACGAAGAAACATACTGGAAGACAGGACTATAAAAGGGCTGGAGCCATGCTTGAATGTGGAAGAAGTTTTGAAAACTGAATCTGACTTTGCTATTAATTCATGCAGAACTGAGATATGCTTGCTGAATCGCTTGCTTGAATGCTTGCTGGCATGGTTGTGTGTAGGTACAGGCTCCAGGTCTAGCTCTTCAGTCACTGGGAATTGCCACCTGTCTCAGGGACTTCCATATTGAAGGGCTTTTGCTGGAAAAGTGTGTAAATTGCATGAAGTTGCTGAGATGCCATTCTTCTTAGGTGCCAAACAGCACAAGACAGTTCACGTACTGGAATATGGCTGAAAAGGTATGTCTCATTAGCGAGATTGTAATGCCAGTGTTTTTCTGGCTTAGGACAGAAAAATAATAAAAAAATTACGTGAGAATATAGTACTACCAAAAGAGTAAATATTAGGAATGCCTTTTGAAAAAAAAAATCTGTTTAAAAGTTGCCCGTAGCATTCCAAATACTACCCATTATACTGAATGTTGTTTAAGGAGAAGCAGAGAGTTCTAAAGTATACTGACAAGCAGAAACACTTCCTTCCCTATGTATTATGAGCAACAATTTTGAATTCTAGCTTGAGGAAAACCACCCCAAATGGTCTGGAAAGCCAGAACTCTGGCCTGCATTGCAGCTGGGAGGCACAAGTGGTAATATTTACACAGAATATTATTCAATATCTAGTTATGTAAAGTGTATTAATCAGCACTCAAATCCTTCTTACCTGTTCCTGGACTCACCTGAATGCCTCCATAGTTTTGCTTAACTAGATTTTTCTGGCTCCCTTCCTTGGCTGTAGATTTCTAGGTGTTAGAAATGAGCCCTCTTTTTGCTGATCATGAGGGAATCTGGGGAAGATTTCTAAAGTTTGCACTGTAAATGCTGCTTCTATATATTGATGTTCTATATATTTTTAAAAGAAGATATACTCTGGCACTACCTGCTGGAATCCTGTGTGTGTCTGTAGAAGGACTGTGCTTTGCAGAAAGAGAACAGCACCCCAAGCAAGGAGTGGACACAGCTGCCTTTTCTGTGATCCTGGAGGACATGTGTTTGAGGTGCTCAAGAAAAAGGTAAAAGATATGTAGGAGATATGTAGGAGGTGAGTGGCACCTGAGGTGGGAGTTAGGGATGCTGAAGTCCTGTTTTGGGTCTCAGACTCAAAAGCCATTTTCTATGCTCTTTTTACAAAGCCTGGGAAGTGTTGTCTTCCTTGAAGTATCAAATCTTCTGAGCTAACTGTTGGAAGGTACATAGCAGATAAATCTTATATTATTCTTGTGTGTTCTGCAGGGGTGTTAGTACTGTTTACCATGAGCTGTTCATCCAGTCAGCACTGCTGTTGTATCTGTTTTCTTCTGGCAAGTTGCTGTTAGAAGCTCAGAACAAATGGCTGTTGTGAGGGAGCTACACGATGTATGGGGGAAACAAGTCTGTTCAGCCACTCCTGTAAATGCTAATGAGTTCAGCTAGATAATACTTTAGTTTTTAATTCAGATGTACTGCTATATGCTGGCTCCCTGAGCACTACATGAACAAATTTTATCTGTCTTGGTAATAAAACAGACAGTAAAATGGGTGTTCTCCTTGCTAAATTGCTACAACTGCTGCTGTAACAACTGAATTGCAGCAGGTACAAATAATGTGTGCTGGCATGGCTGCCCAAGCTTTAGAGCTCTCTCAGACACAGAGGCAAGGTGCCAGAAAACCAGCGGTTGCACCTACTTCTGCAGATTGTACATAAAGTACCAGATACACTCTTGTTATCTAAAATAGAAGTACAACAATGAAATTAAAAGGGTTATTGAAATTTGGCACTGAAATAATCCATCTTGGAAGCCCTTTAGTTATCCCTCCATGTACATAACTTAAAATGGAATCTGTATTGTGCCACGCTTTTCATGTGAGGCTTGGAAATGTCATTCTCTCCTACCCCTTTGTGCTGCACCACCTCTACATTGGAAACAAATCAGGGCAAGGCAAAGAAGACCAAGACACAATTCCTTAATCTGTCTTAACATAGGCAAATTGTATAAGTCAATGTTCCTGCTAGCTGTGAATATTTTGATGCTTAATTGTCCAGCCAGAGATGTCTACAGTCTTGCTAACAGCAGTTGGATTGCAGAACAAACAATGCTATGACATTCTCTCTCTTTTCCATTCTGCAAAGAAAAGACTTAAAGTGACTTAAATTAGCTGACTTATTTTGCGAGGGTGAGTGTGAAAGTTTAGTCTCTGAAAGGTAATGTCTTGGTCATTATAGACTGAGAATGAAATTGCCAAATTATAATTTCAGTTTAATTATTTTTTTTTCTGTGAGATGAGATAAATGAGGTGTTTTGTTTTGTTTTTTTTATTTCACAAGAAAAAGGAGCAGGGGGTGGGGTTGTTGTGTATTTTTTGGGTTTGTGGCTTGATACACAGCAGCCTCTCCCTACTGTCCCTCTATCACACACTTGGTGAAGCAACAAAGTAATTCTCTGTACATAAATGCAAAACACCTCCAGCTCCACTTGATTTCAGCTGGAGCGTTCTGCACCTCTGGAGTACTGAGGTGTAGGAATTCCAGGCTGCAGTGATTCTTGAATGCTTAGAGAATGCATCTCACAGCTGAGCCTTCACTGCTGTTCCTCAGTTTCCCTACCCATAAAATGAAGGGGTCATGAAAATGGAAGAGAATTTTTGATTGCTTTGAACAGAAAGCTCTCATTAATGGCAGTGTTTCCTAGTTTGTTTTTTTTTCCTGCTGACTAAATCAGAGGGATTTGTTTTCAAACTTGTTACCTAACTTTTTTTTCAGCAATTTCTACACTTCTCAGCCATTTTAGTCTGAGCATGGAAGAGACAGGTATAACAACCTGCCTAAAGTACTTTCATAACCATATGAGAAATAATGTTGAAAATTATTAAAATTAAGGACACACATTGTATACCCAGCTGCCAGGTCAAGGCCAGAGCTACAGGAAACTTTAATATAAATATTAATATAGCAGGCCCTTTAATTAGCTGTGCCCTTCAATCACTTGTTATTTGCCCCCTTGGTCTCCATCTTGAGCCTTCATAGAATAGGATGACCCCTACTTGTCAAGTCAGATTTCATTCAATTTATCTAATTACTTTTGGGACCCTTTTAATACATGCTCCACAGAGTCCTAAGATTGCCCAACTCTGTCTCTATTCCTGGACTCAAATATATAATACAGGATGCAAAATGCACATCAGAACTCCTGCTTAACATATGCACAGCCTGCTTTAAACTGCACCTCTTATTAGTGATTCCTTGCTTCCAATCAGCTGAAATAGCTGGGAGCAACTGTACTTCATTTTTCTCATGTTAATGTTTTGCCTTTTTATTTCTGTCTTTTTCCCTTCAAGGCTGTTTTTGCTCCAAATTTAATGGGAGGAGAACTGAAAAAACTGTCTGAGAGCATACCATAGAAGTGTAACAACCTCCTGGGGAGGTGTTGGTACTGGTGCAAAAGCCCTTTTTTAGATGTTTCCACATGGCAGTGATTTCCCCATGATGAGCTGCAGTCACAGTCCCATTGATGGTCTCTTCCAGCTTGTGGGTGCCTTGCTGGTCTCAAGTAGCTGTGCACATTTCAGCTTTAAAGAAAAAGAATGTTTTCTTCTTATCTAATGCACAAATTCTATAGGAGTAGTACAGAGACCTCAAGCTCTTTGCAAATTGGGTGTTGCGTCTAATCTCCTATAAAGTTCAATACTCGGGCTTTATGTGACCTTCAGATTTAAAACACTGTTCTCTGATTCAGTCCTGGATAAAAATTGATTGGAATTGTGTGCTGAGTTTTAACAAGTAGCATCAAAACACACTTGACTTTCATATACAGTTAACAGACCCACCTTTGACTATTTTCTAATCTTCCTCCTTACAAGGTTAGAGCTGTTTTTAAGACAAGCCCAGTGTGAAAGGGAGAGGCAGAGACTGTGACAAAATAAGTGAGTCAGATTTACCAGAAGGATTAAAAAAAATAAACCTTGAAAGCAAGGGTGATGTCTTGCGATATGCAAGGTTTATTATTTTTTTTAATCCAAAACCTCTTGTTTCTAAAAATAACAAGTATTGGAAAGAGAACAATTTGCTTGATATGAGGGGAAATGGGCCAGCTGCTTAACAGGACACAGCAATTCTAAACAGTCCTAATCAGGAGGGGAAGCAGAATGTGCTACTCAGTTGAAGTTCAAGGGCAATTTATAGAGGCAGAAAATAGTATCTGTTACTCCAGACAGAAGATGACTAAATTAAAAGGGATTATATCTTGAGTGTGTGAAAAAAATTAAATAGAATTATGGAACCTAGTGGCAACTGCCTGGAACCCCATAGCTTTTGTTCTAGATAATTTTGCATTTAATATTTTAAATTGTAAATTTGGAGGGTTCAGCTGCATTGGGCAATATCCTTGGGATCTTGGGCTTGCTTGGGCCATTGAAACCTGTGGAGGTCACATTAGGGGCCTGTGTAATTAGTAAGATTGGATGTCTTCACCTCTCTGGGCATTTTGATTCCAGTCATATTTTTTACTGTAATTAAGAGGAAACAGCAATGTTTCCAATATATTTATGGGTCCCTTCCTTTCCAAAAAGTTTTTCTTTTTGGCTCCTTCTCCATTTTTCTTAATCACCCACCCTGCACTCTCACAGAGCATAACCCCAAATTTCAGCACTTATTTTCTTAGCAGCTTTGGGAAGTGATTGAACATGCAGAAACTGAAATTCAAAGGGTACAAATTCCTGCAAGTGAGGCACAGACATTTATAAAATGTATAAACTGTGATCTAAGAAATCTCTGGCTACAAAGACATGCTTTCTCAAACATGGTATTCTTTTAATTCTTTATATTACTTTAATGCTTTTCTAATTTGTTAGTGGAATAGAAGAAACACGGCAATGTCTAGGAATAAACTGTCTTCAACAGTCTTTTCAGTTTCTAGTTATACATCATGTATTTCTCCTGTGAAGATGTTATTTTATTTTTGTGATATTTAGGCTGTTTTCTTAATTATGAGTATTTTGCATGGAGCATTTCAAATGTATGCATATTTATTAAGACATGTCAACGTTTCATGAAATAGTTTTGATATTGCATTCTGCATTCAGACAGTCCTGCCAGAGTTTCTAAGAGGAAAAAGGGAAGGTGGGAGAGGGTGGAGGAATTATTAGGTGATCTCTATAGAGAAATTATTGGATGGATGGATGGATGGATGGATGTCTGCAGCTGAAATTTCTTATATTAATTATAGGAATTGAGCAAAGGTGGTCAAATGTTCTTTTAAATAAAATGATGGTTTCCCAAGGATCTGGTTAACGCCCCCTTGCTCCATCCTATTTTCTGTGAAGTTTTGCCTTTTTCAGAATTCAACAGAGAGCTTCTTTTTCTCCAAAGAACTAGAAATATTGCTGTCTTGTCTCATGGTCTTTTCTGAGGTTCTGCTTTGTCCTCTGTAAGTCAGTGCCTCCTCTCCTGTCTGCAGCTCCTGCTTTACTGTGAGAGTCTCCAAGTGGAAGGTGCTGTCAGCTCAGTTAACAGGAACATCACAGAAGACAGACTTGTCATCTGGAAGATGAAGGGAACAGACACGATTCTGGATTGACCACTGAGGCAGTATTTCCATGCCAACTTTTTTGTATTTGCAAGTGTTAATTTTCAGCCTAAAGCAGAATATTTTTGAGAGATGCAAACGGAATGTCCAAGTGCCCAATAGTAGACTAATTTATGCTCCTACCAGAGCAGTGCTGAAACCTTTGGACCTTACTGAGAGGCAGGTTTGTTAGGGTCTGATTCAGTTTATTTTGGAGGAGCTGAGTCAGGCCCTTAATTAAAAGCATTGAGAGACTTTTTAGTGCTAAGGAGACCAGTTTCCTGGAAAGAGCTTGCAATTATGCTCCGAATGCACCCTGCACAGAGGCGTGTTTTGCCTGTCCTTCAACACTGCGAGTCAAACCATCACATTCCAGTCACAAGCAGTTTCAAAATTATCCATCCTCGTTTGCCATTTTATGGAGTGCTGCTAATACGGTGGAATGGGCACGCGAAGACTTCCCTGTGCCAATTTGAACAAAAAGGTTTTGGCTGCCTTTCAGACTGAAAATAGTAGGTGCTTACATTTTTAATCAGAGCGTGAGCGAGCGCTCACGTACACACACGCACACCACACACTTGCTCTGACGTGTGAGTGCGGGTCTGGAGGGTTGTTGTTGACAGCAGGGTCACATTCAACAGTGGCTGTCTGATTAAACAAAAGTAGGCTACAGCATGGCAAACAAATTGTGCTCTGGGTTTCTGATCTATCAGCAGCCTTGCCAAAGTGCCAGCTAGCTGAAAAGGAGATTTCATTGTTTCTAATGAAACATGCTGTGCTCACTTGTCTAGTGTGTGCTTTAGGAAGCAAATGCAACTGGTCCCCTTTCATTTGCACAGTTCCCTCTGTGCTGCTGCCTCCTGTTCCTCACACATTAAACAACTGCAGTAGATCTTTCCCAGCAGCTTTATGTATAGTTTAATATTTACATGTGGGGAAATAGCTTCTGTCTTACAGATAAGATGTGCTGATTTCTGTGCAATTTGAGGTTACAGAAAAGCTACAGTTTTGGAAAGAGAGAAATTTAAAAAGAAGCATTGTGTCCTCCTAAGAAGCCTCATTATTATCTTAAAAACATCTCCTTGCACACATGAACATAAATCTGTGTGTATGGGCTTAATGTATATAAGATTCTTGAGTACTATAGGATGTGTACAGAAGGTTATTGTTGGAATTTTTTTGTTGTTGCCAAATTGTAAATGTAATAGTCGCACTTCCTGCTTCCATTAATGTACAACTCCCTGCCGAGAGACCTGTTGTAAACTAGAACTCTTACACTTAACACAGTAAATGAGGATCTCATTGATTGAAACGATTCTTATTTAACTCTGGAATATAACAGCTAACATAAAAAAGGCATGATCAGATCCCCCTGTGGCCTCCAGGCTCAGTTGACTCATTTTTAAACCCTGAAAATTCTAGATGGGGAAGTAGACAAGGAGAAAGCATCCATGAGCAGTAGGTGATACCAAAAGATCTTGCAAGCAGTGTCTGTTCCTGTGGGTGCTGAGCGAATGCCACTTGTGGGGGATGGAAAACAGTGACTAAGGAAGGACAGCAAGAATTTTTAGAGGTTTAGTAACCATGATTTGTGTGGAAATCTTGGAAGAACTGAGTCTATCTAATCTAGACAAATGAGCCTTAAGGTAGATCCAAAATGGTAAGAGTGTGGAGGAGAAGGACCTGCACAAGTCCCTCCCTGTTGCAGCAGTGTGGCTAAAACACAGCAAGGGGGTCTTATACCTAATATTAAAGCTGTTCTTCAAGCTATGGAGGGACAGAATGGATTCTGTGCATCTCCTGTCACTGGAGGTTTTACGTTTTGAGAGTCTCACAGAGAAATGGACTGATTATTCTGGAGGAGAGGAAAGAGTGTGGACTGAGTCCTCTTGAGAAGCTCCTGGTTGCGAACAGGGGTGTGATTTATACCTGGTGTTCGTGTGACTGCCACAGCTGTTGCTACCACAGCAAAAGGATCAAAGTAAATTTGCTGTCCCAGTTGTACCATAGATGTGTTTCCAAGTCAAAGAGCATCTTTAACACTTTCCTTTAGGAGAATAACAAATACTGCTCCAAGTGACAGCCTGTAGCAGATGGTAGGTTTCTAGAGGTGACTGCAGCAAAGATCAATTTCTGTCCTTGGTGGAGGGGCTTTAGCAGTTACAAACAAATCAATTCCTAGCAAACATTAGTGATGTGGAAAATGTACATATCCAGGGATCACCTTTCAGAATTGTTTCCCTTCAGCAGGTGGGCATCTTTTTAAGAGACCTTTTAGTGCCAAGCTAAATTCACAGTGACAGCAAAATACAACCTTTTCTTTACTTTACTGATGTTGGCTTCAGCTGATGCTCTCGAAGAGTCTTACTGTGATTTGTTATAGGACCAGGTAGACCTTGTCAGGTTAATTGCAAAGCAGTGTGCTATTTTGTTAAATGCAGCATATTCTTCAGGAGTATATTGGTTTTAATAAGGCTAGAGAGATGAAAACTTGTGCTTTTTCTAGTACTTTATGCTTAAGTCATGAAGTCACTGACCCGTGATGAGACCATTTTTTGGGAATAAGCTGCTGAGACATGAAGTTGCTTTAGCAACTTTACAGGTCAGTCTCCTAAGCAAATATATTCCTCTGTAGTTTTTCTCTGCGTGAAAGAGAAATCAAAATACTTTCTTCCATGGGAAAAAAACCCACCACTGTTGACAGCCTTTCTCAGGAACAGAGTGGGGAAAGAGAAAAAATGCCAAAATTACTGCAAAAGAAAGGTCCATCCTCGTGTGCCTTATGCAGTAGGCTGTCAGAGTACCTTTTCCTAATGCTCCCCCAGCTGGACTGAATTGTCATCTCAAATATATACTCCACAACATACTTAAATAACATGTCATAGACTTCTGTGTAATTAGGATACATATTTAATACAATTTTTTCCCTGTCTTTATCTGAGACATATTCAGTGGCTGTATGGTTGGGATGTACCTTGTCCCTGACACAGATCAGCAGCATATCTGAAACTGGAGGTGAGAAGTAGCAAACCTGCCACTCTTGGACAAACTTTCTAAACTCCCTCCTAAGCAAGGGTTTAGAGCACTACCTTGATGCCTGTATCAAACAGAAAAAAAATCTGCTTCTTACCTTTTTTCCTTGCTGATCTTCTTTCTAAGCTGTGGATGTTTTGGAAAACGGAAACTTCTTTACAATGTAGAATGACCAGACATTATATATTGTGCTTTTCTCTGTGTGTATGCGTGTAAAAGGATTCAATTGTGTTGTAGCTTGGAATTCTGAATAGTATTCCTTCATTAATGTGTTTAGAGAGCTTATGTTTCACACTGAGTTAGAGTGTACTGCCACAGGAAGGGTTTTATTATTTATTGAACTTCTTCCTGAATAAACATAAAAATCCAACAAAGGAAGTATTACTGTACAGATAGGCAAGTGATGTTCATAATAAATACACTGGCTGCAGGTCGCCATTCAGGTCACTATTTTACTGTTATTTTTTTCCTGACTTCAGATTATTTCAAGAAGCTTTTAAAATAATTTTCTTAATTTCTTTCTCTTATCACATAGGTCTAGTCTACACACAAGTTGATGCCAAGAGCATTCGAAGTATTTTTCTGTTAAGTCTGCTTCTAGAGTGGTCTTTTCCCTTAGCTTTGAAGTCTTGCCTATCCAAAGTAAATTACTACTGAAGGCCTGAGAGCAATGTGTGCAGTTGAGCTGGTAATGAACATAACTTGTCTGCAAGTGCCAACCAGCATAAACCATCTTTTACTCCTTGCAGGAATTGTGGCTGAAATACAGTTAAACACTGTGATTTCTTAGTACAGACTTTACAAGCTTTGTTTTCTAACTGCAGACATTTGAGGGTGCTCTGCTTTTCCCAAGTGTTGCCTTCTGCTTCCTCTTGTGTTGCTTGAGGAGTGTAAGTCCCCAAAGCCCTTGGGTCTCTCCAGTGCTACACCAGTGGCAGACTGGGATGGGAGGTGGCACTCCTGGCTCCACAGGTGGGCATCCCACAGCTGATAAGAACCATGTTCCCTTGAGTCTGCATGCAGTTGTTTGGGTGATCCATTCTCTAAGGTTGCTCTGGCAACCCAGATATGTATGAACAAAAAATATGGTTATTTTTTTGTTAGACATATTTGGTTGCCTTGGTAACACAAGAATAATTCACCTGAAATGCAGCTGGATAGGATAATTGATGTATTTTGAGGAATGCCTACAGGCAGTAATAGGGATTTGTCTGCCACCAACCGTTCCAGACTTCAGAAAAAATAAGGTTAGGCTCTGAAACAGAAACAAGTGTGTTTTCTAAGAGTCTGGATGTAAAGGTAATACTGTTTTTCCTTGTGCCTCTGAGGGATCCTTGATGGACTTCTCTGCAACTTCAGTGCAGATCAAACTGCATCTATGATTTCTTTTGAATATTTATTTTATGCAATCCAAAGAGTTTAGAAAACCTCTGAAGTAATGAGCTCCCATATTGTTTGGTTTCTTTGTTCTATGAATGAAATGCCTTGCAGCAATCTTGGAGGCTCCTGTACAGGAAATTCATATTGACACTGATGACCCATTATTACATATACTAATGACTGAGTACCAGTCCTTAAAGGCATTAAAGCCCCTGGCTGCTAAGCTGACTCACTCTACTCCAGTCTTCATGGAAAATTTATGAATCTTGATCATCCAGTATTTGATGTTTACTTAAACGGCATCATGTTTTCAACACCTTGTTAACTTTCTTCCAAGGCATGTGCAGGGCACATAAGACCT
Source organism: Petroica traversi (assembly GCA_025920805.1). Taxonomy (NCBI): domain Eukaryota; kingdom Metazoa; phylum Chordata; class Aves; order Passeriformes; family Petroicidae; genus Petroica; species Petroica traversi. The sequence continues at coordinate 22,615,345 of JAHLSL010000007.1, forward strand.
CTTTCCCAGTGAGTGAGAGGTTAAAATCTGACCCGTGTTCATCTCCTTCTGCACAAAGGCTGACAGGAAGGGGTGCAAGAATGGCATGGGAAAACAGATGGGAAAAGTGCCTGTGGGAAGACTGAACAGATGACCCTGGGGTCCTGAGACTTGCTGGGTACATGCTGGAGCACAGCTCTATCTGACTTCATACTGGTTAATTTTCTTCTTGTAACACTAACCTTTTCAGAACCATGATTTTCCTGCAAAGCTGTTCTGCCCAAGGCTTTTTTCTCTCACCTGACTCAAGGGTCTGTCCTTCCATGTCTGGTGTCTTGTCTTCTCCCAGTAACTACTTCTGCTTCCAAACAAGATATAAAGCTGGCAACTAACTTAAATGAGGAATGTTCAGCCTGGTTTTAAGGCTGCTGTCATGAGTTCATCAGAAGCTTGACAGTTTAATAGCATTTCTGGAATTTAATATCAATTATCCCTGGCATTTTTTTAATTTCATGTTTTTTGTTCTGGATATGGAATCTGATACCAACAAAACTCTATTCATTTTAAACTAGCTCTGAATCAGGTAGAGCTCAGAAAAATATCTGCTTTCCTGTAGAGGAAAATTATAACTTCTCAAAGTTTCCCAGGAATATAAATTCTAGCAGTGATAGATCACAAGGTCAGTGTGATTAGAAAAAGGAGGTATTGACTTTATTATAGCAAGGCAGCAAATGGTGTATGCTTTCACCTTGAGGACCCTAGAAGGAAAATGTTTCCAGAAAAAGAAAGTTAGAGCCCTAATGAAAGCAGAAATACTTTTCATTCCCTCAAGACACTGTTTATTGTGTTAGTATACAATCCATCAATGGAGTAAATAGTCAATAAATAAGGTAGTAGTCTAACATACTTCAAGATTTTGTACTAAGGGAGATTTGATTCTCTTTCTAGCACAAGACAAGATCTTTCTTTAGTCACAGACAAGGACAGCCTGAATGGATAATGTCTGTACCTGAATCCTTATAATGAAATTTGCAACTGGTCAGCCATTGAAAATCCTTCTAAATATATCTGTGCTGCGCTGAAACTACACGAACTTGCAAACTTTCAGCTTTCAGAATTCACAAGTAACTTTTCAAGCCATGCAAGCAGGAAATATTCATTCCTTTTTCAAGGAAAATTCACTCTGGTTGAACAATTATGAGTATTAACTCTGTAAACAAAAGTGATTAAAAAAAAGGATCTCAGTTGAGGAATTCTAATACTGATTCAATAGATGATGTTAGCTCTTGTTAACCTCTCTATTATTGTATCTGATCTATTGCTATCTGTTTTCCTGCAATAAATAAGCATCTTAGACTTCAATTTTCCTGCAGAGAAAAATTACTTTTTTTTTTTTTTTTTTCAGTTGAGATAATAATCCCAGCCTAAAAACACTCAGGGTTTTCCTTGTTTTATCTGGCCATGGGCAATCTCTGGGGAAGTTTACCTTCACTATTTGCATGGGAATGAAAACTGGAGCATCTTATCCTGCAGAAATCACACCCTGAGAAACTAAGTCATGCTTGCCTATTGCATAAAGCTGAAAAGTACTGTTCTTCCTTCCTCCTTGGTAATTCCAGAAGAGTTCCTGACATCCAAACAGCTGTCCAGCTGCCACAGGGCAGAATCATTTAAAGCCAATTAGCACTAGACCAAGTTTCAGTTATCTCAGAAAACATTTGACATACTGTCACAGGCTATGTTATCATCTCCTTCACTACACCTTTGATAAATTTTAATTTGTAAATGGACAGTTTTAACACTACTTGCAATTTATTTTTTCTCTAAAGGACCATGTAATTTATAATGCTGGGATATGAGGTATGCTAATTATGACAACATACCTGTTATTTTATCATTATCTTCCCCATCCAATATCTTTGAGAATGATTACAAATTTCTGTAACAGTCTCTTACATAGCATGGAGTTTCATGGGAAGTTGGTAAGGCTAAAGCTTACAGAAACTTACAGCTTCTTCAAAGATGAATAGTAAAGCAGTTATTTTGAAGTTCAGTTGTACTGTCTGCCTTTCTTATATCTCACAGTGGAAAAAGCCCCTGACACTCTATGGGGATTCTCTTCAAAGAAAGTGGAACATGATCCACACAAGAAATTGTAGCCTTCATTGAATTATTAAAAGTCTGCTGCTTTCTGGCAGCAGGGTCAGAAATCTTCACTCCTACTCCATATTTTACCTTTCTAGGCTTTGTGTCTCTTATTACAAAATCTGCAGCTGACAAAATTCAGTATAGTCTCTGAAAGGACTCCTGGGCACTATTGTAATTGATTTGTTTTCTTTGATTGCTTTGGAGATGTTGTAAAAGGAGGAACGGGACAAAATTTTAAAAATTACTAAAACAGAGTCAAAGGTGGCAATTTGAAATGAGAAACTCCTTGACTCTTTTCCAAATACCTTTCAGCGTTTCCATCTTCCCTCTATAGTTTCCCACTCTGCAGAAGCTGTACATTTCTTTAGGATCAAGAGAATTATATTTCTCCAATATTTCGTGGGATCTAGTTTCTGTGCATTAGAGACAGAAGGAATTCACTTGCACTACAAGAATTTTTTTCTACAACACTGCAGAGCAAGAACTGTTGAAAACATCCTGTCCATGGTTTGCCTACCTCTGGAAGTTAAGACCTGTTTAAAAAGAATATACAGCATGATGAAATTAGACCCATAGTAACCTTGATCTGGAGGGGAACTTCTGAATCACTGGAAATGCTATTGCCAGTCAACTAGGTCATGTAAACTCTTCCAACAGCTGATTGAGTTCTGTTTGAATCTAGCTTTTCTTAGTATTTTTTATTCCTGCTGAAAGACTATGCTGGGGCCTTCCTGCTTTCAAGGCTAGAGGGATGATCCTCTATCCCTGACCTCTTATGTGCTCTTTTGAAATTTGTTGCCAGTTTATTCGGCTCGTTTTTGGGCTACTATTGTATTTTTTTAATTTTTTTTCATGGCTTCTTTTCCTTTGTTTTTTTTTCTCTTTTCCCCCTGCTGCCTGACAGCTTTATAGACAGTGCTCCTCTCAGTCATCACACTGCTGGGCAAAAAAAAGTCATCTCTCTTAGGCAAAATCTATGCTGCTTCATAGGATATCTGCAGTGTATTTCCCTTCTCTGTTCAAACTGGGGAACCAGTTGCAGACTCTTTTGTCTCTCACCTGAGTTGCCTTCCCATGGAAATTGGGACACAAGGGAGAAAGAGGGAAGCAATGCCTAATGTGCCATTGCCCTCATGTGGAACTGGGACTTAAAGGGAAAGAGCTTACAAACTAAAGGTATGAAGCATCCTTTAAAATCCTGCAGGACAGCTAGAGGTTGATTTTCTTTGAACAGTTTGAATGATAAGGGGATGGTGAAACATATATAGTTCTGCTCTATCTGGAGTTCCTGTTCTTCTGACACAGAATGGATCAGCTAGATCTCACTAGTGCTTTGTAAGTAATTTTAATCAATTTTTGCGTCTCTCCAAAAATCTTATTTAAAAGAATCCTCATCCACAATCTGACTCTATTACACCTGAATTATATTGGTAGTTCATCATCATCTTTCAGGAACCTCCATCCGTCTCAGGTTTTCTCCCTCTTTGGTTCTTACCGGTAGCTATATTTACAGCAAAAATGCTTGACCCAGGGGCTGGCAGGGACACTCAGGCTTGTCCCTCAGGGCTGGAAGGGACATTGAGCCTGCTTGTGTGACCATCCTATCTGAATATAGCATTCGAACAGAATCCGTATATTTTAAATATAAAGTAAAATCGGGTCAATTCAGTCCTATAAAAGTAATTTATGTAGTTCAGCTATCAGAATTTGGTGAAGTTTCCTGACCTCTGAGTGATATAGCACTAAAACTTATCTAGGTTTAGAAACTCACATGCAAAGACTCTGATCAGTGGTAAAAGCTATTAACAATTTAAATGAAATATAATCAGGATTTGGACACAATGTCATGGAAGTATCAGAAGCTCCAATTACAGAAGCCTGTATTTAATGTTGTAAGGGACTTAGAAATGTTATTCTAAAACTGAACATAAGAGCCACATAGTTCAAACAAAACTATCTTCCTAGCTTATAAGGATCTCAAATTTCATGAAATTCAGGCCTATCTTATTATAGTTTTTGATCTTTCAAGAAAAAAGTGAAGAGAATGAGAATTCTTTTGCTTTCTCTTCTTGATACACTTTATCTTGCTTGGCTTTGAGTTAAAACTGTTACATTCAATTAGGTGCTGAAAATGTGGTCATTGATTTGACACAGAAAGAAAAAATATGAATAATTTCACACAGAAATACAATTTCTGCAGGATTTCAAGTCCCCACTTAATACTATAAAGCAGTCTTTTTTCTTTTGTCCTTCTCCTGCAAAGATTTTGATGGGAAAATTCCCATATTAATACCTATAAATATAGGTATTAATCAGAGCCAGAGGAGGGAACCTCTAATTGTTCTATGATCACAATGAAAACCTGTTGGGAATTACAGCAAAGTGAGAAACTTTTCAATTAAAGAAAAAAGCAAGCAATCAGAGGCCTTTGTTGATTCCTGTAGCTTTTAATGAAAAAGCCCTCCATCTAAGCACATTTATTGCAGTTATCTTTTTCAGTGACTTGGTGCCATGTCTCTGTGAAATCCGATCCATGAAATACTTGCAGCTGGTGCTGCAAATGCTGCCCAGACTGCCAAAAACACCCTCCTGTCTTCAGACCCTTCCTCCTTCCCCTGTCACAGCAGAGTAGTGCTGGTCCTTTTCAACTCAGGTTTGCTTTGCTTCTCCGCTCTCTTTTTCTGCCTTTCTGCCCTGTTTCTTCTTCAGCTTCCTGAGTCTGGATAGAAATCTCACAAAACAATATAAAATAAAAAGGTCAGAGAAGTCTGAAAGATTGCCTGTAGGTTTGAAATGGTTATCGCTGCATATGGCTTGCAGTGGTGAAATGCTTAAAATCCCTCAATTTCTCGTTCTGTTAAACAAACCACTCACAATTATCTTACCATATATAATCATGATTGACTGAGAAGCAAATGAACAGAAGCCTTCTGCAAACTGTCTAAAAGGGCTCCTTCAGTCCTTCCTCACCACCACATTCATGACTTTCAACAGGAATGGGCAATTACAGCTTAATCTAAAGGCTTAGGACACTGTGATCCTAAGCTGTAACAACTGTTATTAAGGGACTAGCATTTGCCAGTGAAGGGACAATCTTTGCCAGTGAAGTCACTTTTTTGCCTTCATTTTGCTCTACAGTTCCCTCACTGTTGAGCTGTTTTAATAGCAATTTGTATTTGATTATTACCTGGGTATGGTCAAAGCCTTAGCATGCAGTGCAAATTTTGTGAAAAGGTTCCCTCCGTCTGCTCCTGAACACTTCTCATTTTCTATTTGACTGGCAATATTTTCCAGGGTTTCTTGCATGTGAGGGACACACGATAGAAAAAAATGCTCCCAAAACTTCCAGAGGAAGTATTCATTTAACACTTGCTCATTTTGAGATTACAGGTGCCTGTTTAAGTTCCACCACATGTGGCTTTAGTTTACTTTAGTTTATTTGTTTTAAGGGGTACATCCAAGATGTAATGTTCAAATCCCGATCTTGGATCTTTCCAGAAATTGCAGCTCAATGTTTTGCTTTATTCCACTGCTGAAATGAAATACTGTTTTCCTGAGTAACATGTGAACAAGAATCCTAAGGATTAGATATCAAATCGATAGCTTCAAAAGTATGCAGTACAACTAAGTGGTAGTTTTCCTTCATTATATTTTTTATCTTTATTTCATTTTTTAGCATTATATCTCAAATAATCAGGTATGAGCTGGTTGTCAAATGCAAATCTCTTCTAGCTGCTGTAGGTAATCAGGGTTCAGATAAAAACCATTGCACTTCTCATTTTTATCATCTGAATCTGTCATCTGATCTTCACATGCTTAAAATTCAAAATTCAGCTCCTTCCAAAGGTCCAGGTAGATGTTCTCAGTCTGTTCCAAGTGTTGCAAGCCTTTCACTGCAGGTTGATTATGACCATTTTGCTCAGCTGGTGGCAAACATCAATTAGTGTACACTTTTCCCTAGATGATATGACTCTTGAATGTAAATGAAAGGAAGAAAATAGGCATTAAGATTTCACCGTTTCCTCTTCTGAAAACACTCTATGAATATGTTTGTGTCACACAGGCCTGAACTGCCATTGTCTGTTTCTCAAAACTCACTAGAATTATCTTAGCATGCTGTAGTGCAGACAAAGCTTTTCAGTGTTCAGTTCTCACTGAAGTGTTCTCCTTCCTTGGCCCTTAGCCACTGAGTAATAGTCTGTGAGCAAGCTTGCTCTCAAAAATGTCAAATGTAATTGAAAAGGGAAAGCAGAAAATAAAAAGTTTTCTGGGATGGCTCCTCTAGGTCCCACTCTTAACAGCTTTGCAAGTTTCTCTGTTTCCTTGCCCAACTCAGTGTTGGCCTCACTGTCCCCACTGCAGCTTCTACCTGGAGTCCCTGGGGCGTGACCCAGCCGTGGTGACACCAGAAGAACAAACCAGAACCACTTCTGTCTCCCAGGCTGCACAGAGCAATAACAGGCCTTTTGTCACCTTCTTACCCTCCCTGCTTTGCCAATAAGCTGAAGAAAAGCCACAGCGTGAGCTGGCACATGGCTGAGGACAATGGGTGCCATCTGCACCCTGTTATTTCTAGGCCAGCACTATGCATCCCAAGGGGGGCTGGAATGGAAGGTCCTAAAGGAGACTGTGGATAAGTGGGCCAAAAGTTTTCCTAATAAAAGATTAAGCAGGAAGCATTAGGTTCAGAGCCTTCTGTTTTTGCAGTGCTTTGTGTGAATCAAAGGGAATTGTGAAAGAGCTGGATGTCTGTCATGGCACGCTAGGAATCTGGGAAAGCGATGACCCCAGCTCACCCCATAACTCTGGAACTGAGAGCTGGGAGGTGCCAGTCCCCCTGGTCTACAGAACTGCCTGCCTGGTCAGTTTTTCTGTGTCTCTCTGAAACTGGTAGGAATGTCTAAACCACAATCCTATTCTTGTGTGAATTTACTGAAAAGCAGAACACTGAGGTTTTGGCTCAAGTTCATGCTGAGAAAAAACTGTTGAAGCAAAGCGTTCTTTCTAGGAAGCAGCTGTTGTGCACCAGTCCCAAGTTCTGTTTGATAGATAGCATATGCCTGCAGTTTTCAAAGCTTTCCAGTGTTTTTCTTTAGTTTTGAGACAAGCAGACGAAATAAATCTTGTGTCTTACAGGAAGAAAATATGTGGTTATAGGAACTTGGTGTTATGGAAATACTACCTTGACAGGAGAGTGCTACCCTGTCCCGAGACGGTCTCTTCAGGTGGGCATTCACCTGGCTGCTGTTTTTAGATGCCAGCAGAATCCAAGTGATCCCCATTTCTGGCCTTCAGGTAGAAAACTGTTTTGATATAGAACAGCATAGTGTTGATGATTATCAATTCAGAGAGAGCACATACACAAGGCATTTCAGTGTTAGGTTTTTGCCTGTGACATCCGAAAGAGTTCTTACCATTTCTCTTTTGGGTTTTATCTTGGAGGGAGGTAAAATGTGGCAGAGAAACAGCTGCAACCAAGTTAAAAAACAGTTCTCAGATCAGTGCAGGTGTGCAGTGAGTCCTCAGTATTCATCTGTCATAGGCTTTTTCCTGCCACAGTGCTACAAAATTGCAGCAGACAAATTTATAGCAGGAGCCAGTAGAACTTACTACTTGCCTGTTTACTGTTGAGTATTTTGTGCAGTACAGATAAACTTCTAAAAAACTGACTTGTGCATGTGGGGAAATAATTGAGAAAAGTGTTAATTTCCTTAGAATAGATTTTTAAGTATATTTGTTTGCAGCTCCATAATCTGATAGCTGTTCTCCAAAAAGAGATAAGAGCACTTGATACAGACAAATGAGATCACTTTTAAGTAATACATTCAGAGATGTTGTCTAAATTTTCCTCATGGTTTCCATGGTTTGGCTCTGTTCTGACAGACTCTTCCCCAGGCAGGCCTGGGAGAGAGTGAAGGATTATTTGTGTTGAGAACTATAACTGGAGAGGTAGGGAGGGTCCTCAGCAAGAAGCCTTAGGACTTTCTCAGTGCTGTCTACAGCAAGGAGATTTGCCTTGACAGGAAACAGGGGCTGGAGGGCATTTTTGGTGGATGGAAGTGTGCCACAACAGAAATAAGGTGCTCTGCCATGGTCTGTATTCTCCAGCTGTATGATGGAGGGCTAGGCAACTTTCCCCAAAATATCCTCTTCTTTTAGGATTAGAAGCTGATTAGTGACTAGAATAAGAGTGGGGATAATGAAGGTCTCTTCACAGCTCTTGCCATTCATTTCCCTTGGGCAAATTGCCTCACCTCCCTCATTCCTAAATTTCTTAAGCTGTAAGTTGTGAAAATCATATCTGTGACATTACAAATCCTTTCTCCAAGTTAAGCAATAAAAACTGAGCAATATCCATGAGACCAGACCAGGGCTGCCATCCTGTAGATGCATAGTGTTTTCCCCAAGCATGCCAAACAGCTGCACCCTCTAATGGATTGGTTTTGGGGGGTTTTTTGTTAATTTCCATGTGTAGTATTTCATCTAGAAGTAGATTTGCGATATTCACTTTTGTTTACCTCTGAATGTTCCAACCTCTGCAGGTGTTGCTTGGTCTCCTCTCTGACTCAAGGGTGGTACTGCTGCGTGTTGCTAGGAAAATCAGTCTTCTGCTTTTTATTTTTGTCACAACAGTTTGAGGCAGTTATCTCCAGGTTGCTTTTGTGAGAACAGGAATCAGACTGCACCAGCACCACTTGTTATACAACACATTTTCATAGACGGAGAGAACCTGGTGCTTTCATTCATGGAAAGCTTTGCTTTTTAAATCACTTCTAAGAAATTCTGTGTTACCATCAAAGCAAAAAATTCAGCCTTAGTCTCCTCATACTGGGGGGCAGCTCGAGTTTACATGAACAAAATTAGGGTCACTTTTACAGAGGTTTTTTGGAAAGGATCGGAATACTACCTTCAGTAAAATAATCATCCGTCTTGAAGTAGAACTAGATAGAAGTTAGAAAACAACACTCAAATGCTACAGAAGACAAGTAAAACTAGGTTCCTGGAGAATGCAATGTGTTTACAAAGTTACACTGATAGGAATTTACTGCCTACAGATAATTTTCAATTTGAATGATTTCATAGAGGCCATGAGAACAGACTTCAGACATTTATAGGGAAAAAACCAGTGTGCAGTCTCTTCACAGACTGGGGGAATAACTGAATAAAATTAATTTACATGACCTACCCCCAAAGTTCTTTAAATGTTAAGTACTTTAAATTAATTTGCAGTCCAGCTCAACATTTGGTTTGTAAAGAATCTGCAATTGCTTCTAAATGGATGAAAGTAGTTGCTTGAAACAATAAATTGTTTCCTAATGAATGAGGAATGCATCTGACTGAGACAGTGGGAGATCTCCCTGGTGTTAACCTGGCGACAGCTGGAGGAACAGGTGCAGTTTCAAGGTGTCATTTCAAGAGATAATATGGTTATGGTTATGGCAACATTTTGTGGTCAGCAAGTGCACTGATGCAGCTGTATGTTTGGGATGGTGGGACAGTGTAAAATCGACCTCTGAAGACAGAGATCTGAGTCATTAGATGTTGATGAGCATATGAGTTGTAAGGAGCATTTGAGTTTATTGTTTAGTTTATTATTATCTCAATTATCAAGCAAAAATCTCCTAGCAGATCAATGTTGTCTTCAAGTTGCAATTAATATTGGTTTTTATCAGTATGTTGGACATACAGTATGAAGGATTTGAAATCTCTTTCAAAATTGCTGGTTACAGTAATACCCACTTTCTTTATTAATTATTGGAGAAATAATGAATTAACTTCTCTTGCAGCTCTTTAATAACGAAATACAAGCTGTCTTTGAAGTACTAGCAGCCCTGTTGTTCCTGTGTTATTCTGGCACATGTAATTATCTCTCTCCATGACTTCAAGCCATTATTTTTATCAAGCAAATCAGCAAGTAAGTCAAAGTACAACTCTAAAAACTGATGCAGCCTTGTCTGCAATGCAGGAAATAGAATTTTGCTGCTATTTTATGGCACATGGAGCCATCCAAAATCAATCTTCATCCAAATCGGATAAGTTTTACCAATAGATCAACTAATAGAAATTATGGGAAAAGGTAAATACGCATAAAAGTAGAGGAAGAAGTCCCAGATTTCAAATCTAATGCGCTTCTGCTGTAACACATTCCATTCTTAAAAAGAAGTTTCCTGAAAGAACTGACTGAAAATAAATTTACCACATTGCTCTATAACCCAAATGGAAACAGTATTTACAAATACTCAGGTATTCATAGAAGAGAAAGCATTCTTCCTACTAAAGTGGAATTATGAAAAGAAACAAGGATAAATTATGTTCTTCAAGAAAACTCTGAATATTTGTCTACATGGAGTGGTTTTGCCTTTAAAAAAAGAAAAAATTACATTTATCTCATTTTGTCCTGTGATGACATTAGTAGATTTAAAGAGTCTGTGTACTTTGTTTACATTGGTTTAGTTCCCAAAGAATAAGAGAGAGATCCATAGAGTCCTAGACTTTCTCATAATATTTGCGTACCATTCTGGTTGCAACATCCACCCAGTTTTACATTCTGGCACATTTTCCAGTCTTGGTTTTCTGCTAGAATCTGCTGTATTCATCAGTCTCATGGTCAAATTAAAAGATTATGTGATTCCTCTGATACCATCTCATTGTTCATGTGGTTTTAATGATTTCACCACCAATTTAATGTTGCTTGCAGGCACCACTGACCACTGTAAATCAGATAGCTTTTACTACAAACTGACTAAGCATGCATACTCTTGTAGTGTGGGTGGTGGTCCTTCTAACAAAGCATCCTTTCCCGGCATTCTAAAAGGTTTTTATCCTCATACATTCTTTCTTCTTTTGGTCAAGTAATATGATGAACAGAGGGCCCAGGACTGCCTGCAAAATGACAGTGACCAGAAGAGGCTGTGGGACAGCAGGATCTGGAAGGGCCTTTGGCTGAGTGCAGGTCATCCATGAGGAGTACAAGGCCAGCTCAGCTTCCCTGTCAGTAGAGGGGGTTGGCTGACCTCACCCAGTTGCTGCTCCTGAGAATTTTTGCTGGTTTCATACCAGTTTAGTGATATTTTAAGTGTGAGGGCTGTAGTCACTGGTGAAAATGCTATTTGAAACAGTCCTCTGCCCTCATTTTTCTAACACCAAGTGCTACAAAGGAGATGAAATGACAGATTTGCCAGGACTGTGATTCCAGTGAAACGCAGAGGTCACTGATGGGACCTGGTTGCAAACTCCCCAATGTATTCAAGTGCTTAACTCCCACTGAAGTTGTCTACTTATTTGTTCTTATGAAATTCCAGAGCATAATCTAAAATTAAACTTCTGATTTTGTCTGTAGGGGAAGTTAATTAGCAAATCTCAACTTGCCCACCAATAGCACTTTCATTTGGTGTTAAGAGCAAGTTTAGCATCAAGTCTCTTGTTCTTTTTTTCATAGCAAACAGTCTCTGCTTATTATCATATTAAAGGAATGCCACTGGTTAAATCAAGCAATGAATATAAATAGCTGTATTACTGCCACCAGGCATCAGTGTTTATTTAGTGGATGTGAATCATGCGTGCCTCTTTGATCTGGCTTTGACTAAGCCAGTGCTGTTTTCATACAAAAAGGTTATTTGCAAACACTGAGAGAGTATGTATATATTAAATATGGAACTAATCAATATGGAAGGGTCTTTGCTACTTTGACAACCCTGTCTGCTGCCATGGCGTCTTTAAGTGTTTTGAATTTCTCTGTGAGTACCTGAGTCCCTGAAGACACTCACAGGTCTTTTCTTTGGACTAGAGAAGATCAAGATTGAAATCCGGGCCCCACTGAAATCAGTGGCCATATCACTCTCAGGTCCCTGTGAAGGGCACATATCTGGCAGCAAGGAGGACAAAAATAATCAAGGACAATGCTGATTTATTTGTGAACAGGTTTGATTACAGTGCATGCAGGAGAGTATTTGAATGAGAAATTTGTTTGTGCACAATCAGATAAGCAGATAGACTCAGACTTAGTTGTGGTCATTACTTACACTAAACTTTTTATTACTTTTTTTCTAAAGCAAAGATCCCATGTTGAATTTAAAAACTGAACCCACATGCCTTCCCTTCAACAAACTATGTGCAGACTATTGTGTGCATTGGAAAAGCAAATGATAACCCATAGGTACTGCCAAAGTGACATCGCAGTCATTGTGATAAACAACTTAGAATGAAACTCATTCTGACGCCAAACATTAACCTGGGCAAAATAGCTGACAGGAATGGTGTTTATTCAATCGTGGGTCATGACTCACCTCAAATGCCCTCCACTGGGGATGACAAAGAAGTGGAAAAATTGTAAACCCAAACCATTAGGTGATTTCTGAGTCCCGAATGTGCAGCCATCCCTCCCTCACTTGGTTACTTCTACTATAATGCAGGGTCATACATAAATTTTAGGATTAAAATGAAAGCTGGACCCCAAGGCTTTGGGCAAATTTAGTCTACACTCCTATATTTGTAGCAAAGTTGGATTAATTTTGCATCATTTGAGATTTCTTTTTTATGACTTAATGTCATCTTGAATGTTAATCTACCCACATTTATAGAGTGTTTGCCTTATAGGTGTTGCAGAAAAAGAGTTTTAAAACAGTTTGGAATGATAACTGTACTAGGAAAGCATAGTGGACCGGTGAAATTTATCTTTCAGTCTTGATATTTTTTAAAAGAGTGAGTTACACTTTATCTAAACTAAGGAAAATGATGATAATTTTAAAGATGAAATGGTGATAATTTTGAACAGTGTAAAGGTAGAGTTTTGGTGAGTTCTTTTGTAAAGACCATATGCTCTTCATGGTAATGTTACATTCTCTTGTCTGACTGTGCATCGTTACATCAGAGACTTTGTCAAAGAAATCCAGCCAGAAAGGAATGACCCCAATGACACAGAGGAAAGTCCTTGAAGGAGCAACTGAGATACAATTATGGGGGCATATCTTCCATCTGGGCTCTTCGGATTTGACTGATTTATTCTTTGAGTTGTTAGAGGAGTCCAGAGAAGGGCAACAAAGCTCTGAAACAGATGTCCTATGAGGAGAGGCTGAGGAAGCTGGGAGTGTTCAGCCTGGAGAAAAGCAGGCTCACTCATCACTCCCTACAATCACCTGAAAGGAGGGTTTAACCACTTGGGGGTCAGTCTCTTCTCCCAGGAAGTGGCAGGACAAGAGGAAATGGCCTTAAGCTGTGCCAGGGGAGGTTCAGCACATAAGGAAGAAGTTCTTCACTTAAAGGGTGGTCAGACATTGGAATGGGCTGTCCAGGGAGGTGGTGGAGTCACCACCCCTGGAGGAGTTCAAGAAACAACTGGATGGCACTGAGTGCTATGGTTTTGTTGACAAGGTCAAAGTTAAAGGCTGCACTCAATGATCTTGGAGGTCTTTTCCAACATAAATGATTCAGTGATTCTAGTCCAGAAATGAGAAGTACCAAGGCTTGACATGGACAGAGTGACCAGATCTCACTTATTTAAAGGGATGTTCTTAATTTCATTGACTGTTACATGAGTAAACAGAAAGTGGATCAATCAACCTTTTGTTTTATTGACCCAATCAAAGCAATGTAAGTATTGATTGAAGCTGTTTTTCTCTGCACAGTTCAGCCTGAAGAAATGTAATGTTTGTAACACAGACTAAGCCAAAGCTTTAAGGTATGCATGGAACTGCATGCCTCAAATGAAAATCATGGCTGTGACTTCATGGTGGGAATTTAACCAGTTTATATATATATGTATGACCTTACCTCAGGCTTCTGGTGGATTCCTTCCAGAGCTTCCCACCATGGCAGTGAAGTTCAGGTTACTGTCCTAATGAACACTTTAATGAGTGAAGCTGTTACAAAAGGTATCTGAAGTAATTGCCTTTTTCCTACATTAGTCTCAATGAACAAACTGGTGATATTGTGAAAGATACCTTCAACCTTTGCCCCCAGCAGTGCTGACAGCCCCTCCATGTGCTTTGGCAGCAGCTTCAGCAGGATCTCAGCTCAGAGAAACTGTGTGATGCAATGAGAGCACATTTGTACTTGGGCAATGAGCCTGCTCACCTTGCCCCAATTCAGGTGCAGAGCCAAGTATTCTATAACATCATTAAACAAACAGCAGAAACTGTTGGACACACAGAGAAATATTTGCTAAATTACAGAATCTTATCAGAGGGAATGTGTTCTTGCTGTTTGTTAGTGGGACTTTCCAGGAACTGGAGATACATAGGGTCAGAAATTCCTGGCAGCTTCATTGCAGCTGAGTATACCCTCAGTGTCTATTTGAAACCACAGATCACATGCTCTCTTGCTCTCTCTCTCCATTCTGTTTCACTTCTCTATCAACTCTAAGCTGTGGAAAAGATACGTAACTTTCCTTTCAATCCATGCCTAATGTTTTTTGGCAGTGCTTTTTAAAAAAAGATACATGATGCCTTGTCTCATGATGGCCAGTAGAAGTCATCCTGATCCTGTTGAAAATTAGATCCTCTTTACAAAACTTTTCCAATCCTCTCAAGAGGACTAGATTATTTAGATAGGAATATAGATAAAGTGGGTTACCAGGGCCCCAGCTCTACAACATATCATGTGTAAGGAAACAGCTACCTCTAAGAGTGTCTTAGAATCTATAGACAACATTCCCTTCAGGAATTAACAACTTAGTTTGACAATCTCTTTAGTAGAATTAGCCTAGATTTCTAACATGAGAATACTTAGTAGATTTTGAACTGGCTAGCCACTTTGAATGGAGAAGTGCAGGACTCTTCAGATTATTAGAGTCCAAGTGAGTCTTATTGATAACCCTTTATGAGAACAGATTTCAATGAGTATAACAGTATTCTACACCAAGGAATCCATCTGTATGGAAGATTGATGAGTACTCAGGGCAAACTCTGAAGGCAAATATTAGACACAGTAAACTCCAGTCAGTATTATCCAGGAGCGTATTATCCAGGAGCATCTGCACCACAGGAAGCCAAACTCAACCCTTTGTGCTGCTTGTGCTCCATGTCAGTACACATGTAATGTGTAAACATGATAGGGAGCTTGTGTGTAACTTAGGCATTATTGTCTCCTCATTACCAGAGCATTTCATTTCATGATAAATGAACTGCTTGTTAAAGTAGAGTTTAAAAAGCTGTATTTTAAGCTGAGCACACACAACAATCATTAAATTGGCACTCAGGTCCCATCCCATAAAAAATTTCTGAATCTGTGGGTCTCTAAACACATGCATAGCTCTGCCTTGCCATTCTTTATTGAAGGATCACAATCTAACCAGGTAACTAGGCCCTGTCTAAGGAGTCTATTGAGCTAGTGAAAGTTTCAGATAACACAATAATATCATATTTTATTTGGATAGCTGAATATGGTATCAGTCAGTGTTGTTCAGGGTAGTTCTGTAACAGGGATTTCTATCACTAAACCATTTGGTTCTGCTATTGCAGTAATTCTCCTCAATAACCAGTGTTTTCACTATTTATTTCTGAGTGCTTTAGGTACAGTTCTTAAGAAAAAAATTAATGGAAATGTCTTGTTGTATGTAGGTATTTAATAAAAAAATAGACAGGTCTGTCATTTGATTGTTTTTAAAAAGGTGGACATTTCCTTTTTTACTTTGCTGTTACAAGTTAAGTTCTTTGTGCTTTCAGCATAAGTGTGGATGTCTCTTACATGTTTAGCATGTGCTTGCTCATGGCTTCTTGATCATCTGATTTCCTTGTATCAACCTCTGCTCTCTGCCACAGCTCTCGGCTGGTCCCAGACTGAGGAACATTCAGAAGTTTCATAATGCCTCACACTAGTAGTTAATCTCCTGTGATGGATGTGGTTCTATGATTGTTCTTGTCTGGTTTTTGCTCCAGTGAGGACAGACCAGTCTTTATTTCAAGAAATGATTCATATGGGAAGTAGTCTCAGTTATTCCCTTTCCTGGAGTGGTTTGCTAATATTATATGGAAGAAAGCGCTGGGATGCTACTCTGACAGTAAGCAGTCTTTCTGGTACAGATTTTAGCACAATATTCTGATACAAAATTAGCCCTTTTACCTTAATTAGACCTGAACACTTCTTAAAATACATATCTTGTTATTAAGGGGTGTTCTTGCTGCAGCTGAGCTGAGACATCCCCAAAGCCTGGTCTGCTTCTGCAGGAAGAAAGCAGGGCTAGGATCTGTCTTTGTGGAGCTGCCTGCCTGCCTGCCAGGGTCTTCCACTGATCTGGAACTTTCCATGCTCTCCCCCACTAGTACAGTCTCTAACCTGAAGAAGGCAACAATTGTCAGAGTTCAGAAGTCTTGGTTATTTGCCTCAGAACGGTTTATATGTTTTAATCTTGCAGCTGGTTCTCTTGTTCATGAGCTTGAGGTCCTGAAGTCAAACTCTTTGGCTGTTGCATCTGGGTATTTAACAACTGTTGGGTATGTTATAGAGATGCATCTGTGGCTTTTTAAGATGGGTATGAAAATATGGGTGCTGGTCATAATGATGAAAATTGTCCTGTCATGATGTGTGAGGGGGAGAGATATGCAGATAGAGCTGTCTGTTATCACCAACTGCTTCCTGGTTTTGTCACATATTTTAAGTGTCTCCTGATGTTGCAATGAGTAAAAAGGGAAGATCCCCCAAACCAACCTGATATTCAGTTCTGCAGAATCATTATGCAAAATCTACAAGAAAACCTGTGAATGAATTAATTAATTTATTTGCTGGCTTATTGTTGTGAGGAGCTGAGCTGTGTTTTGTGGCTGGAGATGCCTTCAGGTATAAATCTATCTAAACCAGAGTCTGCATGGTGTATGTTTAGTGGAAATGAAGGTTTGGAGGTCGGAGTTGAGGGGTAAAATTTGGGTTATGTACACAACACTCTTTCTATTTTAAATAGCTGTTTTCCTTGGGAAATAAAATTCCATTTGTTTCACCATGAAATATTCTGGGAGACAAACAAGACCAAAAGAAAAAAGTAATGGGTAAAATATTTTATCTACTTGTCATTCTTTTTTTTTCTTCCTAATGTTTATTATCTTTTGTTCAGTCTCTTTACCCTTGCCCTTCTTTCTCTTGTCGGGACCAGTTTGTTAATTTCCATTAGCATTTCCTTTAACTGATTTCCCCCCCTTTTTTTACTGACGTTATGCCTCAGTTGTTTCTCATGACAATTTCATTTCTCAGGCTCTGGGCTCCCTTTTTGCCATCCTGAAAGTCTGTTTCATTCTCCTCTTTCTCATTTACTCTGTTCCATCTTTTGATTAAAATTTCAACACTTACTTTTGTTGAAAAATAATGAAAAAAATATTGAAGCCGGATGCCAGTTGGCTTCTTGGCTTCCCAATCCTTCCTACCGGCCTTGAGGTTTCACACCAAGACAGACACATGGAGCTGTGCAACCTCTTGAGAGAATCAGAGATGGGAGTACCCCATCCTAAGTGTGGACCTGATATTCAAACACCAAAGAAATTTTACACTTGCTTTTGAAATGCATTGTTTTGGTCAAGAACTTAGCTTTTCCATAAACTATTTACTGTGAAGTAAACTGAATACTGTGTCCAGCATTACTCAGCTGGAACAGGGATTTGTAATAAACTTCCTTCCTGAGAAACTGCACCAAAAGGGCTTTTAATAAGAGCAGTATGATAAATTTTGGAAGTTTAGTTCTAAGTGAATAAACACGTTCCTGAGAGACAGGGAGAGGAGGGAGATACTTATTTTCTCACGTCTCATGAAGGCACTGAAGGGAGGCAAATATCTCATGATAACCACACCCCTTGTCCTACTCTATTAGTCACATCACACGCTTCCTGAACACAACCCTTCTCTATATTCCCCTGACATTTTGCACGTCTCACAAGTACAGTGAGTAGTTATCATCCTCAGGGCAAACACCCGTTAAATACAGTTCAGTGAGCCTTTACAGCAACCCCTCATTGTCTACGTACAGTATGCTAGGCTTCACAGAGGCTGTATTTACTTCTTCCAGAGAGAAAATGCAATTGGATAAGATGTGATTGGTATGTTTTGGCCTCAGAGTTGTGCTATATGAATCAAAAAGGAGCAGGAAACCTTCATGCCTTTTACTTTAAATCTTGACAACTGCATGCTATGAGTTCTGCCAAGTGTCACTTGGAGCAAGTCTGCAGGGTAGCGTGAAGGTGGCCTTCTCCTCACTGCTGGTCCTCACATGCTGTGGGCCCATGGGACACTGGTTCTGCCAGACTCCAGGAAAAGGACTTCCCAAATGGTGCATTCAGGGGTTCTAAGGTAATAGGGTAGCTGTTGGCTGGAGGAAAATTCCAGTTATTGGCATCCTTGTCTGCAAAAGATCACGGCAGCCTATATGACTTTGCAGCAACTTTGTTAACCAGGAGATACTTCAGATCATCCATCCTGTCTCTACTCCTTTAAAGCAAAGAGAGTTAGACACTGAAATCCCTTTGGTTTGCTCTGTGAGTTAGAGGGATTCCGCAGCCACAATGCCCAACTGCTTCTTTGTCCTCAGGATTTGTATATCTGGTATGATGGCATTATATTGTGGTCTTGTTGCATCAGGATAAAAAAAGATATGACACAAAGTACTTTCAGTGTGAGGGCCTGGCCTGGAACATCAAATAAGTGAGCTGTTGTTAATATTTATGTACTGCCACATTATGGATGAAGATTCACAGAGAAACTGGGCTAGGTTAGGTGCTCAGAGCACTATGACTAGTCCTTCCTTCATGTCATTGTGGATAAAGTACTGAAATCTTCCTCAAAATTTTCTCTTCCTCTTTGATGGGCTTGAGTTAAAAATAGTAAGCTAGAAAGGGGAACTGCTGCATATGAGAAACACAACCAAACACACTTGTGGTTCAAGACCTGAACAAAAACATTATGTCCATGCATAGGCCAAATACCTTTTCCTGGAATATAGGATGCTTCCTTTTGTGTGTCAGGCTCTGACCACTGAGTCACTTCCTGAGGCTTTGCATTGTGTAGATTAGCAGGTGCAATTCTAAGCACGTATAGAAACTTCCTTTCTTGCTGCTCTCTCAAGGGTTGTCCTTGGCTTCCTCTGAAGTTCAAACTTCTCTACTTCCTTACCCACATCAAATTTCTCTTCATCTCTGTCTCTGCCCTTGCCTGTCCCTGCTATCTGCCCAGGCTTTCTTCCTGACAGCTTCTTTCATGTCTTTCTTTTCTTCGGCCAGCAGTTGTAGAGAAAATGGCTGAACTAGTCTGTAGACTAGTAAAGCTAACCCTTTACAAGGAAGTGTTTATTCTGTGTTTTAACAGTCTGCCTGCAAAATCTGGAATTCTTCTCGAATTGCATTTGGAGCATAGGTTTTTGCAAAGGAAAGAATATGGGTGGGAGAGGTTGTTGAAGATAATGCAGTCACTGGACTACAATGGTTCAGGATTCCTGTTTTTCCCAAATCTTGTACTGCAGCTATGGACTTCATGTCTTTGTACCAGAATAACAATTTCAGCTGAACCACTGAGGTTTTCATCAAAACAACTAAGCCAGTAAAAGTGACTATGATTTTACATGGCCTACTCCACTTTTCCTTTGTTCTGCTGCCTGCATGGGAATAGCTATGCTGGGTTGTTGTTTTAACTGTACGAGAATTGGTTTTTAATTTAACATTTGTGAGTTCATGACCTCTCTGCCTTATGTCTACTTACTTTATGAATAGTAAAGGTGTTCTTTACCTGGGTTGTTTGTCAGAAAAGAAAAACAAAAGTAAAGGACATATGTAATTCTTTGGTCACAAATCCACCCATTCTTTATACCTCCTCTGTTAAATTCTGTAACTTAACCACCATGGGCAGCTTTTTTTAAGTGTCTCTAGCACCTGTTTTCTTTCTGCCTACTTCACACAAGTTTTCAAAGGACTCCTCTACATTTAAAAAAATTGAGCTTACAGTCAAAAAATAAATAAGGGTGCAGGGAGATCTTTCCCTTTTGAAGACACGTGTTATTTTAAGGGCTGAATGTCTAATAATCTTCCAGATAAATATGAGAGCATGGTGAAACATTTGTTGACTGAAAGCATGACAAATAGACGGCATTTCAAAGAATGTTGCTGGGATTTTGCTGATATTCTAGAGCTACAGTGTTTAAAAGTACAATGGTAGAAGCAAATGGTTTTCAACTTTGCCAGTATAATGAGCATAGGGTAGAAGCTGAGAACCATTGTGCCTGTGTTCTTCACGTTTTCCAGAGCTTGCCTCTGGCTAGGGTTGGGTGAGGGATGAGAAAGAAGGAAGGACCTAGACTCAGAAGTGTGCTGAATGTTTGTTTGTTTTTTTCAGAGGAAAAGAGAAGTGATTGAGATGATGGTGCTTCTCATCCCAGAGGGAGTTTCGCTTCACAGATAAGCACCCTGAGTCATGAACTGAATACTTGCCAGGACGTTTCAATGGTAGAAGTAAATCCTGTCAAAGTGTGCTGTTGTGGTTGGACGTGCTGACTCAAAGCACTCACTACGTGAGCTACCAGGGAGAAATGTGGCTGGTACTAAGTCACACAGTGGCCCATGTGGAAACTGGGAGGCAGAAATTATTCTTTATATGAACAAGAAACAATCTTGGTATGTGAAAATGTAAGCTGTTTGTTTCAATGGAGAGGCAGGGTTTGGCTTTACTCCATGTAGTTATTTGAAGGCTATTGAGAAATGCAAATCATGATTTATTTTTACCGTGCTATGTGATGAGACTCATACTTCAGAGGCAGAGAGACAAGTTTCTGGACTCTATCCAGAAATTAGCCAAAACAATAAAATAAAAGAATGACCAACTTCTACAATTTGTTTAATATGATTGAGAAAACTCGAAAAAGAAAAATATAAAGGTGATTTACAAAGGACAAAAGCAGATCCTTGCAGGGGCTTGCTGCAGAAGGAGATACATTTTGGTCTAGTGGCTAAAGGACATTGGCTTTCTGGAGGCTTTAGACTTTTTCTTTAAGTCAATTTGTCCCTTTAGGTGTTTTCTATTTCTCCTGTTTTGTGTTAACCTATTTAGTTAAAACATGCTCAATGTACATATATTTTACTCTTAGCTGCCAGACACCTCACATAGTCTTTTGTATTCTGTCTGTGAAAATGGTTGGCACAATTTTTGAGAGACAGCATGGAAAGTTTTCACAGATTACTATTAGAATATAGGTTGCTAGCTATATCCTGGTCTGTGGAGAAATGCTTTTAAATGATCCTAAACTATTTATTTTGTTGAGGTACAAAGAGTTGTACTTAGCTAATAAATTAAAATATTCTCTTCGTAGAAGAGGCTGACAAACATATTTATAGGATCATTCTGCTGTTTAATACTATTTCCTTCCTTTTGACTCCAACAAACATGAACAGTTGAAAATAAACTTGAGACAAACTGGTTTGAAGACAGAATTTATAAAATCTCACAAAATCTGTGTCTGTTGTGTGATCTAATCTCCTCATTAAACAGGTCAGCTTTAGATAGACACACCTGCCTTTTCTTTGCAGTTTCAAAGACCTTAAGCACTAATGCTAATGACACTCCTCTTTGAAATGTGTTAGACAGAAATGTTCTTGCCTGAGTGCAGCAGGAAATTGAAATAGTGTGCTGCCATAAGCTGAAGAAGATGAATGTTTGCAGAGCACTGGGAAACACAGGGGTTTTGCTTGCAAAAGTTCCCTTCAGGATTTTCTCTTCTTCTTTCTCTCAGCAAGAGCAGAGGCACAGGTCTGAGTTTCAGCCCAACACTGTCTGTGAGAACAAACCACTGTTTTCAGAGTACAAACACAACAGGAGCTCTCAGACCACCCCTGAACTGGCCAAGCATCCTTCACAACACAGGCCTCCAGGTACAAGGCTGGCTGCTTCTGGGACTTTGCCATTACTTGCTTATCTGTAGATATGCCCATGTTTTCCAGGAAGAACAGACAAATAGTAATATTCCATACTTAATATTGGCATTAAACAGCTGGAAAAAGCCTGTGGGTCTGCTAAAAATAAGAACTGCACTAGTGATCCTGTTTTCTTAAGGTCCTTTTTTTAAAAAAACATTCCATAGTGAAGGAGTAGAGTGGCAAAAGAGAGCTTGAAGAAGCTGCCCATGCAAGTGTTATGATCAGTATTGCTGGCCTTCTTCCAAAATTGTGAGTTCTTCGTGTGAATTAGAAAATGCCCCTAATAATCTAGTGAGGGTTCCTGAAGTCAAGGGAGAGAAGGCAGAGGCTCGAAGAGCTTATTGGTATGTGACCCTTAATCACATCCTGGGCACCTAGATTCTCATTAGGGGTGAACTAGGAATGCTTAATAGCAAGATCATTTACTGTTGGCTACTGCCAGTGGTGTCCTTTATTCCCTGGGAAAGCCAGTAATGAGCAGCTCAGACGCTGTGTGGGGCAGCAGGACCACTCAGAGCAGGCTGCAGGCACGTTCAGTTCAGTGAGCTGGCAGCTGGCTGGCGCACACCACAAAATATGCTGGATTTCTTTATCAAATCAACAATAAGTGTTCGTGTTTGTTCTGCCCTGTGTGCAAGAGCTCACGTATGCCTGCATACCTCCTAACTCTGCCCCAGCAATTACATCCCATACTTCCCTTTTCTGTGTTGCTCTATTAAGAGTTACAGCATTACATAGCTATACAGAGATTAAGCCTATCAAAACACATACCAATATACAGCATTTCCTTTCCCACTTATGCTAGAGATCCAAAGCAATAATTTATTCCCTATTCTCTTTCCTTTGCTTTTTTTTTTTCTTTTTTAATCAACTTTATAGCATCTTTATCTGTCTTTACTGTCTTACAGTTATGTCTTTGCCTTGTCTGCTTGCATTCTGGCACTTGACTTTAAACTCTTCTCTGTCTTATTGCAAGTTCAACAGTTAATGGTGGAGAGTTAAAAAGTCTTACAATAAAAAAAGTAAAAGAAGAAAGGGATGGGCAGAGGCAAGAGTAAGTACTACCTGATAAGCCTGGTGGGTGTGTTGGGGTTAATACTGAAATGTCCAAAAGTCAGTCCTCATGGTTACTGTCATGGGACCTTAGAAAACAAGGCTAGAAATATTGCTTACTGGTTCTGATGACATTCCATTTTCAAATACAGGCTAGAATTTGTTTAGCTCCATCTCATCCTTGCAATACTGCTGCAGGTTTATTGTGCTTTTATTTAAAAGTCAGTTGACATCTCATTTCTGTTCTTGTCCACCTTTCTGTTCTTGCACCAAAAAAGGTCTTCTCTCAGTAGTTGTCCTTGTTAGCCATATGACTTCTCAAATTTACTCTGTGGGAATTTTCTGTAACCCTATAATTATCTCTATTTATGTGATGGAAGTTTTTTGCATGTCCTATTTAGCATTTGCTAACTGCTGTTTGTGCTTGCCTCTCCCTGCTAACAATGGACTTTGGATTTACTTTTTTTTTTCCGTGAATGATTTGGACTTTTTTAACTCTTGCATAGTTGGACTGAACTACATAGTTAGAATGGAACATGATATTTTAAAAAACAATCCTTTGCAAGGCACCTCTACAAGAGTGCTCTTTGAGAGCATTAACTAAGACTGACCTTGAAATTATAGGCAAGAATGAAATCTCAGGCTAATTTTAAATGATGTGAAATCATACTGTGCAAAACTTTTCTCTCCTTTATATCCATACCAAATGGAAAATTTGTTGAATTTGCCCAAATCATGCCAAACTTGTTTGCAGTAAGAGCAGCTGCTGCTACTGCAGCACTGGATGCAGCTTCTGCCTTGCTGAGATGAGTGGTGCATATTCTACCCTACCAACTGATCTGGGGTGTTTTCAATACCAAATAGGTGAGTTGGGAGGGGGAAGATGAAAAAGGGAATTATATTCTTGATGAAGTCCAGTGCTGGAGAGTGTAGAAACCAAAGAGGTGAAATACCCTAGAAAGATAAGTGTTTAGGCAGGGTAATAATCAGATCTACATGGCTCCAAACATGACCATTCATCTCAAATATGTTCTGTAACATGTTCTGGGTTACTGTGATCAATTAACATTCAAAGCATCTGACTGAAATACAACTGATGAAAACAAGCAGGCAGTTCTCATGGGGAACATTCAGTGTAGTATTTTCTCCTTTCAGATTTGGCCACTAGGAGTAATTAATCTAAGTGTGAATAGCCTAGAAAGTGCATTCATACTTAGCTCCAGCCAACAGGGAACTTTCAGTGTGGTAACTGAAATGGTATTTAGGCTGTACCAGTCTATCTGAGGTGGCTCTAAAGATTTGTTACCTTGAGAGAGAGCTTTCACTTTGGATAGCCAGCTCTTGGGGAGATTTCACATATAGGAGCAGCAGGGATAGGGCTTAGCTGGTGCTCTGCCAGTGACAATCATCAAGATTTACATTAAATCAGTGCTGTTGACAAGAGCAAGTCTTACCAAACAGTGTTTAATGAGCACATGCATAGTATTTTATCAACATGTAAGAAGGAACGTTTGTAAAAAAGATACATTTCTCTAAAGTATAGAAAGTTCCTGAAGTTCATTCTGAAATTGCATAGAGAACATTTTAGAGGGTTTTCTGCATCCTTGAGCCACTTTCAGTACGTGTTTGAGAAAATATATTTTCAAATTCAGTTCTATTGCTTCCTGTAGACCAGACTATAGAGTGAGGATGCTTGTTCTTAAGAACTCCAAATTAGATGGTGCCGTGACTCAGCATGAAAACCAGTCACAGGCAGCAAACATTCCTCCTCCATGATGAGGGTTTTAAGAAGCAATCAAAATTAAATGACACAAGCAAAGAGAAGAAATTAATCAAGCTCTCACTTCACAGATTGGGATTCTTCCTCTAGTATTTTTTCCCCTGCAAGTACCTGATAAATGTAAGAGGAAGTTAAATTCTTTTCCCTGCAAAACTATGATGGAAGACACTTTAAAGCTGTTTTTGTTTTTAAGGATGACAAATATTTTGTCCATATTAAAAAGGCCATCCATCTTGATTATTGAAGATAAGACTCATCTTCTACTTCCAGTGAAGCATTAGGTAACTCAAATATCCGTAGATGTAGAGGTATTGGGTTAGCTGAAAAAATAGGTTTCCTATGGCAACCTGCTGAATAGTTCTTAATTGTATCAATAGTCACAGATTTCTTAAAAACCCCCAAAACTCAAAAAGAAACAACCCAAAACTTTAACATTTGCAAATGAATGACCAGAGTTCTGAAGTTTGATTAAGGCTGAATTGCCTTGAGTTGCAGCAGAACATTAGAGAATATGCTGTGTATTATATTTTTTAAAATGCATTTGTGATTTTCCCACTATATTGCTTTCATTTGAAATAAGAGATGAAATAAGAGCATAATCCTGTGTCCCTACTTCTCATTTAGGCTAACATCCTTCTTTTTGCTAGCAAATAGAAAGCATTCAGATATATTCTGTTGAATACAATGCTGGGAGACTGCAAATGTGATTTGGTTCAGTAATGGTATTGCTGCTACTTGTTACTGTGACAACAGAGCTACAGTGCTCTCTGAATAATAGTAAATATCCTTATTTTGAGTTTTTAGAACCTGGATACCCTTGGGCTCTTTACTGATTGTATCAGGAGTCCAGGTGAATGCTTTTTCTGCGTGAATCTTTTCCCAGTTGCGTGTCATGGTAAGAAGATGTTGCTGTGTAATTATATGGAGCCTTTCATCCCAGTGAGTTGTGAGCAAAATTTTCAAGGTATAAAGTCTGCCACTGAGGTTCAGTGTGTGTAGGATGGGAAGCTTCAGGAACCCCCCTAACTCTGGAGCTAAACAGTATAAGTTAATGTGGCTATGTTAGCGACTTAGTTAACTTAGTGCCACCTTAGTGGCAACTTAGTGACTAAGTTAAGATCTGAGACCTAAAGATAGACCTCCATATACATAGGAGTCACTAGAAAGGACAAAATCCTATATATGTCTTAGCTTTTTATTAGTTGTATGCATTTAGTTCAACATATCTCTTTGGCATAAAGCGAACTTTTTAAATTTAGTGGCATATCTTACTGAGAAGATGTGAATTTCTTAAGTTTTCCCTGCCTATATGTGCTAATGTTGTCACACCTTTTGAGTGTGGGAATCATGTACCTCAAAACAGGGAACAGCTTATTCCTGACCATCTCTGATGTCCACTCACTAATGCAACAGCACTCTACAAGCTTCATCTACAGACAAGAAACAATAAATTTGCTTTTTGAAACTGAAGTAAATGCTTTTAGGTCAACTGGTGACCCCACTTAAGCCAAAAGCAAAGTACTAGTTAACCTCAGTCAACAGCATTTAATCCAGTGGTCTTTTTTTTTTTTTTTTCATGTTAAGCCATTAAGACTTATTTCTGTTTCTTGTAATACTGCTTTTCTTGTTTTAGCGTGGAAGGTACCAATTTACTTTGTCTCGGTATGAAATGTAAGACAATATTAGACCTGAGGCCTTTAGAGAGAAGAGCACTTCAGTCTGTTCTGTTCCAGCCAAAGCAGGATCCAGTCCAACAACACTGGTACATTGCTGTAGTTTTGGCTGGAATTCAAAGTAAACAGAAACACCTCACACACATCATTTTCATAAAGCCATGGGCACTCTTTTTACATTAAAGTCTTCTTACATTAAAGACTCCAGAGTTTAGCATTTGTAAACTTGATAACAAACATGGCTAAATTAACTACACATAATGTAAAATGTTCTCTAAACCCAGAGCCCTCTCTATTCAGCTGCATAAGAGGCAAAGGAGACTTATGAAGGCTCCTGACTTCAGAGATGTTCTAACAAAATGCTGGTTAGCATGGTATCCCTCCAGATGTGAAGTGCATTAGAAGGAGCAGATTACAGAAGGATGGCTGTTAAATGCAAATTTTCACCTGCTTGATATAGTTTCCAACTGCTCCACTTACAGCAGTCTAGAATATAAAATGTTTGATCAAAGCCTTGCTCAACTGCAATTTCGACTGATGTCAGCAGGAATTTTTGCTTGAACAAGGACTACAGGATTTAGTACACAAGATTTCATAGAAATGATTTCTTTTAGTGGGAAGTTTAGTAGTAAGTGCAATAACAGAAAAAGGGGAAATAACTTAGGATAAGGGCTTTATAGGAAAGTTCCTGTGTTAGCATAAAAAATTATCCCAGATACTTTTTAATGGTTTTTTTTTGTTGCTGTTGTTGGTTTTTTTCCTCCTCTTGTAACACCTGTGTTGTAAAAATCAAAAACAATATTGCATTTCAAAGTCAGCCCCTTTAAATTTTTTCTTCTTCCCCTATTACTCACATTTCTTTTCCGGTTTTTATTATCCTGCCCCAATGGGGATTTTCTTTTAACTTTGTTAAATTATAATAGTTAGCGTGTGTACATGAAAAAACCACTGACCTTTTAGTGACTTGTGAGTCATAGGATTAATAGCTGTGCATATGACCTTTGAAAATAGGAAAAAATTTCCCTTAACCTGGTTTGCAGGTGAACAAAAGGTAAAATTCCTATTCTGTATTTTCTCTACATTTACTACAATAGATTGCATCTCTTTTATAATTGTCTCAGATTTTCAAGGTGTATATTTTGATTACTAATCTGTAGAGCTATACAGATAATAATATACTTATAATACAGTTATACATTCTGTGTTGGTTTTGAAATGAAGATATTTTGTGCATTTTGCAGCATGTAGCTTCCATAATTGAAGATATTTTGAGTTAGTTGGTTAAGGTCAGTCTCTAAGCTCATTATTGTCTTCACTCATATGAACAGTTTCAGAGAAATACCCTAGGAAATCCAGAGCCAGTCGTTCCAGTGGTCATGCTGCTGGAAGCATACCAGAATGAGGGAGAGAATCTTGCAATTATGGAGGAACAAGTTGGTTATGGCTTTCCTCTGTAATTCACCCAACAAATGCCAAGACCAGCATTAGGACTTGGGATTTGCCTCACACAGTGACCTTTAGGGTAAAGAAGATTAGTGAAATTTCTCAGAAATAATTCCTAATTTTAGAAGTTATGACTACCAGTAGCTTTCTCTGAACTTCATGAGAACAAAGAAACTTCATCCCCAAGATGTCACTAGTTCAGATACCCCATATGGAGACATCCAAAAGTGGAAGTCACTTGGGTAAGATCTGGCCTTAACCTTTGTGTCTCTAAAACCATTCCATGTAACAAGCAGAGGTTATGAAAAGTGAGAGGGAGATACCGTGGGAGAAAGATATCTGGCAGTGGTATTTGCTGCAGAGAAAAAAAATGAAGAAAAGGGACACAAATAGCAAGGAGAGGTTTGGGCTCAATCAAAGGGGAGCAGAGCAGGAAAACATCACTTTGCAAATAAAACAAAGTCCACTCTGTCTCAAGAGAAGTTTTCCAGGTGCATTATGCAGCCTACAGAGAGTACTCTGATGGTAAAGCACTCTGTGTACTGTGTGGAGTGTAAAGTAATATTTAATTTGCATGTTATTTTATTTTACTTCATTTTTGACCCTTCTTACATTGTTTTCATTAGTATAGGGTTTTCATTATTTACTGAAAACCAGACTTCTTATGAGTCAGACTTGCTGAGAGCATGGGAGTATGTATACCAAGGAAGTGTATCCCTTAGCAACAGAATGCAACTTGGGGTTCCTCAAAACTTCTCTATTCATGTTTTCTCTCATTGTTAATAGGTCTTTTACAGAAGAATTGGCTCACTCTTCATTTGGAGTGCTTTAGACCCAAATGTCAGTCAGGTTTAATGAGACAATTTTGGGAGTTTCATTTGCTTCCAGACAGTTAGTGAAAAACATGCACGAGGTTACATTAATTGTTCCAAAGGTATCAGGAAAAAGGTAATGGGAGAGAATTATGTCACTGTTTTTGTAGGTATGAGCTAATCTTACTTAACAAACATGAACTGTAATTTTAATCTAGTTTGTCTTCATATTGTTTGCCTTAGTCAGGCTTTAGATATTAAGGAACAGGTTTCCCTATCAGATGTATCAGTTAAATGATTTTACCCAGAAATGATTTTAGCATTTCCAGCAGCTGGCTGTGTTACCTTTCCGTTCCTGTGCCTGTTTCACCTGGAGCACACAGTGACACACGGATGGCAATTTGGATCAGGCATGCCCTGGGCTCTCAGGTCTCACATCCTGGGAGCCTTTCTTTAGGTCCCACCACACCTGGCTCTCCGTGGCTGTCACCACCACCATTCCACCCTTCCCGAAGCTGATGGATCCTGACAGCAAAGGACCGAGTTTCCACTGGTGCCCATCTCCCAGAAGGTGGCCCAAGATCAGTCAGAGCATTCCCACACATTTCCCATGGAGGCAGCAGGTGTTAGCACCCAGCACACACCTCTGGCTGCCTGGCTTTTGAAATAGTTTGTTTCTACTCTGATGTTGGCTGATGAACCCCAGACCACTGCCCCCCATCCGCATTTATTGCACCCCTAAACCAGACTCTCAGGTACATGAGACAATTAGAAGGTAAGGATTGACTTCATTGTCCTCTGTGCATAATAAATCATGTGGCAAAATCACTCAAGGCTAAACTGGCCAAGTAGCACTGATAGGAATGAGAAAATTTGGAGAGGAAAATATTTTTCATAAATGGAAATAAAATTATTATTTTGTGTGCCTTTTTTTGTTGGTGGCATAATTCACTCCACTATTTTATTATTTTACGTCTAAATAAATCCATTAAATTTTAAATGATAAAAAGCAATCCTAATAAGCTAAAGAAAAACTAGTCTTTATCTAAGTATATTGCTTAGTTAAATGAAGCGTGTTGCATATTCTGACTTCAGATCTTTTTTTATGTGTCTTTTCTGTGTTGTTGACTCAGTGAATACTTAATTTATTTTCTGGCAGTTTTCCTGAAAGGAAAGTCAAAGAACATCATCAGAATAAACAATTGTAGTTTATTTTGGCAATATATTGTGGCTGCTCAAATGGTCAGGAATTTTATTTTTTAACTGAAGCATTGTATCATCTTGGAGCCTCACCTGGAGCTTTATGCCACTTTATAACTTACCTGTTTCACTCTACTACCTGGCAATCTTTTGTAAAATGCAGAGGAATTTTAGCTGTTTCTAGTTTAAGATATCTGTCTTAAAAGCCAGAAACCTAGCCCTGGAGTCATAGAATGGTTTGGCTTGGAAGGGACCTTAGAGATCATCTTGTTCCAACACCCTGGATGAGGAATAGGAATGTGTTTGTGATACTCTGAGGGGTATGGCTGATATACTTACAGGCATTATCTTTCTGGCAAATCCCTAAGTGACTTCTGTGGAAAAAACTTTAAAAAATAATAGGAAAAGGAATGAACCCACAATCCTGTGAATTCAGGTAGTTTTCTACAAAAGGATCCTCCAAAAAATATCAGATTTGAGTAAGTCTTGAGCCAAAACACTGATTTGTAAATTTATTTCAGATAAACTTGGAAAAAATATTTCCAGCAAAAATGACAAATCTTTTTTTCCCTCTCTCTCAAAAAAAAAAAAAGCAAAAACCAACGACAACAAAGAAACAAAACCAACGCTTGCATTGCAATACCATTTTTTTTTTTTAAATTAAGAAGTTTTCATTTAAAATAAGTAAGTATGTTTTTTGGCTTATGCTTGTGTCACTGTCATAATTATCTTTACAAATAGGTAAAGGTAATTATGACACACAAGCAAATGACTGCATGTAAACAAATAAACATAGGCTGAAAATCTGCTGTGCTGCTGCTTAATGAAGATACTTTTGAAGAAGATGGTTGTTCTCAGTTTCAGTTCTGGCTTCTAACATCTGTGGATTTTACTATTTTGACTATTGTTATGTGAAATGCATCAGCCATCTCTAAGGCTGTGTACAGGCAGAGGGAATAAGTTTCACACAGCATCTCCTGGCAGGACCAGACCTAAGGATGGGATATTTGAAGGAGTGCCATGCATTCTTCCTGTAATCTTGCCACAATCTTGCTATAAATTGAGAATTGTGCTAAGGCTTCTAGTAAAATCAATTTTTGAAAGGGAGAGTCTGCAAAAGCACCGTTTTACTATAAATGTCCTTCCTTAACTTCTATTTCTGTGGATAGCCTTGGCAGAAAACTCAGAGTAAAAGAATTTGAGGATTCCTTGGGCCATATTTATTTTTCCTTTTCCATCTCCATTTTATTTCTTTTAAAATATGTGAAACTGAAACAAAATACTTTCAGAGATTCATTAAGGAAATCAAACTACAATTACTGGTGAGTTCCACCCTGATGTAGCATGAAATGTGGCTGCCCACTTATAGCAACCCAAATCTGTTTGATTTTGCCAAGCAGAGAGTTCCCAGTTAATAAAACCTCAATTTTTTTAAACAAGAGGAGTAAAATGATCTGTAATGATCTCGGCTGAGCTCAGTGGATGGGAAGACTATGCCTGGTCTTGGCAGACAAAGGAGTTGATCTCCAGGTCTTTGACCCTTTGCAGGCTGATTTGCAGAGGTGTGCCTGTTACTTTGGTTTGTGCTTACTTCATCCTTTACTAAAGTGGAATTGGTGAGAGACAGCTCTTCTAAGTTGATGTAACGCTATTCAGAGATGTAGGATGTGATATTTCACTGCTGAGGATGCTGCTTGAACCTCCCATCCCTGCCTCTACAAAGATGTGGCTGCAAGTGGGATGCAAATACCTGCAGGCAGGGTTTGGGTGGGGAAGCACTGGGTGGGTTGTCCTGAGCAAGCTGATGGTCTGCAAGCCTTAGGTCTGGTTCCAGATCAAGTAGAAATCTCCTGTTTTGCACAGCCAAACCACTAAGGCTTTGCCTCTGAAATATATGCCACTGTCCTTGCTGGGTTTGATGCTGGTAGTGGGTGGGGTTGATGCTGGTTTTGGTTTTTTATTTAATTTGGTTTTGCTTTTAAGAAAAGCCTGGGGTGTATCTAGATGTACAGGACTCTGTGAGAATAAAGGATATTTATTTTGGAAGCTGGGCCTGGGTTGCGTTTTCGATTTTTTTTCCTAATCCCTGAGTTGGGAAACTGAATCTTATTTTTCCTGGAATACAGGGGGGAGGGTGGCAACAACAATCAATGTGTTAAGCCATTAGCCACCAACTGCTAGAGTACAAATATTGACAAGTGCAAAGGTTTGGTGGTCTTGCTTTTCTGCATGAATATCTGCAATCTATCACACAAAGCCTGCCTGTACTTCCAGGAGCCTGTGCGTGCGTAACATGATTATTGCAGTGAAACAGGGAGGTAAATGTTGGACATGGGTGGTACAGCTTCCACTGAACCCTCCTTACCCACCATCTGCTTCTACGGAGCTTTGCCTTGCAGCACAAGCACCATACATAAACTTTACTGTTCTAAATCCAGCAATTCCTGAATCATACTTCCTCATAAGGACAATCTCGTAAGCTCATATCTGATAATGTGATTGTGGATCTCGGGTCTCTCCTTTAAAAGATCATATGCTCTGAGGGACATCCCCCAGGAAGAATGCTGTAACCGTGTTGTTCACATGCTAGGAATAGAATAACTGTGGGAACTCAGCAACCTTCAAAACTGAAGCACCCTGCAGTGAGATCTGTGAAATGGATGGTCAATGGGCTCTGAACAGGGATCTGTGAGCAGAGAAGTAGATGGTAGCCTCAAAAATCTTGTCTGAGAAAAGAAAAGAGATGTAAAACTTTCCACTGTTCAGTCTGGCTAAGTTCCATGAGCTTGCAACACTGAGTCATTATATAAGATGAATCACTGGATGCCATAGGCAGTTTCAAATCCTTACTGATGAGACCTGCTCTGAGCAAGGCTAGAAGCCCTTGTGTTGGAGATGTCTGCAACCTGTGAGACAGGTACAGCCTAGGAAAGAAGTGTAATTTTGGTCCATCATACTGTATATCCTCAGCCAAATTGCATACTCATAGTCCTTTCTGGCATTATCATTCCAAAGCTGAGCATCCTCTGCAGATATTGTGCTGGCACCTCTCTTCTGAAAATCATATCTCACTTTCTGCATAAGTCTAACTTTTTACCAGACTCTGTAACACTCAGGAGCCATTGCTTTAGTCTCCCTTCCTAGGAGCAGTACTGCTGTGACTGGTATATACATATCTGTATGCCATTAAACAGCTGCAGAACAAGAAAGAACAGCATTAATTAAGTCTTCCACTGGCAGCAGTTAAAAGCACAGTTCTGTTCCAAACCAAACTGTTAAACATATTTCCAGCAAGTTCCATTCCCTTTTGGTTTTCACATAGTCCTACAATCACAGAATGATTTGGGTAAGAAGGGATGTTAAAGATCATCTAGTTCCAAATCCCCTGCCACGAGCAGAGACACCTTCCACTAGACCAGGTTCCTCAGAGATCCATCCAGACTGGTCTTGAACACCTCCAGGGATGGGGCATCCAGAGCTTCCATGGGCAACCTGCTCCAGAGCCTCACCACCCCTGGAGTAAAAAATTTATTCTTAATATCTAATACAAACCTTCTCCCTTTTCGTTTGAATCCTATTCCTCTTGTCCTGTTGTCATGTGTTCTTTTAAAAGTCCCTCTCCTTCTTTCTCGTAGGCTCCCTTCAGCTACTGGAAGGCTGCAATTAGGTCACCCCTGAGCTATCTCTTTTTTCAAGGCTGAACAATCCCAATTTTCTCAGTCTTTCCTGGCAGCAGAGATGCTCCATCCCTCTGATCATCTTCATGGCCCTCCTCTGCACTCACTCCAGCAGGTCCATGTCCTTCCTGTGCTGGCACCCAGAGCTGATGCAGCTCTGCAGGTGGGGTCTCAGCAGAGCAGAGGGGCAGAATCCCCTCCCTCCCCTGCTGCCCACACTGCTTTGGATGCAGCCCAGGACACGTTTGGCTCTCTGGGCTGGGAGTGCCCATGGCTGGGTCATGTCCAGCCTCTCAGCCAGCAGCACCCCCAAGTCCTTCTGGGCAGGGCTGCTCTCCATCTCTTCATCCCAGCCTGTGCTGATGCCTGGGGTTGCCTCAACCCAAATGCAGCACTTTGCACTTGGTCTTGTTAAACCTCATGAGATTTCTCTGGGCCCACTTCTTGAGCTTGTCCAGATACTTCTTCTTAGGATTGCTACATGTAATTTTTCTGAGTCCTTGCCATGGTTTTACCCCAGCCAGCACCAAGCCCCAGGCAGCTGCTCACTCTCTCCCCCACCTGTGGGACTGAGGAGAAAATCAGAACGGTCAAAGCTGGAAAATTCATAGATTGAGATAAATATGGTGGTTTAATAGGGAAAGCAAAAGCTGCACATGCAAACAAAGCAACACGAGGCATTAAGTCACTGCTTCCCATGGGCAGGCAGTTGTTCAGCCACCTCCAGGAGAGCAGGGCCCCATGAAGTGTAACAGGGACTTGTGAAGACAAACACCATCACTCCAAATGCCCCCCTCTTCCTGCTTCTTCCCCCCACTTTATATACTGAGCATGATGTCATATGGTCTGGAATATCCTGTTGGTCACTTGAGGTCACCCGTCCTCGCTGTGTCTCCTCCCAACCTGTCTGGCACCCCCAGTCACCAGTGTGGCAGCACGAAAAGCAGAAAAGGCCTTGGCTCTGTGTAAGCCCTGCTCAACAATAACAAAAACATCTCTGTACTATCAACTCTGTGTCCAGCACAAATCCAAAACACAGCCACTGTGAAAAAAGTTAACTCTATCCCATCTGAAACCAACATTTTTGTCTGTAAAATCCAAGAAGCAGCTTTGGTTTCAGCTGAACTTCCCTAAATCATCCAAAATTGCTATTCTTATAAATAATCTTGATGAGGTAAATTACTCTGTCCTGAGTAATGAAGAATTTAGTTTATTCTAGTGCATTTTATAATTTATATTCTTGTTAGCAAAAGAATTCAATAATGGAAATGCCTATTCTTCCATAGACCTCCTGTGCTTTGCTGGGTTTTGATCTGTAAAGTTAATTCACAACATTTAATTTCTTTTTCCCAAAAAATGTCTTCTTCAATCAGCTGTGGTGTGTCATGTGCTACCTGTCAGCTCTCAAAATGACACTTGTCTGAGAGGTTTGCAAATGAAAGAAAGCATGAAACTTGAGTCTCATTCATTTTGCTTACCTGTCAGTTTTGCCCTTTTTCCTTCATTTTCTGCTGGGCAATCAGTTTCTTGGGAAATTTTGTGGCTTTTTAAAGACATGATATCATGTCTTGCTATTTATAACTGCTCAGACTTGTGTAAGCAGAGGATTTATGTGAGGACACAGAGAGTGATGAAACTATTTGTAGATCACAGGGTGGTTATAGGGACAGTGGAAATGCCATTTTTTCCACTGCAATGTGTAGATTTCCAGACCTGCAGAGGACACACAGCACTGTGAAAGGAGACTGTAAGAGCATGGAATGAAAAAAGCTGTATATGCAATGCACAGGATCACACAGTCTATTCAGGTTAAAGCAGCTATAAACAGATCAGGTCTTGAAGCTCAGGTAAAGAGCAGGGAAAGGCAATGGGTCACCTCCTGATGTCCTTCCCTACCCTTATTCCTGTAATTCCAAAAGCTACGTGTAAATAGTTAATATTGAACTGAAAGTGCCATCAGGAGAAAGATAATTGCTGTGACAAGACCATTCATAGCTCATATACTTGTCTTTGTTAGCATAACTATAGCAAAGCTAAAATAGAGTCAACGATGCAGAGCTCTATTTGAAAGCAAGTCTCACAATTATTGGTGAGATGATGGAATAAACACAGAAATGGATGCACTTACATAAAAGAAATGAAATTGAAAGATACTCAAGTGAAAAACTGCCATCTTGTTAGTTTAGCTACTTTCCATACCAATATCAAAATGACCTATAAAAGCAGCACTACTAATCCCTTCACTGCTTGGGCTCTCAATTTCCACAAAGTAAACTTGTCATGAGGTAGTTATTACCTGTTACTGTTCTTGTATAATTGTGGAAAACAGCAGTCACATTGGACTCAAATGTGAGTAGAAGTGCTGGTTGCTGTAATGCCCATTGAAGTTATGGTGTATGACAGAGCAAGCAGTTCTAGTCATTTGCTGACCTTTATGAGTCACTTAATAAATATTAAGACAACTGGCACCCAGTGCTATGCCCCTTAGCATATCTTACCAAAAGTGGGCTACACAGAACATATATCTATAGAATAAGATGTCTTATGAATATAATGCACACCTGTACTTCTAGACAGGGCTTGATTGGACTGGTACCTCCACAGAAAATCCATTAAAGCTTCTGTATATAGGAATATTTGTCTACTCTGAATGAGACTCCAAAGTGCAGTGGTTGAACATTAATTATCCTACTGCATGGATACTCTACACAGAATGAAAGTAAGTTAATACAATTTCTTCTCTTAGGGCCAGATTCAAGCAAGGATTTAGGGGTAGTCTGAGTTATCCCAAG
Source organism: Petroica traversi (assembly GCA_025920805.1). NCBI lineage: Eukaryota > Metazoa > Chordata > Aves > Passeriformes > Petroicidae > Petroica > Petroica traversi. The sequence continues at coordinate 22,651,773 of JAHLSL010000007.1, forward strand.
GTCTGTGTCCCAAGTATAAGGAGCAATACTTGCTAGGCAGGAATATCTTTAATTTCACATATAGGTCCAAAAAGGTTTGGACTCCCTGTAATTTTAGCCATTTGTTTTTCAAGTAGTAGTCCTGGCTGAATTCCAATTAACAGTAAAGATGGACTTAAGGAAGAGGGAAAGGGGACTTGGAAGACATGAAGGATATCCTGTTGGGAAGACTGTAGATATCTTGAATTTAATTGTCAGCTTAACATAGGTTCCATTTGTCACCTTAGCATAACAGAGTTTCTGTTTTCTTTCCCAGGATTTTAAAGAAAAGAAGAGGGTTGGTGACTGTGGGTGGGGAATAAGTCTACTTTTCAGAGTGCAGTCCTCTAAAGGCAACTTCAAGAATGCCAGGTTTTGGAGGTTCTGTTGTGCCAAAGATAGTAGTGCAGAGATGATAGTGGAAGTGGGAAGAAAACAAATGATTAATGGAGCAGTGTGGCTAGACAAGTATATGGACTGTATTAAAGATAGAGAGAAAAAGTCTACAGAGAAGAGACTATAGAGACTGCTTGAGGTCCTAAATGATAGTAGAGTTGATATCATAGAGTTCAGTGAGCAGTTCAGAGCGTCTCTTCCTCTGCCTTTCACAGCTCTGGAACTAATTTTACATATTAAATGAAGTACTTGGTCGACCCAGTGTGCCTGGAACTGAATTTGTAAATCCATCCTTTCTGTTTCAGTCAGGCGTGACTGGGTGAACAACCTCTATAACTAAAAGAAATGACATGAATAATTCTTCCTTGAATAAGGTCAATATTATCCTCATGTGGCTTGAGCTGTGTGGAAGGAACAAAGACCTACATCAACTGGGTGCTCTTAGGAGCTGTGGGTGCAGACTTATTTTGTTATAAGTCTCAGCTAATAATGAAAGAGTCATTATGATTATCTCATTTTTTTTCAAGAAAACTATATTCTTCATAGAAATGTCTTTCAGCATCAAATTCACCTTGGGGTGAAAGAAATTTTGTCATTACAAAGCAACTTCCATGTTATGCCCCAGTGCACATCTACTGAAAAGTTGCTAGTATTCATATTCAGCTTGGGTTTTGTCATCATAAGCCTAATCTTTTCTTGTCATACTAAAATGCAGTCTATGGATTTTTTGTTTGTTTGTTTTCTGTTACTTTGTAATTCTGACTTACAATTTCAGTATATAACATAACTGATCTATTATTGTCAGCTACCTTTCCTAGACATACAATATTTTCAATGTAAAAAAAGTGGTAGTAGTGGATGCAGCCTGCTGCTGTTTTCAGATAGAATCAGAAGGGAATATTTTGGGCTTTTTAAATATACAATCTCAATCTAGTTCAATATATGTGGAAAGCTTATTTTGTCCTTACCACAAAAAGAAATGGACAATTCTGTAGCTGATTTTTTTTCCACAGAAGGATGGAATAGCACCAGTGTCCATAAAATAGCAAAGTGCAGTACATCTTGCTAGTAGAAAATTAGAGTATCTTTAACAAAATGAACTTGCACAGATTTTTCTTTGATTGTTGAAAGTACCCTGCCTTAAACAGTTGGCAATCTCTTCGGAAATGCTTGTTACCAGTTTCATTGCCATTTTACACTTCTGCTTGCTGTCAATAGGAGTTCACATCCTGCACTATGTCTGTCTAAATCTGCTTAGAGAAAGGAATGATGTCAGGTGATTGCATTGGGAAACCTATATTATTTTCTTCTGCTTTTTCTTAACTGTAACCATTCTCAGCACAAATTAAATAGCAAAGGTAGGAAAACTTATCTTTCTCATATACACTGATTTATCAGGTCTATGTATAATATTAAATCCATTTTATACACAATTTTATAAACCTGCCACCAGCTTCATAAACACAGAGCTTTAAAAATTGCCTGTGGAAAACTTTTGATCTACTACTTTGATCTACTACTGAATCATATTCAAAGGTTATGCTAGGTAAATATAAGGCACCAAGAGGTTTCTACATGAAAGATCAGAAAACAGTATTCTGTACTATAGGTTTGTGAACCTTCTCATGTTACCCAAGTGAAGCCATCTAAAACAGTAGCTGGTCTGGAAAAGGTGTGGAGGAATTGGTACTGCTGTGTTATGGGAATCACTTTCTATAACTCCCAAATCATAATATTTGATTATTCTGGTGAGGTCACAAAGATAGGGTAAAAGAAAGCAGATGGAGATGTGGGTTTATATCTTTTGCTCATATATTTGTTATTAAACTGTTGTCATTATTGGAATCTGGCACAGGTCATAGAAGAATGTATTTGAGTAATCTTTTAAAATTTATTATTGATTTACTTGTCTTTTGCCCTGATTATGTAAATACAGCTAAAATCAATTATTTTAAAATTCTGTTTCCCAGTGGTGAGCTGCTATTTACAGTGACAGTAATAAATTTATTTTTATTTTAAGTCTAGCAGATTGCACAATTCTGGTTTTACTTCACAGTCGTTATAGGCTTAGCTACAGTCATTAATAGCAGATTTCTGCCCTTGTATTCTAAAGGCACAGACTTCTGGCCAAATTCAGCAGTCATAGAACCAAAGAATCATACCATCAGTTTGGCTGGAAAAGACCTTTAACATCACTTCAGTGATGTTAGAATATAACTAAAAGTCAATTTCTTATCCACTGAAAATAGGTCAGAAGATTAAAAAGGGTTGAACAAGAGAGACATTAACATAGGTTGAAAAGAAAATTCCAAATATAACAATTTATAAAACTGAAGTTGGATACATTTGATTTTAGGGAACCCCAGTGAACCAGATCCTTTGAACATTTTCATTTATATAAGACATTTTGTATAAGCTGACTCCTTTGAAGACATAGGAATCCAATTTACACATAAGCTCTGTTTTCCTGAAGCATTCAATCAATGTATTTTGCTTAAAGCCAGTGATCGTTTTTAACACTTCTCCTTCTAGTGACAGGAAATATTTTAATATCTCCTAAATAAACTGTTGTGCATTTTCCAGGGTCCTGCCTCCAAGTCCATTGCCAGGCAGTAAAAATGGAACTTGCACACCCTAACTAGATTTAGACTGGTTTTCCAGAAAAGCAACTTAGTCTGACCTCTGAATTTAACCTCACATCTAAACAAAGCAGCATACTGAAACCATTGGCTCTCTAGAGCTAAACTTAGTGATCAGAAAATCCCTAGATTATTTTTGCTTTCCAGGGCTTCTACCACACAAGATTCATGGGGACACGAGGAAGACTGAAGATGCTAAACAAACATATATATATATATGTACATAAAAATTATATTATTCCCCAAACTATCTGGTGAACTAACATTTTCTTCTAACATCACTAATTAGGTCTTGAAAAAATTCTGTGGTGTCACAGATGTTACTGCAGAGGAAACCATGCTGGCAAGCAAGGAGGAAATAGTAACAGTGCTTTTGTTAATTTACCAGAATAGAAGGGTTAACCCTTTTAGTGTTAGAACAGGGATAGGATATTGTGTTTTATATTAAATATTTTCGTCCATTTGAAAGTTTTGGTGCTTTTACCCTGGAAAGAGTTTTGGCACAGACTAACAGGACAATTTGCAAAGGCTTCCATTCATTATGTTCCCAGGTATAAATGGCACCATATCAAAAAGAAAACTTTTTGATTAGCAGACAAACAGCATATCACAGATTTTTTTGACTAATCTGGCTTCAGTCTCTGTGATAAAACTCAAAACTCCCATGGTAACAGGTTACTGGGAATGCCTCAGTACCATCAGCCTGGGGTTGAGAAGAGCATTAGGCAATTCAGGAAGCATTTGGCGAAGCTGTTAGTAAGGACTTCTCCTTTCCCCAGTCACCTAATTGATATTCATGATACTAATCAAGATAAGAGTTGTCCCTGCTTGTCTCTCTTCCAGTCTGATGAAATGCAGTGCTCTCTTCCTGCTTAGGAAGACAAGTGGCAGGTGCTCACAGAGGGTATGGAGCAGTTCTGCAAAAAGTCAACAGGCAAGTGGATATGGCTTAAGTTCAACAAGGAAAATACATGAGACTACCTCCCCTGTTCAGTTTTTGGTACAAAAAAATTGTGAAGTTCACTTTTGGCATGTGGGTGTAGTGCCATTTTGGGTGGTGATGAAGAATGCAGCACTAACTTGAGAATAGGTGATCTTAACATAAAAGTGATTGTAAGGTTGCACCCTGGTGCTTATCTCTACTCTCTCTATTGTTCATCTCCTGTCTATTGTTATGGTTATCACAGTACAGGGGCACTGATTTACAAAACACTTGAACTTTATTAACAAGGCATTGTTGTAAGATGATGAAGTCAATTGAGAGTTCCACAGAAGGAGGAGGAGGTGACCTGATAGGAGTGATTTATGAATTTGCTGGTGGCAGTGATATGGCTTTTATAGGTCTGGGCTTATATTCCCTGCTGTTGCCAGCATATTCTTTATTGTAGCTTACAGTAGTTCTAATCTTGTGTTTCCTTGTCCAGATTGCATCCAGCTGCATGTCTTTTAGTATTTTTTTGCCATTCCAGGTGGATGGGCATACTAGATTGGAGAAAAAATCCACTTACTTACCACTCGCCGTGTGAAGCATTAGATACTGTAAGATTTACCACTTCTGTTAGTGGTTTGTTGGCCTCTGGATGTAAGATTACAAAATATATGCTCACCACTCTTTTCCCCCCACTCTCTTATGGTTCCAGCATTGACCAGAAATTTTTCAGAGGGGTAGTAAGAGATTGCACAAATTTTCTTCTTGAGGTTATGGGTGAACTGGGAAAACAAATAAGATATAATTGTTTTTGTTTTATTTCTCCACTTAAAAACATATATTTAAACCTTTATTAGAGCCTTGAAGCAAACAGTCCATTTAAGGCCTTGGGTGTTGAGTATTTTTTTCTTTACTGTGCAAGGTCAGCATATTGTAAAACTCCTGGGAATACAGATCTAAAGGGACAGAGAAGTGTAAGCAGAAAAAGTATTTAGTGAAGGATGTTGAACTATTCCAGACAGAATACTTAAGGGAATATCTTCCAAGAGAAATCCCTAAGTGGCAAGACACAAGCTGGGAAAATATTTTACAGCCTTCTGAGAAGAGGTGGTGTACTAATACAAGGAACGTTTTCCTTTCTTGCCACATGCAGTTTCCTCCTGTGTGCAGTGCTGGCAAAATGTTAAGCATCTTGTGAAATACTGCCTTTAAATACAAGAGTGCTAACAGGTTTCCATAGCTATAAACTACAGGACTGAGTTGTTGGAGGCTTCTGCCAAGAGGCTTCTGTAGCTGCATCCCCTCTCCCTCTCCAGTAGTGGTTCATCACTGTGCAGCTGCACGGGGGGATCAGAGCAGGCCCCAGTGGCCACAAAGCTCCTTAGAGCACTCTGACATTATCCTGTAGATGATGCCCTGAATAAATACTGCATTTGCAGTACTTCTATCACGTGTTAAGAAAGACAGAGCATGACCTGAAACATGCATGGCACAATCCACTGCTCAAGTTTGTGTTTGAACAAAAAAGGAGGATTTCTGATGCACACACAAGACAAGTTTACGTACCCGCAACTGAGTTTGTAGCAGAAAAAAAAAATCCTGTTCTACTTAAACCCTACATATGTTATCTGGGAAATAATGTAATTGAATTTCTGTAAGCTATCTTAGATGTCTTTTTCCTTATTTGCTTATATGTGTGCATCACATTTCACATCACATGTAACATAATAAGTGTGGTTTGCATGCATATAATTATTCCTCTACTTTTCTATATGATGTCATTACAGAAAATTAACTTTGCTGTAAAAAATACTGTATAATACGCTTCATATTATTTAAATACTTTTCATTAATAGGTTGAATCACGTGCTTTAAAAATATCAACAAATTATTGCGTACTATATCACTGAGATGAAAATGCTGTCTCCCCAAGTACTGCCTTTTGCTCTTGCATCCAGCTTTTGGCAATAATTAGCTGCCTTTGGGTTTGGGTACCACTCACTGGAAATTATTGAACTGTTATAAAAGAGGTTTTTAGTGAGTTTAAGGAAATTTATGATCTATTTTTGGGAAAATCTTTGGGGTTTTGGAGGTTATTTGTTTGTTTGTTTTGGATAGTGGAGAATCAGGAAAAAAAAAAAATCTTGCCAGAGAGGAAATGGAAGATAATTTGATAGCATGTGAATGAGCTGGAAGAAAGATAGGATTCCCACATTTTCACTCATACATGTTTTTATCAGCTGGGGAAGGTAAGGGCAAAGATGCTTACTCAAAATGCAGTAGACATTACTTTGAATTCAAGGTTATTCTTGAGGACTTTGACAGAGAGCCTGAGTACCAAATATTTGACTGAGTTTTGGTTCTTGATGAGTAATAGAAGTTCAGGCATCTGAGTGAGATTCTGGCCTCTGCTCTCTGTTAGGGTTGGACATGGACCAATGCTGGGCTTTCAATTTATTGTACTTTGGCTTTCGGTCCAAGACAATCCATGACTTCTTCTCTGAACCTTATTGACCATGTAGTTCATGCTCATTGACACGTAATAGAAGTGGGAATGTAGCATCTCATAATATAAAAAGTCTTTTAATATCTTTGTCTTTGAATTATGGAGAGCAGCATTCAAAACATTTACCAGACACTTGACTGTGGAATGTGAGAAGACCTGCCCTGAGATGGCTTTGTCAGGGCACATCACCATTTCCACTGCTCTGGTGTGGCCCACTGGGAGGAGTTTGCACCACTAGAAAAGAATGTGCCAAAGTGTCAGCAGGATGTGTCAGTGCCAGATAGATATAGGTGGGATGAACATGTTTCTTCTAGAGCAAATTCTCATGGCATAATTTCCATGCTCAGATGAACAATTCTCTCGTGATTGCCTCACTTTCTCAGCCATGACCCTGCAAAGCAAACTTATTTTCCCTGAACTTTAAGGCCTTTTAAAATCACTATGGATCCCAGAGCATAAAATAGTAGCTGTTATAATCTAAATATACATGCACACAGGGACCTCTATCTTATCTATGTTCTTTGCTTCCTAGTGCCTCGTTCATTTGCACTAATCAGTGTCGCTGATGCTAGAAAGATTAACAGGACAATCCAGTTTTCTCTATAAAATCAACCAATCCTTATCATTGATGCTGTATCTACTCCTGGTCACATATTTAATAATACACATACACTCAGCTTGTTGATGAAACAGCAGCTTACTTTAAAGACTGTCTTTAACATTTTGATTTATCTTTCTTGTATTTCATGGAAAAGACAGAAATTTATAACAAAAATGTCAAGAAAAAGAGTGAACATGAATCAATCACTTTAGGATCAATGCATCATAACCTATTGATAATCTGGTCTCTATAAAAGCAGTAAATCTGCGAGGAGAAATCTCTTTTTCCCCCTAAGACTTACTTGACTGAGGTCACATGCAAGATTTCAGTGCACTTTTCATAAGGCAGTTTACTCTTATAAAGGCAGAGTAGCTCCTGGGATATAACATGACCTTAAGAACACTCTCCTGGGGCTGCAGGATAGACTCATGCCTAGATCAAGCCTAAGCAAATAGTGTAATCAACCTCCAAAATTACAACGCAATGTGGCACAGATCTCTTCAGGTGATTCCTCACCCCCAAGCCAGAGGGCATAATCAGTAATTCCCAGTTAAGTAAGGGTGCAGTCATTTGCCAAAAATCTTTCTTTGCAAAACAAAAACACCTCTTTCTTCCTTAGGGAAGGGAGAAAAGGAATAATTTTAAAAATGGGTTTTTTCTTCAGATCACACTATCTGATCATTCAGAACACAGCAGTGCAGATAAGAGCCCAGATGAAGTTTCCATTCACAACCACACAACGGAGAGGCAAGTTTAGTCATGGGGATTCTCTGTTTGTATTTCTTCCATACATCCAGAAAAAATAGGTATTTTTCTCAGAAAGTTGCTAAAGAATGAATAATGCAGAGGCTCCTTTGCCACAGACATAAAGCCCTGAAGATGTGCCTGGCTGCTCCAGTCTCTGGATAAGGCAACTACCTCTATCTGCTCAAATTATCTTAATCTAGGTAAATCTGCACTGAAGATACTGCTCCTCTCTGGTTTGAGCACCCACATTCCCAAAGGTGGTGTTGCTCTGTGATGTCCAGGCTTGACTTCTTTGAGGTTGCAATTGGACCTCCCTTAGGTTTTTGGCAGTGAATAGCTACTTACCCTCTGACTTGCAAATCTCCAGAAAGGCAATGAAGGAACTGCAAAGTGAGATTGATCTGTTTATTAAGTAACAATGACATTGAGTCTAATTACTGCAATGTCTGTCCAGGAAAGGCAGCTCAAAAGATCCCTCATGGAAAAAAAATCTTCGTGACAAAAATGTCCCTCTTCAAAGGATAGATCATGGTTGCCATATCCAAGGGTTCAATTTGAACAAACTAGCATCCTGGCATGCTAACGTTTCACAGTCAAGCAGACAGTGAAAAAAACAATAACATCAACCTCTATCGAAGAATGATGAAAAACATGAATTTAAGTCAATTAATCCATTCTGACAATAAATTAGGAGTAACTGGATCCTTGCTTTGAGTTGTAGGAACATTGACTTGTCCAGAAAATCAATGCTTTAAATATATATGAATGAAATAAATGATCAACTCTTTTGATTATGATATTTTCTACTCCTTTTGCTTTAATGTCATTACTCAAGGCCTTTCTCCATTAAGCCCCCTAAACTATCACTTAAGTCACCATCTTGTGCCTGTAACACAAATTCCATTTAAGTTTTCCCACAGGACACAAAAATAATTTCAACTCTTATGAAAAAAGATATGGACAGTATTTTTCCACAATACCTATAATTCTTTTAAGTGTCTTCTGTTTTATATGCACTACATGAAGGCTTGAATTTTCTTTTCTGCCTTGCCTTTAGAAAGTTTTGCTGGAGAAAGATACTACTGACTAGTTGGAAGCAGCAAAGTATGTTTGAGAAGCCGGGTTTTAATTACAAGTATTGAGGTTTTTTTGCTGAGTTGCAAGTGATTTGTGAAAAGTGATGTCATTTGGCCAGCAAGGAGAGTTGGAACCCCATGTCATAGATGGTAAAGCCTTGTGCACACTGTTCAAACACCAGGACAAGGACTTTCAGGTTTAAGAGGACTAGCACAGCACTTGGCTAACATGAGCTGAAAGCTGTGCAAGTGTGATCTTCTGCTGTTAACTCTTAACTTATCAAAATCACCCAATAGCACTGATTTTTGTTGCTATTATGTGGCTGGGTAGCTTGTTACCAATGCTTGAGCCAGAAAATAATGGCAATAAGGAAAAAAATTGCTTATCAGAAAATCAAATGTATGAGCAAGCAGTAGCGACCCACAAGATCCTCAGAAATGCATGAATGTCAAGATTTTGATTCCATTTTATTTACAAAAAAGGTCATATTTTAAATAGATCAAACCCTATGCCCCTCCATGAGGTCATTTAGAGCTGTGTACAGGACAAACTAACTGCAGTTTTGTTATAAGGCCGGCACTACAACTATTTATTTGTATAAATTATCAACTTTATAACTTTACATGAACGTGTATTTTACATTTTATGCAGTCAAAGTAAAACTTAGGCACTACTGCTCAGAGTAACATCTACAAAATAGATGTTTCTATTTTGTACATTTCTGTAAATGTACTACAAAATAGATGATTTCTATTAGAAAAATTAATTTAAAAGAGGAAAACAAATCTTTTGTGTAAGCTTTATTAGCAAGCCATTCAGAAGAGAATTTAGGGAACAGTATTTTCATGGCTCTGCATTAGGAGGAAAAATTGCTTTAATTAGGTATGGTAAGTGATCAATTTTACATGCTATGATTTGGAGGACAGCTCTAGTAATTATATATGGGGTAAGATGTCTAAGTGCTTGAACATCTGTTCCTAATCATCAAGTTTAAAATACAGAAAAATATTACATTTGTATTAATTTTGTATGACAGAAACCCAAATGCAAAACATTTTAATGTGACCTTTATGTACAATTGCAAATTATATTTTTAATAAAATGATTATGCCTTGTATTTTATGGGATTTATTCTCTTTCTGAAGCAAAAAAGTCTATATTTTAGTATAAAGGACCTATACTTGTAGGATAGGAACAAAAGGGCAGAAACACACTGCTTTAATTATCTTAAGTAGTCTAGAAACATTTTAACTTCTCACTCAGTCTCTTTAAAAAAATTTTGGTTTCTGTTTGTTTGTTTAACTTGTATCACATCTTAATCTAAAGACAAAATGGAGGACCATAATTCTTGAGAGATAAGGCATGAGATTTAAAATGTATGCTCACTAAGTTGCTTAAAAAAATTTCCACTTATAGGTAAGGACTTCCTAAATAAAAAGGCAATGAGATGAAATAAGACAAAGCAAAATCACACTTCCCCCCGTTGAAGGCTATTTTTGTATTCAAATTGATCCGAAACAGGTAAGAAGAACCAGAATTCTGAGTTTCTTCCCTTATAAGACCTTTTGTTGACCCTGATTCAGCAACTTAAAAAAAACCACACACACACACACAGAGAAAACATCCAAAGAGAAAAGTCAATAGCAACCCAACCCAGACAGCTCTACTATCTTACTGGCATTTCAGTAACTGCTGAAAGTCAACTGTAATTTTTCTTGCCAGCTAGAGATTTCTCAGAACTTAAATTTGCCTGTACTGACAATTGCACAGTGGCGACTTTAATTATAAAACCCAGATAATAAATGACTGCTCATTCATTAATTAATAGAACAGGAAAAGTGGCAACTCTGATCCCTAAAATTGTCAATCTTCAAATATCCTCTTGTTTTCATTTTTGTTTACATCATATATTTATTTCTTGTTTTCCTTGGAAGGTATGGGAAATCTAGAAATGTTACAACCCAACAACTGCAGACCAGCAGAGGAGACATTTTTAAGTCTTTATTTCTGGCATTCTTCTTCATTTATATTAATTATCACTAACACCTTTGAGAAAGAAAAGACATATAAAAGATTCTGAAATCTATTTTTAATCATTGTAAAACTCTTTATTATCGAGAACTTTGATTTCAGTCAAAATTTATGTTTCTGACTGTTATGTTTGTCTGGCTTGAAATCCATAGACTTAACACGTCTCTGGCTCCAGTCTTCTGATGACAGGATGGTGGATTATTGTTTTCCTGGTCAGATTCTCTATTTTATTACAATGCACTGTTCAGGGCAGACTTATTTCTCTGTTATCAGGATTTACTGTTTAATTCCAGAAACACCGAGATAGACTTGGGAAAAAAGGGATATGGTTCTGGGGAGGAACATCTACTTAAAAAGGAAGTAACTTTTAAATTAATCATAATGCTATCTATGGTAATTTTCTATTTAATCTCAAACATAAGTATTTGCATTGGATATAGTTCTTAAATGATCAGTACAAATAAAAAAGGTAAGACAAACCTCTCTAAAACATGGAAATATACATATGGATATCTGCACACTCAGATTCCTGCAAATATGTTAACAATTTAAAATTCATTGAAATGTTTTTCAAAAATATTATACTCTCAAAATTTATTGTTTTCCCTTCTTCATGCTGTTTATTTACCACATGGAATTTCTCCATTTCCACAATGAAAATCCCAATAGTTGCCTTTTTCCCCTCACAGCCATACTTAATTCCAAGTTCTTGATAGTATGATACTTGATAGCCATAAATTTAACTGCCAATATTGTCAAACTGTGCATGAAGTGCATTCACTAAATAACTTTGCATTCTGCTCACTTGCTAACTCCCTGCAGGACAGTTTTGAACACCCCACAGCTCCTCAAGCAGCTGACAACATGCCACAAACATCCACTGCTCTACAAGAGATGCACCACAGGCCAGTAAAAGCTGCAAGTTTAAGGTTTGGCATTCCTCAGGATCTGCTGGAACAACATAAGAGCACTTAATCCTATCAGGAAGCTGGAAAATCTCACTTCCCAAAGAGCCATTTTTACACCTAGACTGCTTTAGGAAAACTTTGATAAAACACTTGATTGTGGCTGACAGCTAGCTGACCTCCCTTAGCCATAACAGCATTTATAGTGTTGTTTTCTCCCAAGATGAGGATTTGGAAGATCCTGGTGCATCAGATACTCAGCCCACAACAAACAAGGCAATCTTCAGCAGATGTTTAGACCAGTCAAAGCCCACCTGGAATTTTTATCAAACATTAACTAACTCTGAAACCTCATTCAGACTGGATGGATGAAAAGGAAGGGAAGTGATGGCTGAGCTGTCGTAGAATGCCATGGGTTGGAAGGGACCTTAAATATCATTGAGTTCCAAACACCCTGTGCTGGACAGGGATGTCACCCACTACAGCAGACTGCTTGGAGCCCCATCCAACCTAGCCTTGAACAATTCCAGGAATGGGGCATCCACAACTTCTCTGAGAAACCTGTTCCAGTGCCTCAGCATGCCCACAGTAAAGAATTTCCTTCTAATACGCAATCTAAATCTCTTCTCTTTTAGTTTAAGTCATTCCTCCTTGTTCTATCACTACCTGCCCATATAAGAAGTTCCTCTCCCTAATTAAGCACTGGAAAGCCACAATGTGGTCTCCCCAGAGCGTTCCCTTCTCCCAGGTCTCTCTTCCTAAGAGAGGTGCTGCAGCCCCCTGATCATCGTGCCCCTCCTCTGGGCCTGCTCTAAGAGGTCTATGTGCCTCTTGTGCTGAAGATTCCAGGTCTGGACCCAGAATTCCTTGTGGGTCTCTTGAAGGCAGAGCTGAGGGAAAGAGTCACCACCTCAGCCAGACAGCTGGTGTTCCTTCTTGTTTGTCAAATTGCTCACTCCTGCCCAAAGGGGTCAGTCCCAATTGTTCCCATCCTTCCAGTGCATCTCACTGGACCTAATATAATTTAACTCCCCAAATTACTCTTTATTTTTTTTGCTCAGGGTTGCTTTTCTGCCACCTTAGCAAAAGAGATTGCCATGATGGAGTCCAAAGCGTGCCAAAGCAAGTGCAAAGAGAGGTGTGGGGGGAAAAGGCACTGAATGGGTTGTTAGATCAAGCCATGACACGTACCTTTGCTGTCATGCCTGGTTTTCAGTATGACATAATATTACAGGTGCTGACAAAGGAACTCCCTCAAGTCTTGTGGCTGCAGTCAGAGGAGACATCACACCAAAACCTGGCTGCTCTGCCTGGAGTCGATACCTGCACAGCAGGCAAAGGAGCAGCACAGCTGCTGATGCCTCAGCTCTTTCTGTGTAAAACTAAGCCCCCAGTGAAGGTGGATGTAAGGCTCAGGACTTTGCACTTTTGAAGGGGCTGAGGCAGAAACTCACATTCTCTTTTGCCAACACTGCAGAGGAGAGGTTGCAACCTGCAGCAGAGGGATGGGAAGGGCAGGTGGGGTTAGTGACCTCCTAAGAAGTCATGGCAAGGTGTGCTAGCAGTGGTGTGTCATCACTGCACAAACAGCACCTGCCCCTTGGCCAGAAGGCTTGTATAACCACATCAACATTGACAGAAAAGTACCTTCTGTAGGCAGAACTTCAGTTATTGTCATAGTATATCATGAGACATCAGCTTTACAAATCACATTGTGAGGTATTAAAAGTACTATTTTACAGTTTCTCACTGATATAAATAATATTCTTCCCTTTTTCCCTTTCTCTTGCTGAGGCTTTTGCAGCTCAGCCCTTGGCACTTGGCTTTCCAGCAGGAAAAATCTGAAAACAAGACTCAAAATGTTTAAATCTCTCTGCTCTAAAAAAGTGCGAAGCACTTCATCTATAAATTCTGTTGTCAACAAAAAAAAGAGCATTAGTGTGTAATGAATATCCAGGCTTGACTGACACCAATTATTCTAATCCTCTAAAACAAATCTCCTTAAAATCATTCTGCCAGCATGCTAATGTCCTGTTTTAGTCTACTGAACTCTAATGTGTGCCATACTGGCAGTGAAAGCAACAGATACACAGGACTCAAAAGTTTTGAAAATTAGATTAAATGGAAAATAAGAAAACACAGAATTAATTTTAGAAGCGAAAACAAAATTTTCTACATTGTAAGGATAAACACAGCTTTACATGGCAGAAGGATTGCTCATATATAATTGAATGATGTAGGATTTTTAATTAAAATGTGGTTACAGCTTTCATGCCTGTGATACAGAGCACTGTAAACAAACTTCATGCGTGTCCAAAAGTGCAGGCGACATTGTGAATTGCCTGATCTCACACCTTCATGCCTTTGTTTGTGCCCTGTGCAACATTGTACATGTTATGTGATAGCTTCGGGGAGCAGTGGGGTGGTCACAAGAAGTGCTATGGAAGGTTCAATGTCCGGTCCTGTTCCAGTGCTTTTATTCCTTTGGATGGATCTCATACACTGGAGTATACATTGAGGACTGCTTTGCCTTTTTTTGACAAGTTCATGGCTTAGCTTGGGAATGACTACAGTTGCAACCCAGCATCTCCTGACTTGGCTTTGGTGCCTCTAAGGGGTATGAGAGAGCTGTAGCAGAGTGTCTGTGGGCTAGGCAGGAATTTGTCCTTTCTTGGTGATGATCAGGTTGATGCATGGTAGAGGCTGTGGTTGCTTAGGTTA
>JAHLSL010000007.1:22671341-22707505 GCA_025920805.1 Petroica traversi
GCCGGCGGCTCCTCGCTTCTCGCCGTGGGGCTGCAGCCGCTGCACCGCGCTGCTGCTTGGGCTCACCCCAGGTGCGGACCGGGTGGACCAGTGCGGGGCTTACCCCACCAAAAACGTCTAACCTTGACTACATTTCGGGGAGAGCAAGCTCTCCGCTCCCCCCCTGCCAACGTACCCGGCTCTGATCCGATTATTTGAATGTTTACACCCATGTAGTAGTATTATTCTAAATTGTTTCGAGGTTCCAACTTTTGTCGCGGTTCTACAGCTGAAGAAGTTATCGTTACTGCACTGGGTATGCACAAAACACGGAACGTTTAGTTTGAGCACAGCAAACTTTTGTTTTAAAGAGTAAAGTTTTTTTCTAGGCTTTCTCAGAAATGGAGAGGGCACTTGTATTGTTGGTTTCTTTCCCAATGAAGTTTATTTGCACTTGCAATGCCATTAGTTTGGGGATAACTTGTCTTGTCTTCACTTGTCTGTTTTGCTATGGCAAAGCGAACTAGCTTGGAAGTAAGTTTAATTTGTTGCCCTGAATGCTGAAGACATCCTTATTTCTTTATTTCTCACTTGACATAGTATGTTTTCAGGAGGTCCACTGCTTTTAGAGATATGGCAGTAACAAAAACAGTGAAATTTTAAAAAAATGACAATAGGGAGAAGTTAGGCATTCTTTTTGATCCTAACTTGCACATGACTAAGGGCATGTGTGAGTGGTACTGAGATTCACCCCTGAAAAATGAAAAGTACAGTGATGTTTACCAGTTGTGTGGGAAGACACTGAAACCTGTGTGTGCACCCCCGCACATTTCCACACAGTAGTAGGAATAATAAAAGGTTGAAACGTTGTTCCTTATGCTTAGGTCCACTGAATTACTGATCATCAATTCAGTTAAAGCTTGGGTAGATATGTTTTAAAATGTGGGTAGATTGGATTTCACTTATTCCTGTTGAGAGCCTGGTATTAGGTGGTATAAATAACCATCCTGCCTTGGCACACCTTTAAGGTCATCCTCATCCTTTCTCTGGGTGTCTTCTGTTTACCTGTTTACTACTGAAAATGCATTTCTGGCTAAGAGGTTGTGTGGGGAGTGAGGTGGTGTGTGTAGGGGTGGATATTGAGGGGGGTTACTTAAAAGTTGGATTGAAGTGAAAGGAGGCTGTCCAGCGTTTTTACAAGGTATTTGGAAAACAAATCAGCTGAATGAATGAAGGCTGTTGGCATTGGCTGGGAATAAGGGTCATTTGGGCAGTGGCTTTGGGTTGTAGAAATGATTTTAAAACAGAGTTGTGGTGTTTTTGAAGTCATTCTTGTACAAATGGCAATAACAAACAGGTCAGAACTTGTTTTATAAATAGACACCAAGCTACTTGCTATAAAGAGAGACTTCTGGCTCTTGTGCTTTAATGTGAAAGTTGTCAGGTTCTGAACAGCGCATGGAAGTGCTACACAACAGTCCAGGACTGAAAGGGACTCAATATCTCAATACTGCTTGTAAAATGAAGTGCAGAGAAATTTTCATCAGATGTTAGTAGTAACCAATCCCCTTGTTAGAATAATAAGTACCATGGATATGTGAGGCCCTGGAATAGCAGCTGCTGTCTGTAACTGAGATGTGGGACGCCTTCAGCAGGAAGCTTATTCCTGTGACTAACAACTGGCTACTACAGTACATGCAGGTTCCCACGTCGGTTTAAGACATTTCTCTTCCACCGTTAAACCTTCCCATTCTGCTTACCATCTGAAGTCTTATGAATGCATACACACAAATCCCAAATTTAAATTTGGTGTGTTTTTATTTTATCTAATGGATCATACATGTAAATGAATGCCCACAAAACTTCCACAGCTTAACATTTCTAGGGATGTGGGGTGTTCATGGGCAACTGGACCAGAACTTCTTTGTGGGACACGTGCTGTTGTAGTTTATTGTTTTGGGATATAGATATTATTCGGAACTAAGAGTTCAGAACAATTTGTTTTCAATGTAAGCCTTTAGGTACATGGTAATTCAATTTGTCATGAAAATGTACTTATATCAGCCCCTTGTTATTTAAAGATTTATACTTTTAAATAAGTAGCATGACTTTATTTTTCAGCCTAAGTGTTGGAAGAGGGAGAGACATTTGCTTAGCAAATGAACTTACATCAGATTGTGTCAGTTTTGTGTGAAGTGCTTCTTATTTTTGTAGATACACAAACATTAGAAGACGTGAGCAACTTTTGTTCAATAAAAGAAATTTTACTTGTAGCTAAATGAGAGAAACAAGTCAGTTAGGATTGTGCTGTTTCCAAATTAATTTCAAGAGCATTTCAAGAAAGTTAAGATTGCATCAAAGAGAATGAACAGAAGTAAAATTTTCAAGGGTGTAGGATATTCATAGGAGCTGCTGGTTGATATCTGAGGGCTGATCATGAAATGTACCCTTTCATCTTTGCAGACCAGTGAAACAAATCTATCTTTGGTGTAAGTCATATTTTAAAATACTAGCTGGTTGAATGAACATGGTTAAAGGTTGATGGACCCAATGCACTGCTTGTTGGCTTTTGCATTCTCATCAACTAGTCTCTGTTTTCTGTTAAGATAATACAAGGTTCCCCTTTTCTACTAGGTAAATGGCTAAGGATGTTACTGAGGCATAATTGACCCAAGTTCAGTCCTCTCCTCAGAGTGAGAAGATTGATGTCCTTGTGCAGAAGGATCTTCTGGCCTGAGGGCAGAATTCACTCTGTTTTTGAGGACCTGTCACTACTCTGCTAGAGCTTTACTTGGTGGAGAAAAGCTGGTGGGTGTTTGGGGTCAGAAGCAAAGCTACAGCTTGGTCTGTGAGGCCAGTCACCCAGAGTACCCTCTGGATCAGGTGATGCTCCAGGGACTGCAGGTGAAAGGGTGATGTGCTGCAGCTTTTGATTCCCCAGGTCCCAGAGTTCCTTCTTGGGGTTAACTGGCATTTGCAGGGGCTTGAGGGGGTGTCCTGTAGAAAAACACTGTACTATAAAATAAGTAAAAGCAGAATTTTATATTTTTTTTAAGGCCAGAAAGTATTCTAGAGGAGAAACCATTTCAGAAACTTCTCCTTCGAGACTTGGGGAATGTTTTGGTGGTGGGTAGAATGTCTTTGGAGTGTCTTCTTCTTTATTTTTTAATATTTTATTTTGTCTTATTTTAATTTTTTTAAGACTCTGCAGAGCCTGGCCGATCCTGGAAGTCCCTGATGCGAGGAGGCAGGGGACAGAGTATGGCAGGAGCCAGGCTGGCTGGCTGGTTTTGTTTGCAGCGGGGTGTCTGGGTAACTCACCTGCTGCTGGGAGGCCGTGGCATTGCCCTTTCCTCGTGTTGCCTGTGCTGGAGAAGGGCAGCTCTCCCTGTGGCTGGGCAGGGTCCCAGAGCGCTGCCGTCAGTGCTGCTGCCCTGGGCTACCTGGGCTGAGTCAGCGCTTGTGCTGCCAGCGTCCGCCCTGGTCCTCACGGCCAGGGCTGGAAGGTACTTTGAACTGGTGTGGCTGCACTCTCAGTGGACTCTGCACCTCGTCGTGAGAGCAGCACGTCCCTCTCTGAGTCACAGGTACCCTCCTGGGTACCACCAAGGGCTGGAATCCATGTCAGGGCTTCCACTGGGGACCTTGAGCTCATCTTGCACTTGTTGGACATCAGTAAGTCCTGCTGGTTAGGAAATGAATCAAGAATTCATCAGAGCTGCTCTGTGTTGCAGGAAACCCATGACTGATGTTTTCAGCTCAGAACAGAACTTCTCGCATTCGGTGTCAAGTGTATTGCCTGAAGTAAAAAAAAAAAGTGTTTTCAATGTGAGATGAGTGAATTAAGAAGTCCCTGTGGGATGTGAACCTTCTCAAAAACTTGCTTCCTCTGCTTGTTGCCATAATACCACCCTGCCCATCCCAGCCTGGTGGATCCTCTCTGATGGTCACAGGAGAAGTGGGTCTTTTGTGGTGACAGTTCATAGCTAGTGAGTATTTGCTGGAAACCAGGGTGGGTTCTTCTGCCTATCACATGGTGGGGTGTTCCTAGGTAGGTTTTGAAACATGGTCTGCCTAGCAGGTTGTTACTCAGATTCCTGTTCCTGAGGATTGAAGAAATGGATGAGATGTCACAGGAGTAGTTTTATAAAGCTCCTCATAACTCAGATAATGAGGTATTTTTGCATTTATTTATGAAGAAAGAAAGGTGCTGTTCTACAACATTCAGGTTCTGGTTTTTGCAATTAAAACACAGTGAAATGCTGAATTTTCTGATTCGAGGTACAGATTTGAAGAGTGGGATGACAGAAAACTACACCTATGGTAGGGTGAAGAGTAGGACTGCCTTGAGAGATACAGTGGTTTATTGTATGTTACAAAGTCTTTTTGATACTTGGGTAGCAACATGCCTTGCAATTAGTTTACAATGGGAAGTCTGATGAATACCACCATCCAGAAGAAGTATGCAAAATTCCTTTCTTCTAATCAAATGCACATGTTCTGGCATAATGTATAAGTTCAAATCTGTTCTTCTGGCCAGCTGCCGGCAGACTCCAGAGCCACTGGAACTGTAAATACAACAGACAAGTCGTTTTTTGATATGAGACTGAAGAATTCAGCATTGGCACAGGTCCTAGTGTGGTTGCTTTGGCTCAGTGTCAAAGCTGATGTTTATATCTGTGTTTGTTAAGCAAGATTAGTTAGCCTGGTTAATTATACACAGGAATGTATAATTCTTACTTGACAATCAGATGAGTATAAACTTGGGCATATTAACACTTGTTTTTGTTCTTCATCAAATTATCTTCAATGACTTTTGAAACTTTCAGAAGAACTACTCCTCTGAAAGAGGCACTTGGAGAATCTTTCGGATTAATTCTTCTTTCAGCAGGGACAGGGTATTGGAGAAATGGTTCAATATTTTACAGACAGTGATGCACATATCTGTAAGTGGGTTCAGAAGCATGGGAAGCCTCTAGGGAATGGTGTTTGAGTTAATACTCAGGTGTAGAAGTTGCAAGCAGCTTGAATTCAGTACTTGTTATGTATCATCACTCTTAAAAACCTGACTGTAGTGCACTGGCAAATTTATTTCATGGTAGGCAGTGGCAAAACCATGCTGCCCTCAGTGTGTGTTACACCAATGCCTTTGGCAGCTTCTCTTGGTGGCTTCTCTTGATTCTCCTTTTCCCCTCTTGCCAGAGGACGAGTCTGTATCCACCCAGCGACCCTTATCACACTGTGCCAGGAGACTGTCCACGTGCTGTACAGCCATAGTCCCAGAGAAAGGCAAAAGGTGGTTAATCCTGTAAGTGAAGGGAAATGTCAGTCTCAGGCAATGTAAAGATATGAATGGTCTGTTTATCCTGAGTTTCACATGTGTTTGTGGCATCAGGGCTTTTTTTTTTCCCTCTGTCTGTAGTTTTGCAGTCCAGCAGGTCTTTGTGAGTCTTGCTAGACTCTGGTGTTACACAATGGTGGCAAAGCAGTGAAGTTTTCCACAATCTCTCCTATACTGCTCATGCATTTTCTGCAGTAACTTCTTGTTCATTGCCATGCCTGTTCTGATAGCAGTTCTTGCTGGTACCATTTCAACTCTTACTGCCAGGGACTTGCAGAGGTTGCCTTATGGGTGTGCTGGCCAATAGCTTGATCACTTGCAAGCCCAAAATAAGAATGTGCTTCTCAGTTTCCTTTCATATGAGGACTCATACTGAATGCCAGTGCAACGCGGTGGCATTAAGGCCTCTGTGTATGGGAGTGTTTGTCCTTTGGACTCATGGGGTGTGTGCGCTGCATCACAAGGTGCAGTATCCTTGGGAAAGCCCCTGGGGAAATGACGAGATTCAGAGTTCAGTGCCCTGTCCCGCTGAGCTTGCATTTTGGGAGGGAGGAGAGCTGGCCATGGAATCACAGAATCAATTAATTTGGAGAAGACCTCTGACATCATTGAGTCCATGCAGTGACTGAACACCCCCACGTCAACTAGACTATGGCACTAAGTCACATCCAGTCACCCCCAGGGACGATGACTCCACCACCTCCCTGGGTAGCCCATTCTAATATCTAATCACCCTTTCTGTGAAGAATTTCTTCCTAATGATCCTTGCTATTAATATTTGTATGCCTTTTCCCAAGGTAATTGTAAATGAATAATTCAGTCCATTACATACAGTTCATTGCTAATAGCAGTATCTGTTAAAATGGACATTGATTCTCATAACACTGATGCCCGTGCAGGAGGTACGCAGTAAAAGTGGCCTGGTTTCTTGCGTTAAGAATTCCAGCTGTGTTAATCCCAATGTCTTTATTTGATTTCACAATTTAACTCTTCTTTCTTTGTCTTCCAAATTTGCCTGGATGGTGGCTCAATGTAGTACGGATTTACCCTACATGTTGCTTCCTGGGAAATTTACTTGATTTATTACATGGCAGTGTAATAAGTCTTCTCCATTCTCTTCCAAATTGCACACATTTTTAAAATTTTTTTTTTTCTGAGGTGGTGGTGTTCAACAGAACTGCAAGTCCTTCCTGTATGTGTGTGGAATGAATGAGAGAGGGAGGAGATAAAACCACAATGATCCAAGCATGAATGCATTTTCAATTAGATGAATTTTTGATGTATGCTGAACAAACTTGATACACTTGGAAGAAGTCAATACTTTTATCAAATATTTTAAAATGACTCTTACTAAGACAAGGCACTTTCTTCTTCTTTGTTTCTTTGAGGTATTCACTTTTTTCTGCTCCTCTTGCAGTTGGATTGACTTTTCCCATTGTGTAACAGGCCAGGGGCAAGTGGTCCCTTGGCACCAGCAGGCCCCACAGCCCTCACCATCTTGCAGTGGATGGCTGCAAGAGAATGAGGAGGTTAGAAAGGGAAGCCTAGGAGTTAAATGTTAGTGGGTTTAAATCTATGGAGAAGGAGGCTGTGTGCATACCAGCTTGGGGGAATTTAAAGCCCTGGGTTGGATTTGTCCTGACTGTAATCCTTCTGTCACAAAGGAGAAGGCAACATTGTTAGAAAGCTGCCAACAACTGTCTCCCTAAGCTTCTGTGAAAGGGCTTTATTGGTAAGGTTTATTAGTAGAGGAGCTCTTGGGAAGAGGTGTTTTGGAAACTGCTTCTGGTACCTGTGCCTAGGGCTGATGGCTGCTGTGGTGGGCTCCAGGGGGAATAACTGATGCAGTGGTACAGAACTTGGTGGGGCTTGATAGAAGATTTTGACTGATGCATAACACTACATAACAATTTGGTTTGGACCTTTTATTGCTTTGAAAAGAGATGACAGAGTTGGTCAGAAAAGCAAGAAGGTCTCTCAGTTCAGTCAGTGAGGTGAAGTAAGATCATGAAGGAGGCTCATGCCAAGTAAATCATCTATCTCCTACTGTTTAAACTATTCACAGGCATGTCATCCCATCAGCACACCACTCATGATCATTCCTGTGAATGATTTGGAGAGAGCTGTAAGCTCTGTTTCCCCTCCATCACTCACACATATGCAGCTACTATCTCTCAGTGACAGAAAGAAGCTTTTCCCCCTACAGTCATTTTTCTCTTGACATTGTGCTTTGATAAGATTAGTAGGTGAATAAACCTAGTGCCAACATGCAAAGCACTTAGTAGAAATCTGTTGATTAAACAACCTACTTGTTGCTCTGATTTTTCACAAATAAAGTAATGCAAGAGATTTTTGCTGACTGTAGTGGTTCCATGGAGTCCTGCTAAATGTTCATGCTTAGTCACCCAGATAAAAATGAGTAGTGTAAATTACAGGAGTACAGCATAGCACTCTATCTGCATTGACTGGAAACAGCACAGTCTGTCCAAAAGTTGGAAATGGCAGACTAGCCATTCTTTTGCCAAACATTGGGGAATTGCATCCTACTTTGTAGCAAAAAAAGATAACCATTTTGAGTCCTGTATCTATCTAGTTCATGAGAATCCTTTGGTCAAGATAAATAGTCTGTTTTCTGTGCTTTCCTTCTGGACCTGAAAATCCAAACAAGATATATGTCTGCATTTTTCCTGTCTGTAAGTCATAATATAATTAATCATTGCTTATGTGTTCTTGCACTGTAATTTTTTATACTATGTGATAAGACAAATGTTTTTAAAATTTTGGCTCCAGTTCAGCAATTCACTTAACTACTTTCCCTTAAAGGCTCTTTCAGATCAATGGGACCTGAAGCACATATTCTGGTGCTTGGCTTAGACTATGCTAGAATATGCTTAGAAAATTTCAGGAGAAGTTGCATTTCTTATGCTATCTCCAGTTTTTTCTTACATTTGAAATGCAGGTCATCTTTTATGTGGCCTCTTTAGAGGCAGCAAGGAGCCTTACTTGATGAAATAGATAGTAGTTAAGATTTTTATCTGACCTTTGCAACTGACTTTATGGCAAACTTGTCTTAATAGCATTAACAGCAGCAGTTATTCCAGTAATGCATACAGAGAGATAGGCAGTGCATGTGGGTAATGCCATACAGAATGGGAAAAGCCTGGGGTGAGAGAACAGTGGGCTTTGTGGTGGTGGAGGTCGGCATGGAGCTTCCTGACTGCCTTGAGACTCCAGGGAATGGAGAAGGCATCTTGCACAGACCCTCACTGGACCATGTGGGTAGAAAATCAGAGTAGAACCAGGAGAACTTGAGAGAGAAGATATTAAAGAAGTGGGGGGAGTGTCATTGAGCTTGCCTGTTCCTGGGTTGTTAACATGCCTAGGGTGTTGTGCTTGCTGCTGAAGGCTGGATGTGTAACTGCACCTTCCCCTTCTGATTTCCCACAGGAAATCTGTAGAAGTGGTTTGAAAAGTGGAAAAAGGAGAAGCTTCACCATAAATGCTGTAACTTGTCTTGCTGTTAAGACATAAAAGCCATGTCATATAAGTAGATGTGCACAAAAGGGACAGAGTCCCCCAGAATGTATTGATAACTCTATTCTTGCCAATATTCACCAGTTTCCAGCTAAGTAAATTAACTTCTGCTCTGTCATCTGCTGTGTGGGCGCGTGCATGGTGTCTCTGAAGCAGGCCAACAGGAAGGGTCACTGCCTGGTTAACTGTTTTACAGACTTCCTCTTCGTGAAGGATTTGTGAATGCTGGTCCTCATTGCCAAATTTGGTGTAACTCAACATTTCATGGTGGTCAAATACTGAAGTGTCAAAGTTGTGCATTTTACCAAGATATTTGAGTGCATAACTTGATGTTTAACTGGTGACTTAAAGACTCACTGCAGTCTCACATTTGCACTGATAATTTCTTGGCAAGAGTAAAAATATAGTTGATTTTTTTGTTTGTTTGTTTCTTTACACTTGGATGTCTGCAACTGAAACAAATTTTTTTTTCTTTGCTGGCACTTGTTATAAAGCATGTTTCACTGCTTACCAGCTGAAGGAGCTACTGCTGCTTGTTGTAAAGTACAGTGTTTTGGCTGCAGTTAGAAAAGGCACTGGCTGGGCCAGTGGTGACCATATCTGTGGGCAGATACAATATCTACTTGACCCCCTCACTGAAGTGGACATATATAACCCCATAGCTCTGCCTCCCCCTCGAGTGTCTGCCCTGCCTCCCCGCTCAGTGTTTCCCACCACAGAGATGCATTTCTGCCCCATATCTCTAGCAAAGCCAGCTGTTGTATCCCCACCAAGTGGCTTCTTACCCCTGCTCTTAACACAGCCTGTCATGCCTGTAAAGTCACTATTTCTCATCTCTGTCCCAGGGAAGAGACGGGGATGAGGGCTGCTTCCTCTGGCTGCCCAACCAGCTGGCAGCCTGGGAGAGCCTCTGTCCAGCCTCCAGCTTGGCTCAGCCTTGGCTTCTGTGGTGGCTCTGAGTACATACTGCTCTTGTCACAGTGGCTGCCAGAAGAAAGATTATGGGGAGGAAGAGGAAAAAGGAGGGAAGCGAGCCAGAAAGACCACTCCAGGCTTTCTGCATCCTCAGGAAACATCCTGAACTCACACCAGAGAGAGCTGCCTCCCTTGCTCAACAGTTGCAATGTTTCCTGTAAAAACTACCTTAGATGCCATAGAACATTATTGCTGTAAAGCTCAGTCCTGAAGTGGGTCTGAGAAATCTCCTAAGGACTGCTGCTTCAGTGAGTTGTGGTGTTGGGAGTGACTGGGTAAGGCTCCAGAGGGGAGTGCAGCAGCAGGTGTGAGTAGGCTGAAACCTGTCAGGCATGGCTGTGTCCCTGTGCAGGGCCACTGGCCCAGCAAGAGAGCTGAAGCCTGAGTCAGTGGCCACACACAGCTGGCCTTTAGGTTGGTCTCTTCTGTCAGGTGGTGGCAGCATAAATCCATGGGAGACACTTGACCAGTGGAAAAAGGGAAGTGGGGAATCCGGCAGCCAGTGCTCAAATCCAGAATGTGATATTGTCCATGGCTGGGTTAAGGAGCAGACTTACATGTTCAGGGGTTGAGAGCTTTTGTGAATATCTTTCAAGACGTGCAGATGTCAGGCTGGCAGTCAGTTTGTGCGTGTCTGTTTGTGCATGCTTATTTTGCTCAGAGTCTGTCCACACATACCTTAGGGTGCAAGTACCAGCTGTGTGGAGAGGTGGAGAGTAAGTCACTAAAACACTTAGAAGATTTGGTTTTTTGACCAATACATTTTATTGCCTAGCCTTAGAACTGGTGTACACTTATATTATTACAAATTTGCATTGAATCTGGATATCTTGTTTCCCTTCATGCACAGAAAGATGGTGTGTGACTGAATACACATCTATCCACTTTAACTGGGAGATTGCACTGTTGTAAAGTGCGAGTGTAGACAGAGCAGTACAACTTTATGTGCAGGCAAAGCTTTAGAGGTAAAGACTACATGTTATTGAACCATAGTAGAAATTATTTCTGATGGTAATTTGTTACAGATAATTTTAATGGGTTTTAGCTTTAAATATTCATTCAAAATCTTATGCAGGATACTGTTATCTAGGCAAGGTCCTCTGTAAAGATATGGGTGAGTGAAAGATGTGTGGGTAGTGAGCGAGACAGCTTCCTTCCAAAATTAACATAGGAGATAACTGGTCTCATCAATTAGCATTAATTTGGTGTTACTACTGTGATAACAAGCACTTGATCTCTCTGTTTATGCAGCTCAGTGATGTCTTAGCAGCCTCAGAAGCCCAGAGGGCTCTGACAGACCTCCCTTGAGGCCTGTTTGGGGTACCTGCCAAGTGTGATGGTGTTTCTCTGAGCCCTGCATTCCTCTCTGGCAGCGGAGGGTGTTTTTCACCGAGCCAAAAGGTGCAAATGAAAACTTCTCCCCCAGCGTGGTGTCGCCTCTGGTGCGGTGTCACAAGGAGTGTCCTGGGTGGTGGCTTCAAGGAGTGTTCTTGGCAGCTGGGGCCTCTTGTCCCCTTGTCACCCCTGCACCCTTCAAGGTGCTGGCTCATCACCTCTGCCTGCCAGGATGTCCAGGGCAGCCCCCGGTGAGCTCGTGGGAAGTGTTCGAGGTGCTGCACACCAAGTGTGAGCTGATAAAAGTCTTGTGGGCAGTGTTGCTCATTTGCCCTGGGCCCACAGGCTAAAAATAAATGGGTAGTAATAAGAAAAGGATGTTGGCAGCTCCAACAGCAGCAAAAGCTTGCCTATATTGTGGCTGTCTTTCCTGACCTTTCTTAGTGCAAGCACAAGAGCATCAAAATATGCAATTCTTTAAATGTTGCAAAAAAAAAATAAAAGTGGTGTAATCCTCTGGGTGACTAGTAGCAGAACTGAAAAGGTCTGATATGCTGATGAAGAATGAAAGGCTGGAATATTTCAGGAACTGTGAGATTATTTTTCTACCCCACAGATGAGAGATGTTCCTCAGTGGATGTCTGTGCTGGTTACCAGGCTTTTATTCCCTGCTGAGAAACTGAATGTACAGGGACAGTCCTTACAGATTTCCTTAATGAGCTTGCACTTATTTATGAATTTGCCTTTCTGCGGGGGTGGTGCTTGTCACGGTGTCCCCCAGGGCTCATTACAGGGGATGCTTTCTCCATCTGCATCAATTGCTTGGGATGCTTTCTCATTAGTGCAGCTTGGCCAGGTTTGGTTCTTCGGGGAGAAGAGAGGACTGAAAGAGTTTTCTGGGCGATGAAAGAGGGTTTCAGGAAAAGACAAAAATAATCCTAAATGTAATTAGACAGTATTTTTTTTTAAGTGTGAGAGATAAGCCTCTGTGCCTGCGTTTGCAGCCCAGGAGGGAAGGAGGGACAGCCCAGTAAGAACGAGAGCCTTGAGCGCTGTGTGCTCGCTGCGTGTGTGGGTTTCCCCTCTTCCCTCCGCAGCCTGTCTCTGAAGTGCACTCTGGAGTAAAGTTTGCATTTGATCGCCGATGGCCTCACGCTCCGCACGTAGCACTGTCGTTAAGCCATCATCTCGCTGGCCCCCAGCCAGCGCTCCCAGGCGCAGGGGCGGGCGGTCTCTCTAAACTGAGCAGCCTTTATTGATACATCCATGCACTGCGCATGTTTACAGCTGCTAATTGGAGACTTAATCTGAATATCCTTGACTGAACTAATTCACTGGCAATAGCCTTTTAAATTTCAGGTCCTGCCGTGATGGTATGCCTGCTCTTCACAGCACGCTAATCGCTTCTGGAGCGCTGCTGCCGCTGTGTGCGTGCAAGGCACAACGACCCAGGAACATCACAGACACAGGCGTAGTTCTAGGTCAGAGGAGGATCTAAAATAAAAATCTTGCCTGATTTTGCATTTGCGGAAGGTGAGAGAAGCACTTGAAGTGCCAGAGAAAAGTGTTAATTGACATGCGCGCAGGGATACGTAGATTAGTTAAGCATACAGAAAGAAGGTTAGTTCTTTTAATTATTACAACAGGCAGAGATGCTCCCTGCAAGGATAGTTGTGATCCTTCTGAAACTGTGCTTCAGTTTCAGATTTGTTTCCTTAACTTTCAGTGCTCTGTTTTCTCCTTTCTGTGCCCAGAGGCTGAATACAGAGAATTTGGGTGGAGGTCTGAAAGCAGTGTTAGTTTACTTAGTTTTTTAAAAAAAATGTGAGCAATGTAGACAATATACAGTGGTAGATGAATGCCTGGGACTCTTTTGCCCTTGGAAACCTGGAAAACTTCTTCATGGTCAGGTCCTTTCAGAATTTCTGAATTGCCCCCTGACTTTAGGATCCTGTAGGATCCCAGAAAGTATCCAGCAATGGGGACAGCTTACAGAACTCACTGCTGTCTCCAAAGGCTGGTCTGTAAATGCTCCCTATTCTCTTGACAGTTGCAGATGCCCGCTGCCTACACGAGGCACGGCTGTTTCCTGCCTTCCCCTTTCACTGTGGCACTGTTCTGGCAGCCAGCTTGAACTTGAAGGGCATCCAGATTTATTTCTAAGTGTGTGTTCTGTTAAGGAAAATAAAAAAAGTAGTCACAGGCTGAAACAGTCCTTCATATTAAAAGGCTATGAAAGAGTAAATTTTGTTGCCAATCATTAGGAAAGCTTCCTAAACCCCATCACAGATTCATTTAACAGGGAGCTCATTTTTAAAGCAGCATCAGTCTGTGATCTGGCTCCTTGCAGACACATTCCATAAGATTTGAAAGCTTATTAGAAGCTCCTTGAGCTACAGCTAGATAGCATGCCAGTCATCAACAGCTGTGTGGCATGGAGGTAATCCATGAACAGAGCTTTCATGGGCAGCACTTAGTTTTCTACCCTTAGTTCTTAAAACACGTTTAACAAGCAGGAACAGTTTTCCATTTTACAGTAATCAGAATATTATCAGATAATAATAGACTTTTGGTTGGTAAGCAAAAATAAACCAGTGTCTTAGCATCTTTCTCCTGCAGATGAGAGAACTGTCTTTCCCACAATTCCCACCCTCAGGCTGTTCCTCAAAAATTCTTCAAAAAAGTGCTTTTATGTACTTGCAAGCAACAAGCAAGCTATGATGGTGCATGCAAAAGACTAAATAAAATAAAAAAGGAGAGATGACGTTTTAGCTCTGGAAGATCTGAGTCTTATGATCAAGCTTGCATGTAAGCAAGGAGAAGCAAGGTACCAGACTGCCTGGGAAAAATGCTACCCATGGAAACAGGATGTTTTAAAATACAGTTACATGTAATAGTTTGTTTGAAGACTGATAACCAAATTATGGTGAAGAAATGGGGACCAGTTTCTCATGCAATACTGCCACTCAAGCCCATTGCATGTGTTGCTTGACTGAAGAGAGCAGAATTTTACTCCCTCTTGGAACTGGTGATTCCAACAGGCATTAAGCTAATGTCTTTGATTTGTTGGTGTTTTAACATAATTTTCTTCCCTCTGTTCCTTCCCATCTCCCTAGAGTATTAAGTTAGACCAGTGTTCCCAGTTCATGCTTCAGTATAGCTGAATATTTTAACTTTCATAAATTCAAGCAAACTAATATTTAATAATGTCCATGAATATTTTATACTTAAGCGTTATAAGCTATGTGGCAGAAAACACTTGGGTGCGATAAGAAATTACTTGAGAAACACCCCATAGCATTTGTGTCAAGCCTCAAATGAGAATCTCTTGTCTTTGATCATAAAATGTCAGACTGCTCATGCTCTTTTAATATCGAGCATGTTGGGTGCCTTTCCCTTTCTGGATGTAAAGACTGCACATCTGTGAACTAGAATCAGGTTGAGCACAGTATTCATTCAAAACTAAGACAATCAAGTGAACCCTGGTAGTCCTCATTTCCTGGAGGACTGGTCAAAAGTGATTTTGTTTACCCTTGAGTTCAGAACTGAGAACCACATATTGGGCTAAAATCTGGGAAGTGTACAGCCAAATAAAAATATATGTGAAAGCTGCAGTGGCTTACAGCACTGTTAACTCTTATTAATATCTTGGTTTTCTAGACAACCATCGTGGTGATATTGTAGATCAGCATTGCTTTGTGCCTGTACAGAACCTTTCAACTGAGTCTACACGTAACTGTTTGATGTCCAGTCTGTACACAGATATGACTTACCCAAGGGATTAAAAGTAGCTGCTGTTCACCAATATACTGCATAAATCTGTTACAGAAAATGGAAAAACATAGCTCAATCTGCTAGGGTGGTTGATGTTGGCAGGATTGAGTTGCACAGGTCAGATTTTCTCTGTTGATTGCAAAGATCATACTAATTCAGAAAGAAGAAAACAGGATAAATGTGGTGTTACAACACCATCTATATAGTCTGCACTGCGACCCTGGCTTAGTTCTAGTGGGCACAGAGATCTTCTTCTGACCTGCTGTCACCACTGCTTCCTATTAAGCACTGTTTATTTCCACTTACAAACATCTTCTGTCTGAGACATTTTCTGAAATGATCTGTTCCAAGTATCAGGCTGCTCTAGCATTGCTTATTTTGTAAATCATGTCTCACAGCATGATCCTGGCCATCAGCTAAGAGAATTTGTTTTTCTCCTTGCTAGAAGCACTGGAAGGCAGGGGAAATCCTCTCAATGGAACAGTTGTTCTTTATCTGCCTTCAACCTTTCCTAGTGCATTGCAGTTTGACTTGCAGATTTCTCTGGCTGACTTGAGTGTAATACTTAGACTGAATGACAGATAACTTATTTTTGCAAGCTTCTGTGCAATGTGGAATTTACTCATGATTCCTGGGTCCTTACTAAACCTGGTAATTGCAGCTTGTTGCACTTGTGGTTGATTTGCATCCTCTTGGGAAAGCTAAAATCCCTGAAAATAACAGGGCAGAAACTTTAGTCTTGATGATTTGCTTTTCTTTTTCCAAGTTTTGTAGGGTTTAATTTACGACTGTTGACTAGACCACCAGAGCATTGGTCTTTGTATGGTAGTGTGTATGTGTGACTCGAAAGGCATGCATCTAGATACCAGTTTTTAACTATTCAGCTATTGTGTAAAACAAACTTTTCTTTTTTAACTTAGAAAAGGGGAGTGTTGCAGAAATTTTGAGTGGGAAGTTAAGCGAGCCAACAGCTGTTGTAATAGATTGTATTGAAAAAGAAAAAGTTAGGTACATTCCTGCTCATTACTGCCTGCTATAGTTAGTTTGATTAGTTTAGGTTTGGAGTTGGTTAATGAAGAGAGGAGTTGCTTCCAAAAATGGAGTGTGCTCTTCTGGGCACAATAGCTGAAAGTATAGGAAACATCTTTTACTAACACTCCACGTGCACACCTGGTAAATGATTTGATTATTGTTATTGAGCCTCTGGCTTTTGTAGCTAGACCGTGCACTAAACTGACAAATACCAGTGTTCACAAATTACCTAAATTAAGTCTGGGTCACGCATCTCATCTCCTGTTTCTTGTTTGCTTTAAATGAATCCAAAAGTACTGCTAACAGCTGGAATCCCTGCTGAGGCCAGCTTGATCTGCTCTGGAGCTGCTCCAGCCATTGCTCTGATAAAGCTTGATATCGTTTCAACAGTCTCTAGGAGGACCAAAATGATTTCCCTTAATTGTTTAAGGTTTCATTCAAATATTCGCTGTGCCAGGAAAAAGGATATTTCACTTCTGCTTTTCTTCTTTCGGTGCTGCTACTAGAAAACTTTTTTTCTCTTTGCTTTTCTGAAAGTTAAGCTATAGTGTGGCCACTGCTTTAGGATTCTGTGGGAATTGTTCCACTTAATCTCCAGGGACTGAGTGTTGCAGTTGTAAAAGGTGCACACTATAAATAAATAAATTATGCATCAAGGTTGGAGACAAAGCACATGTTCTGCTAAGAGAACATATTACATGGGGCAGGCTAGGGAAAACTCTGGCCTTTTGCCTAGATTTCCATAGTAAATAAAGCACCTAAATAAATCCCTTTTGGGAACTGCCCTTCACTCTGCTGTTCAGTAGCTTGTTGTTTGTGGCATTAAAAAATAGTAGTAATATTGGATTGATTTTTAGGCAGTTTGGTAATCTTGGAGTGATGTCAGTCTCCAAAGAGAGACTTAAGGCGGCCATAGTTTTGTGTGGTACATTGACTTAAAAACGAGGTATTATCAGTCAGCAAAGTTGTATTGCCACCATGCATCATCCCCCAGGTGTGGTGAGCAGGGCTGTGTGAAGCCAGGCCTGGCTGGAGGTGCAAGTGCCCCTGGCAGCTCCCCAGCACAGCCCTCCTCCCTGCCCCACTGCCAGAATCGCTGTCTCCTCTCCCTTGTGCTCTTCGCTCTCAGGATGGGTTGTGTTTGCAGGGCAAGGTTTTGGTAGCTGAGAGACTCCCAGGGTTGCTTCTGTGAGAAGCTGCCAGAAGCTTCCCCCATGTCTGACAGAGCCAATGCCAGCCGCCTACAAGATGGACCCACCATTGGCCAAACAGAACTTGGGAATGAAGTTCAGCCTGAGAAGAAGGGAGGGGTAAGGGGAAGGTGTCTTTAGGTTTGGTTTTGTTTTATTTTTCATTATCTTACTCTGATTTGACTGGCAGTAGTTTAAACTAGTTTCCCCAGGTCTAGTCTGTTCTGCCTGTGGCACTGGTGAGTGATCTCTCCCTGTCCTTATCAGCTCATGAGCCTTTCATTACGTTTTCTTTCCCCTGCTCGGTTGAGGAGGGCAGTGGTGGAGTGGCTTCAGGGGCATCAGGGTCATGTTTTACAAAAGGTTACTGTTTTAATTGTTAGACTTAATGCAGCTCAGTGTGCATGGGATGGGTGAAGGTGTGCCTGCATGAGCTGTGCTACCAGCTGGGAAGGGGGAATGCATGAGGTGAGTTATCCTCACCAGTGAGGGCACAGCTTCCTCAAACCATATTTACACAGATACGGCTGACTTGTGGTTTCCACCAGACTTATGGCCTTAACAAACATGTTTTGGGCACTTTGCTGTAGGCTGGCCCTTACTGCTATTATCGGGCTGATAGTGAAATGTAGTGGAGCCATTTGTAACTCTGGAGCCATTTGTAACAGCAGAATGACAACAGAGTAGACACAATCTACAGCAAGGCATCTACCTAACTGCCAGGTGTGATGGAAGAGGGCTTATTATTTGGAATGAAAAGTACTTGCTATTGTCTAGCATAATCTCCTGACCCTGCAGGCCACTAGTCTCTTGGCATTTGTGGCCTGAGGTGTGGAGAGCAGGCCCTGGTGACTTACTGCTGCCTGCAGGTGCTGTTCTGGTGCTTGTTGTGAGGAGGAAAGTTAATTCATGAATAGCTGACTCCTGTGGACAGATTTGTTCTTGGTAGCAGAGGGTTCAAGGGGTCCACTGCACTGGCTGGCAGTAGCTTCTGTGCTGGTGTTTGTTGGCACAGTAAAATTTACTTGGGGGTTAAAAGAGCATGTGCTATCCTGTACCTGGTCACGTCCCATGAGAACAGCATGGCTTTCTCATGTGCTTGGAAGAAGAAAACAAGACTTCTGGGGTTCCTAGATAAAAATTTCAATTGCTCTTAATAAAACCTGTACTGTCAATCTCCAGCTATCAATTACATTATCAGCTGTGCATATCAGGTCATTAGGGCAGGTCATGCAAATGGTGCACAATCATATCCTCATTCTGTGGGACAGGCATGTAAAATACTGTTAGGATTTTCTGGTCAGAATGGAAGGAAAACTAGATGGATAAAAAACTGATGGGATGGTTGGACTTGGAGGGTCATGGTCCATCATATTATAACTGGAGGCTGCTACCAAATGGAGCAGCAGAGGGATCTGTCATGGGGCCTGTCATGTTAAACACCCTTATTTATCAGCTGGCACTCTCCAGCTGTGTAGAAGACACCAAACAGAGGGGAACATCATTAGACGTGCAAATCCGACTCTTGGCCCTGGGAAGGAAGAGCCCCTTGCAGAAATATGGGCTGGGGGCTGCCAGCAGCTGCTCACCAGGGGAGCCTGGGAACCCTCAGGTCATCCTGGTGGACAATGAACTGAACATGAGCCCATGGTGTGCTTGCTGCACAACTTATTTATGGGAGCACAGCACGTAGATTGGCGAGTGATTATCGCTGTCCTTATATCTGTGGAAACCACATCTGAACACTATCTGCAGTTTTCCAACCGAATTTAATCCATTGTTTCCCATCACTCTTGCTGCTAATACTGGCAAGCAATCTGGAGATGTCGGGGGGGGGGATGGAACAAGACTTCTATTGCAGCAGCTTTAGTGGTGATTGGTATCACTGCCAAGCAGCCCCAGAAGTGAAGGGTGACTGAGACAAAGATCTAGTACCCTACCAGCAGTCTCACCTGCTCTTCTCTGCATTCTGCTTAGGCTGCTAATCAGGTCAATTAAATTTAATATGTTTTTGCTGTAAGAAACCTTTTAAGACCTGTTGAATGTCATGTGGTTTGGAGTAATTCATGTTAGGCTTATCTCATCATTCAAGATGAAATTTAAACCATTAATTAAGCGATTGTATCAGCAAGTCTGAAGATGATCAAAGAGAGAAGTATGCTCTGAAAGCTGTTTGGTTAGTTCTGCAGCTCAGTCCATGAAAGCAAACATGCACTGCCCTGTGCAAACACAGCACAAAGGAATTGCAGTTTTTTGCAGACTTTGCTCTATGGACTTTTATGCACCTCCTGGGGACCCTCACTTTGAGTTGGACATAGGGGTGTATATGACAACTACTGGAAGATATGAATAGAGGAGGATGGTAGTAGTGAAGCATGGCATCCTGGGATTGCTTTCTGCTTTCATTATGACTGGAAAATCAGTTTTGTAATGACTGCTTATCTGTAGAAACCCAAGCAAATTTCAGCTGAAACTGCCTCAAAGTCACGTAGCTTGTAAATGACAACTAGCTTGTACCATATGTACTAGTGCATTAGTTTAATTATTTTTTTTCTTTTAATTTTGGTGTATATATTGTGAGTTATGAAGGGTATTTATTTTCTGGTGTTGAATTTCACACTGGCTGAGCTGTCCTATGAAAGAAGTTTGTGCAAAGATACCTTCAGGTGATGTCTGCTAGGTTTTGGATTGACCATCTGAAAAATACTGAGCCAAACTGGTGGTGGGAGGATGCTTAGCAAATTAAAACTGAAGGTAGGCATCTTGTAGAATTAATTATTTTATAATCTGTGTCTTTCAGGCTATGGTTGCTTGCTATCCTGGAAATGGAACTGGGTATGTTCGTCATGTGGACAATCCAAATGGTGACGGGCGCTGCATCACCTGTATTTATTACCTGAATAAGAACTGGGACTCCAAGGTGAGTAAGCCATGGGGTTGAGACAGAACAAGAAGGAAAAACTACTCTGGAAACAGAGCTTTGGAGCTGTCTGTTGTTTCTGTGAACTCTGATAAACTTCTGGACTGCTGGTCCATTCTTCTTTTTTTTTTTTTTTTTTTTTTTTTGGTTCTGGGTGTTTTTGGCAAAAGTAAGAACTGAACTGCTTCCTTATCATCCTCTCTCCCATTCTACACACAAACGGTTTCGTTGATGTAGAATAAAGCTATAAGCACTTGCCTGCATGCTCTTAACACTTTGTTTAGAGGAAAAGGCAGAAAAGGAAAATCAATTCGTAGAGATTCATAGAGAATAAGTGGTTTCTGGGAGCAGAGTAAAATGACAGCCCAAATTTGTGACTTTATCATTCTTGATACTTCAGGGTAACCCGCAGAAGATATTTGGGCAGTTCCCTTTTCTTATTTGTGAAGCAGTGGGGTTTAGTAAGAGGAGCAAACACATGGTTTGATTCCACCAGTGGGTCTCTTGACAGGATGGACCTCTTGTTTCTGCCTATATTACTATAAGGCAGTTAAGTCAGCCTTGAATGTGCCATAACTTTAAATAAGAAACAGAAGAAGGGTTTGTAAAATTTCAGTAGTCTCTTTGCGAGTCTGTTGTCGTAATGCAGCACAAACCATTCACAGGGGTTATTGATTGGAAGTTGTCCTAAGTTTTTTGCGTCTCTAACCTCTTTTTAGGTCAATATGCTCTTTAAAAACATATAAATACTATGAACTCCCATAAGTTACTTTTGATACAGGGGCAATGCTGTTGAAAAATGCAGTGTTGCAGAGAGGCACATCCCTTTACAGAGAGTATGACAGTGAAGCATCTCAATGTAATAAAATGAAGGAGGAGATATGGGAGGAAATGCAAATATCCAATTTATTTTGTGCATTGCACCCTTATCCAAATAGTGAGGAGGCAGCCAAGTGAGCACTAAGAAAAGCTAACTGAAATCCAGCACTCTGATGCAGTTCATCACGCAGATGTTACAGTGATTTCATGTAAGTGTATGCTGGAGGAGATGCAATATAAGATTATAATCATACTGGGCCTTGAAAGCAACCATGTGACAGTTAATAGTTTCTCACTGAGGTCTGCATGTGGCATGGAGGTACCATGTCATGTTGGTGCTGCACTGACAGCATCTGCCCTGCCCTCTGTGATAAAGCATTAAAGTCTCCAAAGAGCCCTCTAACAGCAGCAGGAGGAGGCAGGTTCACCTTCACCTTTTGAAGTTTCTAGAGTGTGTGCAGATCACCAGACCTTTTTCCTGAAATTCGTGGCACATGGAAAGACAAAAATTACATGGTAGAGAAACCAGGCTGTATTATAAGTAGGGAAAATGGTGGCTGACAGCTATAATGCATTTGAGAAGTTTTACAAATCTAACAATAGAACAGACTTCACACTTCCTAAGGTGTAAAAGTTACTTCCTAAATGATCAGATGCTGGTTCTGAAATACCATATCTAACAATAGGTGGGAAAAGAGCCTGATCTCAGACTGGTCAGGTGGAACAACTTTGTGGTATTCACTAATTCTAGAGATGTGACTGGAAAGTCAGAAGTTTCCCAGTGTTTGCTTCAGGGCTGGTGTTACCTTAATCTTGGTTCATTTACTTAAGACAGAAGCTTATGCTGAAACAATACAAACTATTTGGGAAAATCAAAGTGGTCAAGAGACACAGTAAGGTTTTCCAGTGTTGTCACATAGCTGTCACATTTATCACTAGATGTTTATTCCCCATTTTTTAGGTGTGGAGGAGGGAGAAATAAGTAATTTTTCATGTGAATGTGTGGCTGTTTATATGTGCAAAAAGCAATCTTTCCTTTTCTTTCAGCTGCATGGTGGAATTCTTCGAATATTCCCAGAAGGAAAGTCCTATGTAGCAGATGTTGAGCCGATTTTTGACCGATTACTTTTTTTTTGGTCAGATCGAAGGAATCCTCATGAAGTCCAGCCTTCTTATGCAACCAGGTTAGTAGCATATTTGATATTGGTGTTTGGCTAGGAAAAACCCAATGCATCTCTTCTGCCAATAGTTATATCCAAAATTATGGCCATCGTGTTTAGATACGTGTACATAAAAATTAGACAGATTTGAGTGAATTCCCTGGTTTTGAGTCCCTGGGAATTCTGTCATTAAATAAGGAGGAGCAAGCTCGAATCATACATTTCCTCATGTGTTGGAAAAAAAGGCCCTTAACCATTGACAGAAGAAATCTTCCACGCTGGGCACATCTATTTAGCTGAGAGGTGCTGGGTTATTCTTTTGCCCTTGGAACACTGTGGGGATTGTTGGGACTACCATCTGTCAGCAGGCTGTGAAAAGCTGATGTGATGCAGGGCAGCCCCCAAGCTGCCTACAGGCGTCCCAGAACAGAAAAACATGCAAAGGTCTGGAAGCTACTTTTGCCCTCTGTTACCAGGGGCTGTGCTCTCTTTTGTGCCTCCAGCAGAAATCTCACCTATATTTCTATCTGACTTGTTAAAATACACACTAAAATGCATCTGTGTTTGCCTATGAAGATGTGTCATTTTCATTCTATTTTTTTAGTCTACTAATCCGGTTTTGTTTTTTGCTTTCTTCATGAGCATAAAACTCCAGTGCTCTATTTTAATATCAAAAGTGGAAACAAATGCAAGGTATCTTTCTTTTACAGATATGCCATGACTGTGTGGTATTTTGATGCCGAAGAAAGAGCAGAAGCCAAAAAGAAGTTCAGGAACTTAACCGGTATGATTTTTTTATAAATGTTCACCAGAAAGAATTTAATGCATTTTGATAATTCCAGGAGTGAATCTGTAGCTACAAGTGTATGATAATGCATTTTTAGAAAGCTTTTTCACCTGTAATTGCTAGTCAGTTATTTTATGCAAAGTGGAGAAGTTGTGACAGAAGATTCAGCCCTGGCCCTAGAATCCCTGATAAGCAAAATGAGGAAAATGGGAGAGACTTTTTTTTTCTATTTGAGTTATAAATGACTGAGATTTTCCTACCCTGGTTGGCTACTCCAGTTAGGGAGTCAGCTGTTCTTTTGTTGTTTGGGAAGTATATTTTAGCACAAAGTCATGAGACTTTCACAGTCAGTTTAATAATTGTGTTCTCTAAATGTTGTGGATGAATAGGGTCTGTCTTCAGTATTATAAAGAAGTGACAAAGAAGTCCATGAAGAAGTGACCCAGCTTTCTAATGGCAGCCACACTGCCTGCTGCTGTGGTCATGGCATATGAGTCACGGACTGTGTTGTCCAGATGTGTTCCAACACCCTACCTGGGATCATGATAGAGGTTTGCTGATCAGAGCAGTTGAAGATCTGGTCTTCAGGGGCCACCTCCTCAAAATAGAGTGTGGAGAACACTTGTCTTTTTAAAAATGCGTCCAGCTGGGCAAAGTTGTATTTAGTCAAATGATTTTCAGAACAGACTGCTGTCATCTCTGTAGCTTTATGCAAAGCAAATACTGGTTTCACCCTTGATGAAAGTAATGAAAAGAGGTGATGGGGGAAAGTATCACTTGTCTGGGATCTCAAAGTTTATTGGGCTACTAAAGTATTGCGTGAGTCATCTTCAATTTCAAAATGACAAATGTACCAGATCTTTGTGTGACTGTCCTTGTTAACATGCTGTGGTATCATATAGCAGTTCAGTCCTCATAGTGGATTCATGCCATGATTTTGAAATGGAAGTGTTGTCCTTTGAAAACAAACCAACTTTTTTCTGAGTTTTCAGATGAATTCAGTCAGAACCCCCTGGTTTAACCATTTCTTGCTTTTTCTTCTTTTTTGTTGTAGATGCAAGGAAGAGAGAAGCACCTCTTAATGAAGACTAATCTACTGTTCATGAACTCTTTTTGAGAAAATAAGATCCCAAAGATGACTTCCATTTCCAGCAAATAAGGGCAAAACATTTTTATGCACAAGAATGCACTGGTTTTGTCTAGCATGTGCATCTTACACTGATGGTACTTAAGGCAGCTTCCTGTCATGCTGCATCTGGTAGAAGAAAGACTTGTTTGGCCTTTGCCTTTTGCTGGAAAAGATAACCAGGGTTTAAAAAAAAAAAGAGTATGTGATACTCGAGCCTAGTGGTAGTGGCTCAGCCAACTGGCTTATGATCACTCTTGTAACTAAGATAATGGTCATTGGAACTAGTGGTAAAAACCTGAGTCTTATTTGCACTTTATGGGGAAAAAGAGTTCTAGTTCAATGGGAAGAAGCTTTGCAAGTTTAAGATCGGTGGTGGACTGTTAATGGGCATAGAGAGATATTGGACATGGGAAATTAAATTGGATATTTGTAGAGTGTCATTTTACGGCCTGTCCCAAATGGACCTGTTGTTGTATTGTTCATCATTTTGCTGTGCAGAACATTGGTTCAACTCTTCAATAACATGACTTCCCAGATGCTTGTCTACACAGTCATTGTATTTTCTGGATTTTGTTTGCTTTTCAAGAGGCATGTTCTAACTGTGCAGTTGTACTGCCCTTGCTGTCCCAGGACGGAGGGGAAAGTAGTTATGGATCTGTTCACAACTTTATAAAATCATATTTTTTCTGTTTTGAGCAGGATGGGTTGTATGTTTTCTATTTTCACAGTTTGGTAAAGCAGCTGTTTTCTCCCAAAAGTCTGGTAAACTTGGAAGGCTTATGGCACACAATGCATTGGCCCTTAAGGCCAGTGATATGTAGAGAAGTGTTTGCTTTGCAACTTCTCCATCTGCTTTATTCTGTGTGTCACAGATATGAATCCGAAAGGAAAAGATATATCTGGCAGTCTGACAAATATATGATAAGTAATGGGTAACTTAGACTTGATTTTTATGCTGCATATTCTTGGTGAACACACTTGTTTAATTTTGCTTGCATATGTAATTTAAATGAAACTGCAGTTCTGTTTCAGTTATCTGTGATGGTAGGTAACTACTGCTGCTGTGCCCAGGCTGTGAGATCAGAGTTATTCAATGGCAAAGCACACCTTTTTTTCCTCCATTATTTTTTTTAAACTTACTAGACTCAATGAGTAACTGGTGGCTTATTTCCAATCTGTCTAAACTTCTACAACCAGCACTTACTATGCAGTTCAGAATAGCTCTTAATGAAGCTGGGAGCTGGCAGTGGATGTATTTATCACACTAATTGTTCTCAACCTAATACACTCACTTGCACTCATTTTTATCTCATGTTGTCAGTATGTATGTCAGACCCTATTAAATGTTCCAGTTAGATGCTCCCTTCAGTATCCCATATTTTCCAGTGCCACCTGCCCATGGTGGTGGAGGGGGTCTGTCTGAAGTGCTGGCCCCTGCACCACCTCCCCACGCTGTGCTGGCTTGTTGTGTTGTGGTGGGGCTGCACCTGAGCTGGGGAATGGAAAAGAAGTGTGCAATGGCAACTATTAAACGTCAGTGACAAATGTAACAGCTGCATAGGACAGAAAGAAATAACTTTCATGATGTAAAAAAAATGATAATAGAAAATGGAGTATTTTTTACAGCAGTTTTGTATCTTAAAAAATAAAAAAAAAGGCTGAGCGTTGCTCAGCCTGCCCATGAATGCTGAATGTAAATACAGCAGTGCTAAGAAACCTCTTATTCTCTCTGGCTTCTTCCAGAGATCCAGATATGGTCTTACAGGCCTGACCACTGTGCACCTTAAGACAGGAACATGAGGGAACACGTGTGACAAATATTCTTACAGCTCAAGACTAGAAAAAGACAAAGAACATGATAAATGTCCTTTAATGTTAGGAAAAACATTATTCTACTCTAGTTGCTTCTAAGTAACACACCAGAGACTTGAAGAAACTTAGTGATAACTTGAAATTCTCATTCTGAAATGTTGTGGGAGGTGAAGGAGTTTGAGCTTTTCCTTGAGAATGAGAGGTAACCCTTTGAAATATGAGAGGTGTTGGAAAAGAGGACCCGCAGCATTACTATTTAGAGAAGGTGATGGAATACAACCTGCTGTATTACTATGGCAAGTTGATAATGGCACATGAATTTGAAACTCCTACATGATTTTAGAAGGAGCAGAGCAAATATTGCTATGCCTCTAGAAACTGTAACCTTAAAAATGAACCAGAAAGCATTGCTAGTACACTTCCTACTGGAGACTGGAACAGTGGAAAAACAATGTGGTGGAAAGGGAAAAGCTTTTGTGTAAGGGATGAAAAAGGAAGGTACTTCAGTTATCACTGTTGCTACCACCAGCTTTCTGCAGTGGTCAGCAACACGTGGTGGATGGAGCATGGAGCAGTATAGTTGCATTTATTGTAAATAAAGTACATATTTTCATTTTTAGACAATACCTTCTTCATCTATATTACACATGTAGAAGACAGAGCAGTTATTCTGTGGCAGAATATGTTGTCTTTATTAACACTGGTAATCAAGTGCAAAAAAATTTGAGGGCTTGAGAGCTTGAAACCCATTCCTCAGTCCTCTCTTTCAGATGTCTACTCTGTTTTCAGTGGGATGATCTCCTTGAAGCTGTAGGTTATTTAGGGGTGGGTGTAGGGGGTATTGATCATGTAGGAATACTCAGGTGTGATGTTTCCTACATACATTTCTCTCGCCTGTCTCTAGGATTGCTGCAAACTGCTCTGTAAGACTGAAATTGTGTGAGGGAAGCAGGCTGCTACAGTGGGGAAGGTATTTCAAAGAGGCTTTTTCTTGTGTTTTGTCTTCATAGCAAACTGTTTGAATCAAATGGCTAGACAGCGCTTGCCAGCCAGTTGTGAAAAGGAGTGCTTTCTCTAAGGCATTTAACTTGGAATCCTCCAAAATTTTTGTTGTGGTTTTTTTTTTTTTTCATTAGGTAATGTGCCTTCATTGTTCATATCTGTGAAGATGTTTCATGCTGCATGTGCATGTCATGCAAGTTTTTGATGGCTCTTTAAAAAACATGGTTGCCTTTTCAATTGTGTGGGAAAAATGTGCAGAGCCACTAAGCTGCAATTTTCAACAGGAGGATTTTGATGTGCAGGGAGGAAAAAAGGCCAGGAGACAGTGCTGAAAATCAAGAGATTGGTTTTATTCTTAAACCTGTAACCACTGGCCTTTTGAGCAAAGTGGCCTCTAATAAATCTTTTTCTCTGGATTACTTTTGGTTCTATGAAGAATGACTTCTACAAAATAGTATCTAAAAAGATTCACTCTTTTTTCCTCTTCTATTTTTAAACAGTTTTAGTCCTTTGTGTTTTTTAAAATGTTGGAATATATTATATTTCTTGTTGTTGCAAAATAGCTGGCTCTAACACCACTTGCATCTAGAAGAAAATGTGTCTATTTGCAGGCAAATGACTAGTTCTACTTTGATGTAGTCCCAGCAGATATCTGAGAGTGAGTTATGACTACATCTTCTCTTGTCACGTTGTATGCTGGTCAACAATGCTGGCACTTTGCATTGGATTCATATAGAAACCCCTAGTAGTATTTTACCACACATCACATTTTGTGTTCCTGTTACTATTGAAAAAAAATGTAGCAGGAGTCAATAAACACTGGGTCATGTTAAACATTGTCCTGTGCAAATCTCTTCAGTCTTGTGTCTTGCTGTGGCCAGGGATGCGGTGGGTGGGTGCAGTGCCACACTGCATGTGGGGTGACACTGAAATCTGTATCCACGACTGTCTTCTGCTTTTGGAGAGACCTTTTTTGTTGCCCTCGGCTTGGCACATTTCCTTGGTCGCTTCCTGCTATTTTGAAGTTATTTACCTTGCTAGTGACCCTCTTCTTGAAATGCCTATTTGTTTTCACGCTCCTGTTGAACCAGATAACATTCTCACGATTCAATTGTTGTCTGATAAGTTTTATTTTTAACAGTGTTCACATCCTCCCCCTGCTACTTTTCCAGTCTGAATCCCACAGTTTTCTCCTGTGGCTGTGTGGGAGACTTCTCTTCACTCCCACATTCAACAGTACAGTTGAATTAAAGCCAGGGCATTTTCACTCATTTGGTAGAGCTGTGAACTTTCTGATTCCTTTGCCATGTTTTGAATAGTGAGAATTTCCCTTTTCCTATTTAAGCATGATTTTTGTCATACAGGGCTTGGATTTGACTTTTGGGTTTTTTTGTTAAAGAGGAAGAGATGTCTAAATATTTTGCCATTTATTTTAGCATTTATTTTAGACTGAGGAGTTCTTAGAGCATATGGAAAAGACCTATGGAAAGCAGAGGGGTTTCTCTTCTGAGCGTGCTCCTCAAAGAGTAAAGGTTTGTAGGGACAGCTTGAGAAGAAGCTGGCTGTTGGCCATCCAGCTGCCAAGGACTTTGAACTCTGACTAAACTTTCTCTAAGCAAATATGTTTGCAGTAATTGTTATCTTACAGCTATTTAGGGGTTTCTTTCCTCCCCCACCTACCCAAAGGGATATGGCTAAATATATTTGCACTGACAATTCTCATGACTCTTGAGAATGCATCTGATATCAGAGGTTGCACTGAAAATTGCAAAGTAGCATGACAGTGGAAGAGAGGTTAGTAAAAACTGATTCCCCTTTCCCACATA
Organism: Petroica traversi; assembly: GCA_025920805.1. Classification (NCBI taxonomy): domain Eukaryota; kingdom Metazoa; phylum Chordata; class Aves; order Passeriformes; family Petroicidae; genus Petroica; species Petroica traversi. The sequence continues at coordinate 22,699,957 of JAHLSL010000007.1, forward strand.
ATGTTGTCTCCGTGGAGTACTTCCACTTCAGAGAGTTGGTTAAAACTCCCATCCTCTTCCACAAGGCATAGACAGAGTTTTTAATCTGCCTTGTGGAAAACAGGGATAATTTCATCTGCATGTGTGCTTATTTTAAACAAAGCTGGAGATGTTAAATTAACTACACTGGGTCAACTGCAGTAATCAGCAGTTCTTACGTGGTGGCAAACAGTGCCAGCCTGCTCCTTTGCTGGGCACCCACGGGCTTTCTTCTAGAGAGGAGGAAGTTTGTGGTCCCTGATCTTAGCCAACAGCCTGGACACTGATTTGACAGGAGGGGAGTCAAGAGTGTGACTGGCTCTCAAAAGCCTGCTGTGTGGGGGGCAGGTGAGAAGCATGGAAGGAAGACCCTGTTGGCCACACTAGGAGAGCTCTGGAAAAGCCCTTGTTGTTCCATGAGTTCACATCTCTCATTAGGCTGCTGGGCAGAGGGAGCAGAGTGGAGAAGTTGCTTCTGAAGCCAGGCCCAGGTAACCCCCAAGAAGAGTCCCCAGCTCTGAGCACACACCATGGGATCCCATGTGGAGTCTGGTCACTCCTGCACTTCAGGATGGGTTATCCCTTCCCTGGCAGAGAACACTGAGTTGTTAAAGTGGGTGAGAGACAATGGTTACTGTAGGTGTCCCCTCTTGCTGAACAAAGAGGTTGATTAACTTCCTAAAAGGGCTTGGTGTTCCCTGCAGCACCCAGAGGTTGTCTGCCAAGGAGACGGTGCTGATCCACCTTGCACCTGGGAAAGGTCTGGTTGGAATATAATCTTGGAGGATTGATGTGGCATGCAGTGCCACAGGTTGCTTATAATTTACAAAACACTATATTTCATGCCAACTTTGACACCTGTCCCAGCTCTGCAGTGGTTCAGTGGATGTCCTGTGTTCATGACTGCGATGCATGGTAACATGCCACCCCAGGCTCTTAAGCAAGGGAGAAAATGCCTGCTGTTAAGGGGTACCAGCAACTTCTTTTATAAGAAGAAAAAAAAAATCAAGAAGAATAAAAAAAGACATCTGAACAGACATTTAACAGTCAAAGGAAGAGTCTTAACAGACTTAAGCTCGGCTGTCTTCAGAGAGTTTTCAAAAGCATACTGCAAACACTTCTGTTTCAAAGCTTATGCTCCTTTATCTACGAGAAGCTAAACACTGGCTAATTCTTTAATTAGTTCCCAACAAGATGTTTTTCTCTGTAGCCAAGGCTTGCTACAGGATAATTATGTCTTTAGTTTAAAAACAAGTGTCAATACAGAAAGTTGTTTTGATTTCTCTTTCTTCAAATGTTTTATTTTACCTTCTACTTAGCTTCTACTCTCTTCATTCTCACCTGCAGTATCTTTCCTTGATTTGGGGAAGGCTGATTGCTTTATTTTTAGCTCCCTGTGCTACAGGAATGGGCATGACAGAGCCAAGCCATTGCTGTGGTCTGGGTGCAATTGTATGAGTGCAGTGCTTGGGTCTCTCCCAGGGCCAGGGAAATGGAGAAATCTGAGCCACCATCAGTTAAACACCTCAGCTTCTTAAACTGCAATGACCAAGCGGCCGTGGGTACCCAGGTGTTACACTGAATGCCAAAATCTTCATTTGGAGCTCCTGCCTACAAACACATTTATTTTAGCAGTGTTCCCAGAGCACCAACAGATCTCCTGCTAGTTGGTCAAGAGCTGCTCAAGTCTTTGCAGTGGTGAGCACACACAAATTTTCTCGGCCTGAGTCCCATGTGGATGCTGTGGTTTAACCCCAGCCAGTAAACAAGTACCACACAGCTGCTCACTGCCCACCAGCTGGACTGTGGGGAAGATCAAAAGCATAAAAGCTGGAAAATTTGTGGGTTGAGATAAACATGGGGAATGGGAAAACAAAAGCTGTGCACACTAACAAAGCAAAATATTAAGTCACTGCTCCCTGTGGAGCAGGCAGGTGCTCAGCCATCTCCAGGAGAGCAGGGCCCCATCGAGTGTAACAGTGACTTGTGAAGACACTCCAAATGCCCCCCTCTTCCTCCTTCTTCCGGCCACTTTATATACTGAACATAATATCATATCGTCTGGAATATCCCTTTGGTCACTTGGGCCACCTGTCATGGCTGTGTCTCCTCCCAAACTCCCATGCACCCCCACCCGTCATCATGGCAGAATGAAAAGCAGAAAAGGTCTAGACTCGCTATGAGCATTGCTCAGTGATAACAAAAACTACTCTGTATTATCAACTCTGTGTTCAGCACAGATCCAAAACAGCCAATGTGAATAAAATTAATTACCCCAGCCAGAACCAGCACTGAGACAAAAACAAGAGGGAGAGGAATTGCCTCCTCTGCCCTTCTCTGATCCCTGTCTGTCAGTGCATGGATGCAGGATGCCAAAGGTCAGACACCAGGCTTACCCAAGGAGAGTCAGGCTGGATTCATTTATCCCACAGGAGAAGATCCTCAATATTGGGCTACATGGCATGTCCATGTGGTGAGGGAGGAGTGTGACCTTTCTGTTGAACCCCTTGAAGTTGTTACATTTCTGAGGGAATAAACAGCTTTTCATTGATTCAAGCAGAAATTTGTGTGAGCTCGGATATTGCGGCTTCTGTCTTCAAGAAAGATGTGGAAAAAAATGTACCCCTATAAGTCCACTGAAAAAAATCAGACTAATGAGAGACCGATAAAGTATAACCTGTGAGGACAAGAAAAATGATCTGATACTGTTCCTTCCAGGGACAAGGAGAGTGGGAAGACAAGTGAAGGAGGAAGTTGAAAACATTCTAAGGGTCTTAAAATACAGGAAATGATACTGCAAAGAGTAAGGAAGTAGTTTGTTCTCTATACCTGTGATGCAACTTACAAATAATGGGATAAAATTGGACCAAGGAAGTTACGAGTCATTTGTTGGGAAAAGCTTTGTTATGGCTGGAGTGCTGAACCACTGGAGTGCTTGAAGATGTGGAGTTGCCCTTACCAGAGATTTGGTAGGAGAAATGTCTGCCAGGAGTGATGTAAGTAGAAGTGATTTTTTTTTTCTTGGAGCAATGAGTAAGGACAAATTAGGCTAAATGACATGTTCTGTGTCATGGCAATGTAAACATTATTTTGGAGCCTACATGGTCAGGGTATCCCAAGAAGGAAGAGGTATGAGGTTGTCCTCTTCCACTAAAGGCCTTCTTTGTGATGGATGGATGACCCCATGGCCATGTCATTGTGGGGGCCACCCAGCACTGCTGTCAAGATATACTCCATGGACATCCAGCAGGCAGACGTATTTGCTGTGGGCCATGGCCTCACAGCTGCTGGAGGAACATGACTCCCTGTTGGAGTCCTTTGAGGCAGCTTAGGAAACATTTCCAGGGCAAGCTCTTAGTGTGTGAGAGCTGCCAGTGTCGGGTGCCTGCTTCTCACCTGGGCTAGAAGATGGCCTTCAGAGTTGTGTTCAGGGTGGCTGCCCTTGCTAGGAGCAGCATAGGCAGGGGAGCAACCTCCCCTGTGGGGAGGTGTTGGGCTGGGTGACCTTTCCACTTGCACACCTTTCCCGATGTGAGATAAGGAAAGTTTTGCAAGCATTGCAAGCATGTGTTTTCTCCACCTGTGCCTGGTAGCTCTGGCCCAAGCCAGGATGTTGTGGTAGCAGTGATGGGAATGTTAAAGAGCAGGAAATGTGGAACTGGTTTCCCTGGGTGTGACAGGGCTGAGTGACACATCTCAGAGCCATATTTATGTTTCAGAGATCCATATATATTTTAATGTGGCTCTAGCAGGGTCACCTCCTGCCCAGACACGTGCATGGCATCCACTGCATGTTTGTGTTTGATCCCTGGCCACGTGGTGCTGCTCAGGAGTGTCTGGCTGTGAGCCAGGAGTTTTGCCCCATGACAGTGCTGGCACAGGTCGGGACCTGTCTGTTCCTCACCATGCTGGCAGGCTTTGCTGGAGACCTGGCACTGCAGCAGTCTGCTGACCAGCAGTCTGGACATTACCTGTTTCAGCATCTGTTGAAGGGCAGAAGGCACCTGCCAGTCTCTTCCAGGCTGGGTTTCCTTGCCAGGGACTGCACTAGTGCCATGGTGAGTCTCAGCTTGCTGGGTTGGGGGAGTCCAGGCTGACAAGATATTCCTTCCCAGGACCCTGATGTGTTCCTGCACCTGATGCCTTTGCCTCCAACGCTCTGCCCATTTCCTGTCTGCCCTGCTGCCCAGTTCCCATTGACTCTACAGGCTTCTGGCTGCACAGACACTCAGACCTGGCTTCTGCAGCATGTTTCAGCTGAGCTCAAGCTAATGCTTAATCAGCTCAAGCTATCAGCAATATCAATTAATACCCAGTGTTGATTTAGCACTTGGGTAAATTAGAAAGCTGGGGTGGTTCTGAAACCTTCCCTGCACGGTGTCCATGTCTGCCCTGGAGATCAACAGGTGAGTGTTGGGGCTGGAAGGGCTGGGGCTCTGAGGCTCGTCCTGCTGGCTGTGACTGCAGAGACAGGACATGTGCCAGAGCCAGGGTCCCCACGTGTCTGACTGATCTAGTGCCTGTTCTGCCTTGCTGGGGTGGACCTGTGTGAGCAGACACATGGCTGGCAGCACAGCTGCATCAGCACCCCTGGCTCCTTCTGGTGTGAGTACAACCCAGGCTACAGGCTCTATGTGGGTGGAAAAACCTATTATTTAAAAAACTCTTTGAAAATCCTTTGTCTCGCAGGGGGCTTATAGTTACGAGTCTCATAGAGGGAAGCTGAAATGCAGCAGAGGACCCAGGGAGGCCAGCAGCAGCCTGGGTGCCCTATTCACTTGGCTGCTGGCCCCTGGTTTGATAATGATTACAGACTTTCGGCATTCCTAAGTCCTGGCCAGTCACTTGGTCATTACAGAGCCTTGTGCATTGCTGCTGAGGCTACCACGGTCTGGGCTGGTGAGAACCCCTGCAGGCTATAGCAGCACATGAGCCTCACTTACAGCTCTCTGTGAGCCGCTTTGCTACCCAGAACAGAGACCCTGGAGCATCCCCATTCTCAGTACCACCCCTGGCCCTCTGAGGGACTTTGGGCTGCCTTTCCCAAAGCTCTCCTGTCTGGCCCTTGATAGCCTCAGAGTGACATGTTAGCATAGAGACAGGTGGCAGAACAGGACACCACAAAGTGCAGGTTTATGGGCCCAATGCCAGTGAGTTTGTACATCCTTTAATTTAGAAATTATTGACCTTAATGACATTGCTTGACTGGTTTAGTGGGGTGCCTAGAGTTAAGCAGGTGGGGACACTGAGCAACCTTTGCTGGAAAAATGAGTCTTGCAGATGAAACTTAAACTGCAAGAGTGAGCCATGGCAGGTTTGTTGCCTTTGCAACATGCAAGACTACAGCTTGAATGCCCTTCAGTTGTTAAAACATACTCTCAACAGAGAAACCTGCACAGTGGTAGCCATCTAACTTGTCTTCCCTGAGCACCTGGTGCTCTGCAAGCAGCTACTCAACACTTTTGTCATGGTTCTGGTTGCACATTGAAAGAAATTATCTTCTGCTAGTATTTAGAATGAAATTGCTGTACAAGGCTTCTCACTGATGTCTGAGGAATGTAAAATTTTTCTATTAGAAATGTCTCAGGACATAAAACAACATAATATTGTAAAGAATTTAGTACGAGTCCTGGACAGAAGGTAGTACCAAAGGCATTCACACCTTTTCTTTTTATTCTCTGCAGTAATTAATTGCACATACCAGAGCCTACACTTGTCCTTTTAAGTATCAGAAGAAAGATTATGAGAAAAGTTCAATAAATCAAACATGGAAGTGTTGCCACCAAGTGGTACAAGCTGTATTAGGCAGTGGCTCATAATAACTTCAAGATCACAGTGATGTATCTGAGATGCCCTGATATTTATAAAAATATTCATTTTTGCTTTGTTTAGCTATCCTTTTTTTTTTTTTCTGTGTGTGATTTATTTTACTTTCCATGATGTTAAACGATCATGCTTGCCCCCATCTCCATGGAGTCAGAGTGTATGACATGCCTCTTCCAGCTTCTTCTGGAGAGGCAAATGCAAAGAGCCTTCTGGATGTATGGGACTGTTCTGGCAGTCTTTGCTGCAGTCCCTGCCTTGTTGGGATTGGCATATCCCTCCCTCCTCAGCCTCACATGTGGGAAGAGAGAGTGGCCCCACAGTGGAATGTGTCCCCTGGTCTTGAACACTGGCTGAGGAAAAATTTAGGTAAAAAAAGATGCTTTTTCAAAGCTGACATATTTTTTCAGCTTTTTCCCTCAACAATCTCTCCCTTTTCTCTCTGTTGTGTGTTTCTTAGAGTACAAACCTTTTTTTAACGTTGTCAATGTTGCCAGCATTTTCTTCAGATTAATGATGATAGCAAAAGGTAGAATCAGAAACCCAGCTCCTTTCCCAGGTGTAGTCTTCATTAACTACAAATCACAGTAGAGGAGTTAAATTAATGCAGCTGATCCCCTGAAAGAAACCACTAGAAGGGAATTGGTAAGTGTGTGTTTTTGAGACTAAACAGGAGAAAAGGTCCCCAAAAACCTTGCTGCATGATTTCCAAAGCTCTTACAAGGGTGACTGTGAGTACATTTCAATTTTATTTTTTTGACATTATAAAGAGAATTAAAATAAATGCAAAGGGTGATGTTAACCTGAAGAACACCAGCATTGCTACCCAGAGGGAAAGGATTAGAATTAGGATCATGTCTATATAAAATATGTTTTAACAGGAGCGGGGGGATTTCCTTAAATTGCCTTATATTTTAGTCTGTTACACAGAGTAAGTTTAACATGATCATTTCTGAATAGCTAATTATTTTCCAATATGATTTCTCTTCTTTAGACATCACAATTGCTTCTTATTTTTACGACTACGCCTTTAATAAACAATGAATACAGATAAATAAGCAGACAATATAATAAATTTGCTTGCAGATGAAGTAACTACTTTGGAAAATATTCTATCAAAATAGGTTTTCTTTCTTTTTCTGTGAGGTTTTGCAGATGGAAGAGGCTAAATCTTTGTTTTGTACATGGCTGTATCTGTTATGTATCTGCCCCACCTATATTTGTGAACAAAATATATACTTTTTTCCCCCTGTTGAATTATTTCTCTTACTGAAGAGAGAAACATAAATAGAAACTGTCATAAAACCATGTAAAAATGATACACAAAGGAGTCACTGGACAAGTATGATTTCAACTATAATTCTGTTCATCAACATAGAGTAGTTTTAAGCAAGGTATTTGACAACTAGACAGCTATTTAGAACCATCTTATTTTTATTGACATTTTATGAAGTTCAGGAAGCTTTCTAGTTGTTTTTATTTTTCACATGCTACAGATATGTCCTGGGTTAGCCATATGACCTGTTTGTATCCCCAATCGTCCCCTTGCTTATGCTGGACATTAAGTTCTGCAGCTTTAAGTTGGTCCAAGGAAGACAGTGAAAGTGAAGGTGGAGGAAAAAAAAACACTCGCCGTTTGTCTGCAAGATACTACGAACCAAGGCCAAGAGAGCGGAGAGGCTGCATTCCAGCAGACAGCGTTATCTCT
>JAHLSL010000007.1:22707605-22776409 GCA_025920805.1 Petroica traversi
CTACAGCCGGGCCCGGCAATCGTCCCCCCACTGGAGAACTGAACCGGACTCAGACGGACTCTGAATCTACCATCTCTTCAGAGGAAGGAGAGGTTTCATTGCTTTCATATTATTCAATTTTTCCCTATACTTGTAAATATTCTATGTGTTAAATAAATAGTTTTTTCCACTTTTCTCTAAGGAAATTCTTCCCAGACCGGTAGGGGGAGGGGCGATTGGAATCGGCTCTTCCTAGAGGAGACCCCCCAGAGGTTTCCTCCTAAATATTTGCCCTAAACCAGGACAAGATACAGTGCTTGTACTGCAGTTATTAAATCTTTAGTGAATCTCTGTATCTTGATGAAAAAAAATAGTAACAAACAAAGGAAAACCAAAAGGCTCAAGTATATTTGGTTGAGCAGAGTGTGCATATTTTGGTAATCAAAACAGGAGGCCAAATATTATAGAGCTAAAGTGAGGTGAGAACAAATTTGGAGGCAATTTGCCCAAACTAAAATGACCATGAGCAACAGGCAATGCACTAGCAGCAAAGACATGTCCTGTAATTTCAAGGCAGTGGGTGACAGATGTGGCACCCAGCATGCCAGGGGCCAGGATCATCATCTTTGGACCCATCCCAGCCCTGCTGATCCTGGGTGCATCTGGAAGCAGATGCACTCAGTCCATCAGGGGTGAGGGGGTGAATGATTGGGTTTGCCACTACTGACTTGCATGGCAACTGCATTAGGTACATGGTCTTCCAGTCTAACCTTTCCAGGTATCTGGAGGTCAAAGAATGAAAATCATTTAAGCTGGGAAGCACCTCTAAGGTCACTGGGTTCAACCAGCAACACTGTGCCACCAAACCGTGCCTGTGGTGTGCTTGTCTTACTGGGCTGAAAATGAGGATTAAACCTTGATAATGACCTCTGAAGAGACGCAAAGAGAAAGAGTTTCTGGCCCTGAATGTTTCACTTAATTTATTTGTTTTGCAGCTCTTTGTGAAAGAAGGGGAAAAATTATCATGGGGCATAAATACCTAAACTTTCCTTCTTTTTTGTGTGTAAGAAGAATCTTAAGCTTTTAAGTAATTGAGCTGTATGGCTAATCTGCTTTCAGCCCTGAATTTTAAATTAGGTAAAAATATATTAAAGGATTATAAAATAATTGTTGTATGAGGACTACAGGGCATGAACGCCAGCACAAAAGGCCTTTTGAGACACCACTCCTGCACGCTCAGTGAGCAGGTACATTGGGGAAGCCTGTTTCCACACGTGATTCCACCTCTGGGGCATCTTGTCCTGCCATGTCCCCAGGGTAACAGAGAAGCAAAGGATGCTGTCACACAGGGCTGCTGCAAGATTTCAAAGATACCTCAAGCACTTAGAGGAAGCAACAAAGTTGGTGAAGGGTCTTGAGGGGAAACGAAATGAGAGTGGCTGAGGTCACTCAGTCTGGAGGAGACTGAGGGGAGACCTCACTGCAGTTACAGCTTCCTCCTGAGGGGACAACGAGGAGCAGGCACTGATCTCTGCTCTGTGCTGACCAGTGGCTGAGGTTGTGTCAGGGGAGGGTTAGGTTGGATATTAGGAAAAAAGCTCTTCACCCAAAGGGTGGTTGAGCAATGAACAGGCTCCAAGGGGAAGTGATCACAGCACCAGCCTGACAGGGTTTGAGAAGCATTTGGACGATGCACTCAGGCACAGGGTGTGACTTTTGGGGATTGTCCTGTGCAGGGCCAGGATTTGGACTTGATGATCCTTGTGGGTCCCTTCCAACTCAGTGTATTCTGTGCTTCTGTGACATCCTTACATTCCAGAGCTTACTTTTCTTTCTTTCTTTTTTTTTTTTTTTTTTAATTCCCCCACATTAATTTCTTTAGGAAATATTCAATTTTGAAGACCCCTACCCAGAGTTTTCTTTTTCTTACTTCCTCTACTGTCTCTCTGTGCTGTGATCTAAGAAGCATCTTTGTGGTTTGCTACTTATTAACTGTGTTAATTAATGGTGTCACAGGGCTGCTTCTCCAGAAATAGCTACTGGCATGAGCAGAACTTGTAATTTTCCAGATGCAATGTTTCCTCACTTTGTGTGGAAAAACCCCAGGAAAACAAAACGGCACCTGCAAAGAACAAATACAACTGCAGTTCACTGCAGCCTTTCAGAAGAGAGTAATGAAAACCTTCCTAGACCACATGTAGGGCTCTGCTGGAAGCTGAGGCTTTCCACTCAGTGTGACTTTGCTGCCAGAGCTGTCTTTTCCTTCCCTGTCCAGCTCCCTGCTAGCCCATGTCCATGGGGCACCCAGAGAGGCTGTGGCTCTGGACTGGGCACTGGAATGAGGACCATTTATGTTGCCTACATATATGATTCTGTGTTTTTCCTCAGAGATAATTTTGACATTACAAAGGCTATAAATAGAACACCCAGAGCAGAAAAGTACAGGAAGGAAGAGTAAACCCCTAATAAATTATATCTTAAAAGGATCTGAGTAGAGGGAGGAAAAATGTGTCTCCAACAACAGGAAAGTTTAAAAGGAGCTTGTCCTGAATATTATAAATTCACATGAGAAAAAGGTCTTTACTTCTCTCAGTGTGGGAAGACACAAAGGTTTCAGTCCTTTATGCTTAAGTAGGGAAAAGGTCAAGACTCCTTTTGCCATACTGTGATTAAAAAATCATGCTGTTAAAATTGTATTAAATGGGACTCCTGATTTCTTGCAGCCACAGATTTAAGAGCAATTGCTTCTCATTTAACTCCAAACCTTTGTCCAGCAAGAACCTGGCATTGCACTAAGCAAAAAATATTGTGTAACGTACAACAAAATACATAAACCTCACCCCTGCTTCTGCCATTTTGCTTTACCATGGTCTGTGAGAGAAAGCTGCTTGCCTGTTGGTTTTGCTGGTGGACTGTGGAGAATTTGAATGAAAGGTTCATAGCAAAACTGTGTTTTCCAGCCTGGGACCTGAATTTGAATGAAAGGTTCATAGCAAAACTGTGTTTTCCAGCCTCCAGCCCAGAACTGCAAAACTCTCCTGCTTCCCGTTCTAGTAAACATGAAGAAAAAAAGACATGCAATATAAATTTGCATGCACACAGAGTGAAGGATCATGCAGTTTTTACAGACAAATTTGAAGATGAATTAGTCTTTGAGATACTGTCTGTTTAAGGATTATATTGTTAATAACCTAAATTTGACACACATTTTCCCCCCCTTCAGTCACTACCTGCAAAGCCCCTCTGAAAATTGTCTCTTATGAAGCAGTGTCATTAATAGCTTCCTGTGAGGTTTCTTTTAGAAGTGGCAGAAAGGTAAATAAAAATGAGTTAATACAGCGGTTTGGGTTTGTAGGCAAAATATGCAAATATCTCACTGACAAAGCCTCAGCAGCATTAAAGGCTTTCAGATCCTATCCTCAGAGGCTCTGCTTGTGGAATCAGAAGCCTTTAGGCAACCTTTAACTTAGTTTACATGTAATACATTCTCTTTCTCCCTCTCCCCTTCCCCCCCAATGTCCTCTTGGACCAATTCCCTCTGGTGCAGTTTCCAGCTTCACAGTTCATGAATTTTATTTGCAATCAATAAATAAAGCCATTATCAAGTTTTGTATTCTCATCATACATCGTCATTTCTCATAAACCATTTCACTGTATGGGTCAGCTTCACTCAGCACGTGCCACTCACCTTTATAGCTCAGCAGAGGGCTGTCAGCTATATGGATGGGATACATTTGAAGATCTAATCAGATTTCAGTTGTAATGAACAATTATGAATGAGACTGTATTACAATACATCACTGTTATAATTATTCTTAACACTATCATACTGTTCTTTAAGTTAGTGATCAGCACTTAAGTAGTCTTTGAGCCCTGGTCTGGGACATATTCTTACAGCATGGAGCAGAGGTTCCCAGACCCACCCATATCATCAAAGAAAATATTATTTCTGACATATAACATCACAGCATTTATCAGCTGTTTGAGACAACTAAAGAAAAGCTTCTTGTAAGCCCCTTACAAGTCTTTCAAGTTCTCAGAGTGGCAAATTATAAATAACTAATTTTAAGAACCAGTGACCCACCACGATGAGCCTCTCCTGGGGGTGGGGTTAGCTTATGCAGATTTCTTTGGGCAGCATTAATTTGGGCATGGCATGAAAAGGCAAGCCATCCCTGTGGTGATCAGGCCCTTGGACAGTTACTGATTTGGGATACTAGAAGTGATACTTTTACTACAGTACACCACATTACTACTGATGCTGGTACAACTGCTAATAGCAGCAGCAGTTGCACTCAATTGCACTACTAAGCATTATCACAACACGCTTTTAGGGAATTAGAAGCAATTGTTTTGTTAGATTCATTTATTTATCACTCTCTCAGACGTTTTATTTTCCTCTGGACCTGACCAAAATGGAGGGGGAGAAGATATATTGAGCCAACGCAAGAACCTCTCAAAGGAGGCACCTTGGATTTCCCACTCTTTAGGGGATTGTGTGGACTACAGGAAGATATCTTTCCCTCTCTAGTCTCTGTAAGAAAGGAAGGTTTTTGTTCATCGCCAAAGCAAAGGTCTAGAATATTGTGATGATTTAATTCAGTTTCAAAAATCCTCCTCTTGTCTGTGTTGGAATATAAATTTAAGTAATGGAAATAAATGCATGACTAGGTGACAAAGTCTGTCTTGTTGCAGCATCATGTAGCTGAAGTGGTGCGTATTTGAGGGAATCCACACTTCAGCACAATGTCTTTAAAGCAATGGAAGAGTTTTTGAGCTTTGTTGTCTTCTTTTTAAGCTTGGTACTAAGCCAATGTTGAAGTTAATATTTATGAAGTTTGGGAAAATTGTTTTTAGAATATGATTTCTGGTCATATGAATTTTCATATTCTGAGCAACTTGATTTTAACTTCACTGGCCCTAAGTGTATTTAGAAATTTTGTGCTGTGCTCACACCCACCCGAGTCAGTGTATCCATGACACTGCCAGCCAGGAATGATGTGTGAAGGCAGGGCTGTCGTGGAGTTCCATGTCTGCCACTCAGAGCTCATGCTGTCTGGCTGGTGTGAGTCCCTGCTTATCATGGGGAGCCAGATCACTTGGGTGTATGGGGATGTTCGAGCTGTGATACAAAGAAACAGAGAAGGCAAATGTCCTGCAGACACTTAATGATGAAGTTAAAGGGTATCTCCTATCTCAAATGTCAGTTCCTGCCCTCTGCTCTCATGGATGCTTTCTCTGAAGTGCACTGTGCATTCCTGAAAGTACAACTCATCTGCTGCAGAGTAACATGGAGAAAACATAGTCATGAAAAGGTCCTTCACAAAACTTCACTATTTGCTCCCAAAAATATGCCAGAAATCATAGGCGGAACGTTAGAGTCATAAAAAATTATGTTGCTGCTATTTTTGTTTATATTTTTGGTTCATGTTTTATTGTTCATAATTTGTCTAAGACTTAACTCTACAAGTTGTGCATGTATGGAGCACGCTTCTCACTGGCGTCAGCAGGGTCACTGTTCCAATGGGGTTTTACCATCAGAAGGAAGGGTCATCATCATCATCATCTGACCTCTCACCCATAACCAGGTTTGTTTAGAAAAGCATTGTTACAATTTCTGCTTGAAGGGTGTGTTATATAACTTGATGTCAGATGTCTGATATATTTTCGAAGGTGTATACTTATTTAACAGCAGATTCTTTAAAGATGTTAGGTAATTTGGTTTGTATGTATAAGTTTACATGATGCACTTGATATTAAACCATGTTTCTTTGACTGTGGGAATCCATGTAGCTGTGATATATCTTGTGCCAATGACAAGACTGTGTTTTACCTGCAGATGCTAGGAACATGAGAACTCTAGCAACATGACTTTCCCTTTTTTTTTTCCCTTTCTGCTTTCAAGTTTGCATAAGAAACACATGATAGTCCTACTTTCTCTTCAGAACTCTTTCATCATAAAGCACATGAGCAATCTTCTCTTCCAACCAGGGAAGACACGCTCCAGCTATTTCTTTACACCCTTATTACCCTTATCTTTAAGTTATGCTTTTCTGTATTGACCTACTGTGTCTGCAAGTTATTTTTCTGAGCATGTCTATACTGGCTGTTACAGGGTCAAGGCCTTGAACACAAGCCAAACTGTTTTGGGGGGGGCCTCTTTCCTTTGTTTCCATGGATGTTTGCTAGAATATCTAAGTCCTGCAGCAGCCCTGACTGTGCTGAACTCTCCCAAAGCAACATCTCTCCCACCAAACACAGACTACCACATTTCTGATTTGAAGACACAAGGGAACCATATGTGTATTATAGGATATAAGCAATAAGCCTCCACACGGAGTAGTTTAGAGGCTCACTTTGTGCACCTTGGGTGTCCTATGAGGCAGAAGGCCAAAGGTTAGTTTCCTGAGGGATGTCTTTGACTTCCTCTGGATCTCAGTGTGCTTGATGTATATGTGGACAAACATGTTCAAGACAGATTGTTGGGATCAATTTGCCTTCTCTTCCCAAACTGAAGAAATTGCTACTACGCTTACACCATTGAGGGAGGTATTTCCAGTCACTGAAGTAGAAAAGCTGGCAAAACGTACTTAATTTATGCCTAAACTTCTGCCAGGATTCACTGCTGAGAGTCTCTTTCCTCATCCTGCTTGTGGGGGCTGCCAACTTCATACCCCAGCGAGCAAGCAAGGGGACATGGTGCAGTTCACACAGTTGCTCCTTGTAGTCCCTGACCCCACACCTTGCTGAGGAAAAAGTTGCTTTTCTGGCATTAGTCAGTAGTGATGTGTACTCAGACTAACATGTTTCATGGGAAGCAAGATCCTGCATCTTAATGGGATATTGGGAAAATTGTTGTAGTTGACATAGCACCCACACTCTCCAGCATCTTGGTCAAGGTGGGAGATTCTCTTGGCAATCTTTGGCTGCATTTGCACAGAAAGCAAATACCCATGCTGCCTTTTGACATATATCTTAGGTAATGCAGATATGGCTCTCTCAGAAGCTAAGGGGCAACATTCTGTTGATAATGAGGGTTTTGCAATGTCTTTGTGATTTTGATTTAATCACAGGTGAATAAAAACAGAACCAGTTCTCATCCTCGGTGATCCCATTCACTTCTGCAACAGACCAGGCTGGGCAAATGCAGATAAAAGCTTTTGTTCTCTTCAGGGAAGTTCTGGTTGCGACCCTGGGGAGGGATCTGGCCACTAATAAGTTATTGGCAATCCATCAGACCTGGTGGAGCTAACTTCAGTGTATCAGTGATTCCCATCTCTCAGCTCCACATGAAGCAACCTTAGGTTGCATTTATATAGCAGGACCCCATTGAGTCTGTGTCCTGACTTAATATCAATCTAATATAGCCTGGTTAGAGGTAGTCGGCATGGATTTACAAAAAGGAGGTCATGCTTAACAGTCTTGATTCATTTCTCTGAGGAAGTGACAATGAAAGTGGACAGCGATGAAGGAGACATAATTTACTTGGACTTGAAAAGGCTCTTGATACAGAGCCACATAACAGATTAATTTATAAGGTTAGCAAGTATGGGACTGATAGTAACATACTCAATTGGATATAAAATTGGTTTGGTAACAGGCCCATGGAATGGCAGTATGGTTATAGATCATGCTGGGGAAGTGCTATGCACCCTGGGGTGTGTGTTTGGAGACATTCTAAAGATAACAAGGATGGGCAAAGCCAAAAACAAAGGTGGTGGAAAAAAAGAGGGAAAATGCTGCCAAAAGGAACACATGAAGGCTACAGTCTCATGAGATGCAAATGATCATGCCAATGTGCAATCCAAAATTTCAGGTGCTATTCAGTAATGAAAATTGTCTAGGAACTGAAGGGGCCCAAGTCAGGCAGCTTCAGATCTCGTAGCAAGGTAAAAGTATAGAGAACAGCAAGAACCTTTCCTTTTAAATAGGAGAGAGGGCAAAATTTACAGCTTTTTCAAAGTGCCAGTGAACAATAAATGGGAGGCATGTTCTCAGAAACTGATCTTATCTGAAAAGTCCAAGATCCCTTGGTCCTTGCTATAAGGATGAATCATAGCATTTAGGTTGTGTTTTCAGCTCAAAGAAACCTTTGGAGAATCCTAGTTCTTTCCATTTTTTATGATCTAAGGAAACTGGACTTCCTGAGATGAAATAATTTTTTATCACTACTCTGCAAGATGCTATCTTACACACTGTAATGAAGCAGACAACTGGGTAGAAGAAAGAAGTAAAGTACAGGTGAGTCAATAGAGGACGCTAAGAAACCTCAGAAATTCAGAGTACTGAACAGAAATAGGAAACTGGTTTCAGTGAATACTCACCTCCTTACAGCGTAAACTTTCCCATGTCTTGGATGACACTAAAGGAGGGCCTGGGAAAGCTGTACTGGTGACACTGATGTGCCATCTCTTAGCACTGCTGTCAGTTCAAGAAAATACAAGCTTTGATGTCCAGCAGAATTTCCACCATTGCTTTAATAGCAATGGCCAGGCCCACTCCCACAGACCATGGGTGAGAAGGCAGTCTTTGCAGGCCTACCTATGCCTTTGCCTCCTCCCCACCTGTTTCAAAGGTAGGAATCTTTGGGTGGATCAGACCATGCAGCTTGGGAAAACTGGGAAAGGCTTTTTAATTAAACAAAAAAGAGCTGCTTTCTTAGTGACTGCTGTGGGACAGGGTTAGAAAGGAAATGATGCAGGGTAACAATTAGCCTGGCTCATTGGTCAGTGGTTCATGCTATAGGCTGTGCTTTGTTATTTGATTATGAGTATTGGCTCAAAACTTTGGTCTTGAAGCCATTAAAATCATTAGTCAAGCTCTCATTGATTTGAGCAAGACCAAGACTTGACCCTTTGTGGCTGTTCAAAGGACAGAGATAAACTTTTAAATCAATCAAGAGTGTAGACTCATTCTGCTGGGGTCATATGGTTAATACATCCTGTTCCTGTCATTTCCGCTATAAATCTGTGAATGCTTTTAAAGCAAGAGGAAAACCTGATTCCTTTCCTTTGGCCAGAAAATATTATGTTCCCTTTTAGTACAAGCAAGAAAAACAAGGAGTCCTTCTGCTCAGGAAAACTTGTAAGGGGAAAGGTAATCTCAATATTTCCGTGTCTCTAGAGTCAGTGAAAGGTAATTTGAGACAAAGTACTGGGCAATAGAGTCTCCTGTCTGCAAAGCATGCAAACCTCCTCCCACTGACATCCTCAAAGCCTTTATTGGCTCCTGAGGATCTTTTTGCCCAAGCATTAAGTCAGTACTCATTGTACTGTTGGGGTCTACAAAAAAGACCCCTTATTTTCCAAATTGTACCTAGTCTACACAGGTCCTACAAGTTGGGAAAAAATGTATGACTTTCTAGAAATGTAATCAAACACAGTTATTGACTTAATTTGCTTGGATTCAAAGCCGAGTCATGAAGCTTTACTTCCAGGGTACTTCTAGAAATTTGGAATATATTCCATGAAAAAAGTTTAAACTGCTATAGGTGTTTGTTTTGCTGAAAGACTCATGTCATGGTGATTATGGAAATACAAACTGTTCTTCCAGTCTCTCTTGCTGACTTTAGGGTTCCAAACAAAACTGTAGGAGAGAACATGCAGCCTGATCCAGGTAAATTAGAAGAACTCTGCATCCTTGGCTTATCTCATGTCCTGTTGCTTTCAAAAAGATCCTGTTTCGTCCTGTTAGGGCCATGAAGATGATCAGAAGTCTGGAGAACCTTTCCTATGAGGACAGGCTGAGACAGTTGGGGTTGTTCAACATGGAGAAGAAGAGGCTTCAGGGAGACCCCTAGCAGCCTTCCAGAATCATAAAGGGGTTTATAAAAAAGGAGGAAGAGGGACTTTTTATACAGACAAATAGTGACAGGAAAAGGAACAATGGTTTTAAACAGAAAGAGGGCAGGTTTAGATTCAGTGCTAGGAAGAAATCCTTTACTCAGAGAGTGGTGAATCCCTGGAACAGATTACTCAAAGAAGTTGAGGACAGTCCATCCCTGGAAGTGTTCAAGGCCAGGTTGGACGGGGCTTTGTGCAATCTGATCTAGTGGCTGGCATCCCTGCCCATGGCAAGGGGGTTGGAACTGGATGATCTTTAGGGTTTCTTCCAACCCAAACCACTCTATGATTCTGTGATTTGCTGAAAATATATGGATGCGATTTGATAGGTTTTATGAAAATAGATTCCAATTCTCACTTATGAAAAGACAAAAGAATAGGTGAAAGAGGAAGAAAGGAACTTTATTATGCATATATACATGGGTACCACCCTGCCCAGTCTGAATGTCTGTGTGCATGCATGTGCATGTTTTATAAATGGTTTGATCTTACCTGAGCTTCTATGGCTCTGGTGACATTCCATTTGTTAACATTTCTGTAGGCTCTTCAGTAAACTCACTGGATAGATGACAGTTCATTAAATTAGTTGACAATGCATATCCAGTCCTTCCACCCTCCTCCCCCAGCCCTAAAATGAAAATAAAGAAATTACAACAGGAAGAAAGAAAAATACTATGCAAATAGCTCTGAGAGCACTGACACATTTAAACTAATGCATTTCCTAGAATCATAACAATAAATGTGCTGTCAGGGGCATCACAGTTACTGCAGTGACATGACCACTGTGCAAAAGCACCAGTGCAAGCTGTCAGAGCTGATTATTTAAGTAGTCCTGAAATACTTTTCTTTTATTGTAATTTCTCAGAGTCATGAGGCTTCGAAAGAGCCCCTTTCCTCTTGCAACCCTTCAGCTAGCTTTTAAACACCTGCACACATCACCCTGCAAAACAAGTGGGTCAGGAACAAATTTTCTAGAGGTGGCAGTTGCTGAGGTCAGTTGTTTTGGGAAATGTTCTTTGATGAAATGACTTGAGAAAGTTTGCCCAACTTCCTGCATGGCAAAGAGTTTTTCCTCAAATATTACAATGATAGCAGGTAGGCCTACCCCAAAGAAGCATTTTCAAAGGGCTTAACTCTTTCAAGCAGTTGATTTTGTTTATTAAAGTTGCTGCAGATAACAGAGATAGACCAGTGCAACAACATCACTATGAAAATCCCCCATGACGTGGCCTTTCCATAATTTTCCTTAATACACAAACTTCCTCATTCAACTGCAAATCTTAAAGAAGTCTATTTGACCATCAGCCCCATGCTCTGATGCAGCAGGCTGTACAGTTGAGATATAAAAAACCTTTTTAATAGCTC
The DNA here is from genome assembly GCA_025920805.1 of Petroica traversi. Taxonomy (NCBI): domain Eukaryota; kingdom Metazoa; phylum Chordata; class Aves; order Passeriformes; family Petroicidae; genus Petroica; species Petroica traversi. Next base: position 22,718,792 of record JAHLSL010000007.1, read on the forward strand.
ATAAATGCCCCTCTCAAGCCCCTTCTTGGAATTAGTGGCTTTAGTAATACCGCTTAACACTTATTTGGAACAGGCACGTTATTCTTCCATTAAGCTTTATTCTGGTCATTCTTTCAATCTGCATTTAAATTCTGTTTTCCTCTCGGTTGGCACTGGCACCCATAGCTACCTCATAAACAAGAGGCATTGCCAACTGGAACACGCAAGCAGAGCTGAAAGCAGCACTGCTAACCTCTGCTTCTTTCTACCCCCTGCAACTTGGACTTGTATCAAACTCAGTGCTTGGAGCCTGGGAAGCGGGCATCCTGAACTGCTTGGAAGCTCAAAGAGCCAGACTTCAATCCATTAAGGTGCTGGGCTGGCTGACTGAGCTATAACTGTGTATTTTTTTTTTTTTTAATCAGCCCAGCAAGCCAGATTCACATGGTCTTACTGCTTATCTTTCACTGTAAGGAGTTGTGTTGCTAACTGTGAATAGACAGTTTTAGTCAGCATTTATGAAACAAACAGAATTTTACCCAGAATGATTAGCCCAATAGCGTTAATTTCTAAGTGGACACACAAAAGAGAAGAGATTAGGCACTCAAAGTTGCTTAGAGATTTTGGTTACGTGCAAATTTGTATTCTTAGGCACTGCATACTCAGCAATAACAAGATAAAATATGGAATTTGGAAATCTTTGTCAGGGGTGGAAGAGGCACTGTAAAGAAAGGGAATAAATGAAGACCCTTGGTGGGTGTGGTGGTTTCTGCTCCCCTCCTGTCCCACCCCCAGCCCATCCTCTGCACATGCAGCAGCTGCCACAGAGCAGGCACACAGCCATGGGGACCTGGGGTGGCATCTCCTGTACGTGAGATTCTCCCTCCTTTTCACCCCAAAGACCAAAACCACTTGCCCTGGGCCTTTTTTTTTTTTTTTCCAAGAATTTATGCAGGTTGCTCCCTTTGCAAGGCCAGCCACTGTGTGGGGATTTCTGTGTAATCAAAACTGTAAATGACATTTTTTTCCCCGTTTCATTTGTGGGACCAAGGCTTTTTGCCTTGTCAGTTCTGCACTGGCAAATGTTTCAGTTGGTAAGGCAGAATGTCTAGCAGCACAACGCCAACAACTTACAGGTCGCCACTCTGGGGAAAGAAAGTACACATTTAAAAGAACCAACAGCCTAGGTAGGACATAATGTGACTGAAGAGTTTCACTGTAACATTGTAGGATAAAAAATGAAAATATAAAGTGCATTTTAAATGATTAATGTACAAAAGCTGACCTCTTTCCAGCGTGCATTAATCAAGAAAAAAATGCACACTTTCTATAGTGGTTAATGTTGCAGGTCCATTATTCAGCTTTGATAATGTGCATAAAAATGCTCAATATGACAATGAATTGGGGTAGCTGAGAATTTAAAATGGTGGCAAGTTTGTTGTAGTATTTGGATTAGCATTCTTAGCCTATGTCTTGAGAGCTTCTTTTCTTCATTTCTCAAGTGTTAATAAAATCTTGCTTTTTCCTCTTTGATTTTTGTTTTTTTTTTTCTTGTATTTTAGTTATTGTCTTTTTTTTTTTTTTAACAATTAAAAAATACCTGCTCAAACAAATACTACCAGCATTCATTAGTCAGGATGATTATATGTAAAAGAAATGATGCCAGATAGTAACAAATCCAAGAGAAGTTTATTATGAAAATGGCACCTGCGGGATGAAAAAAAATTAAGTTACATAAAGACAACCATGTATGACATGTATGAGAATCTACAAAAGTATAAAAAGAACCCTGTTGTAAATGAAGTATGTACATTTCTGATTTGCAGCATTATCAATGATCAATGAAAAAAATGTTTCAAATAAGCCAGGCACTCAAGAAGTTAGATTCGGTTAGCTTAACACAAAATAAATGTACCATAGCTGTCACTTTTTAACATTTTAATTTTTTTATATTGTAGAGTTGGTAACACTGCTAAGATTTATACGAACAGAATCCCTTTCCCCATTATTCAGCTACTTGGCACCAGTCTCCTCATAAAAGATTTCATATATTTGTACAAGAAATAGTTAAAAACACAGACACAGTCTTCACAGGTAATGAAGTTTTTTTTTCATTTTGTAATTTTAAACACTATGGATTTAGACAGCAGCTGTGATTATCTGTTAGTTTAAATCACCAGAAATCATTTTGACACAACACAGAAACATTTATAAAAAAAACCCAAAACAACAACAGCTGTCTAGCTGTTCTTTGTAGCTGATAGGTGCAGTCCTTTGATTGTTCCATAGCTAGAGCAGAGCTTCCAAAATTAAACTTTGAATTTTCCCAATCAGCTTTCTCACCTTTTTCAGACCTACAGAAATCCTTCCTACAGAACCTTTAAAAGCTCATTAATTAAATTTCTAGCGTCCAATTCCTTTTTTGCTATCACTCCTCTGTGGCTTGGACCTGCTTCTGAAATTCAAAGCTACCGCAGAAATTGACTCAACGCAGCGAGTGATCAAAAATTCGAAGGACAGCTGAGTTAATACATTAGCATTGCACACATAAGCGAATATATATGACAATTCTAAGCTCAGTTTCCTTTTTAAACAATGCCAGTTGACCTTTGAAAGAATTTCCTATCTCACTGGTAATTGCTCTACATATTGCTCTGCCAGCCTACCTAGGAGAAAACCAAAGAAATGCACCCTCTGCTTACAGTTCGAGCACAAGGACTCTGGGAATGTTAACAACTGAGGCTATATGGCATCAATTTGCTTAATATATCTGAGCATTACTCTGTAGTGCATTGTGGGGTACACTGGAAGAGTAAGTCATACCCAGAATTCCTCTGTGGGAAAAATGGCTCCATTAACCTTGAGCTAGTTAAGAGTCTTTTATCTCTGAGAGTGAAGAAGAGAGAACGAGAGAGCGAGAGAACAAGAGAGGGGAAACGTGTGGAGGAGGAGGGGAGAAAGGAAGGGGGAGAGAGAGGTTTGAGAATACACAACAGCAAAGCAACAGCAGAAATTAAAAGGTATACAGACAGTGGAAGCAGCATAAGGTGACATTACAGAGGAAGGCCACCACACAAAAACCACTAACCCCCAAGAATCACTGGTTCACTAGGACTGCAGGAATGGGACTTTACCACTCCGGACTAGAGATAAAGCACAGAGAAGACAAAGGACAAAACAACTACATTAGCTTAGTATATACTGCATATAGTAACACACATTGAAACTGCAATGGGACTGACAGCCAAGGACACTTACACATTGTACACATTACAGTTCTCACATCTGTTATTAGATGCCTTAACAAACAGCTGCCAAAGATGGAGTGGAAGAAGAATTTATATTTGACAGTCATTTGGAGTGTTTGACACTACACTGTGATTTCTGGCAACAAAGACAAAATAGGAGATTTCTTTTCTTTTACTTAATGTGCAGTTTTCAGTTGTAGTTATCTATTTCAAGCTTATTAACCCATCCTTTAGTTTTAAAACATATTGGTTTCAACGCTAGAAATAAGGAAAAAGAAAACAACAAAAAAATACCCAAATCAAAGAACAAAAAGAAATTTACAACCTTCCCTCTATAATATTAAATGAAAAACAAAATAAAACATGTTAAATAGTTCTTCTGTTTTTTCTTCTTTTTTTTTTTACTCTGAAGTGTTATTTGATGTTGTAAAATTAGCCTCAGTTACACTGAGAAAAAAAAATAAAGCAAAACAATATGCACCTAAGAAACTGCTCCTCGCGTCAATTAAATAGAGATTTTTGTTTTTAAGCACTTTTTGAAAAAGGCTTCCTGACCCATTTAAATTTGATGTGAGGCTATGCTTGTTAGTTTGGAGGTAACAAATTTTAAGTCCTGCAGCAAATGTTAATGAGGGCTTTTGTCTTAACTAACCAAGGAGACTGCAGCACCCCACTATAAACCAGTACGGAACACATTCTTTCCAAAAAACCCAGCCCACAAGCTGCATATTGTATGAAGACATTACAGATTAATAAATGATAGCACCATGGTTTTAGAAATTAAGTTAAAGTTTCAGTAATTAACATTTAGTCCAACTTTTTAACATTCTAGTCACAGGCCAGAAATTAACTTTTTAAGAACCCAAATTATTTTATGTGCAAGTAAGAAAATCTTAACCATAAAAAGAGAATTAAACTCTGCATAAAATTCTAAAATACTATCCCCTATTTTAAAGGAATTAGGAACAAAACCCCCCTTTCATTTGACTTAGTCAAACAGGGCACATTGTTTATGCTTGTCTCTTTTAATCTTGATCATATCAAGATCATTTTGAAGTAAAACCAATGGTTGTCACTTTAAAATCTCTTTACCACAACACTGAGTATTCTATGGCAGAGGCATACACATATTAAAGGCATCTTAATAAAGATGCAAAGGAAAAAACACACATCTTAGAAGAAGACAAAATGGCAGGCAACTGGTACTTCGACTCTCTGAAGGCAAAAATAAAAAAATATCTTTACATTAAAGAATAAGTCAAGTTAAAGAGAAAGGGAATGAAATGGGGACCGTCATATTGAGATAATAAGCTGACCTGCTCAAATTCAAAGTGCTAGAATTAAAGGTCTAAATTAAAACACAGTCTATGCCTCAGAGTATAACACTGAACACAGTATGTGGTCATATTTCAATCCTCTTTCCGTTCCAGAGTCTGTGTAGTGTGAATGCCATTGCTGTACACAGGAAATGGAAGAGTGGAAAAAAGTCCTTCGGCAGTTGTGAACACATTCCCTGCAGGCATTTGGGTCAGGCTGGCCCCGCTCACAGCACTTCCAAACGGTCCCGACATATTGAGTCGGTGAACGTGGTGGTAGAGCATTTCCATCGGTGTTTTAGGATCCAGCCCAAAGCTGGGGCTGTTAACATCCACAAAGTTAACAGCATGGGTGTTGGGGAGGAGGTTGCCCTGCATGGCTAAAGTAACTTCAGCTGGAGCATAGCGAATAGTGCCAGTGGTGTAGACCCTCTGAGCAGCAGTGCTGGTCGCAGCAAGGGTTCCCGTTACCCTGTGAACCAAAGGAAGCACCACATTGCCTGCTTGTAACCTCTGAAGGGCTTCCAGGTCCCCAGTGTACAACAAAGAGTTGGACGTTGTGGGACCTCCCGGATGTTTGTCCCTTGGAGATGCTGAAAGTGGGGGTGACAAAGGGTCGGAGGACACTGGAGCCAAGGCCGAGTTGGATGAGGTGCTGAACTGAGTTTTACGGCTGGCAGTATTTTCAGTCCCCGGTGGGGTGAGAACAGAGTCTGGAATGGAGACATGTAAACTACTGCTGGCTTGGGGGGAAGGGAAGTGCTCGGAGCTGGGGGGCTTGGTCATACTGTAGGGTGATTCATTCCTTGAGATTTCCCTGTTGGGTGGGTAATTCCAAATACTGCTATCATTATCAAAATTGATAGGTTCTGAGATTTCTGTTTTAATTTTGAGCACTGAGGCACTGTTTGGTGACGAGAGCAGCTGGGGCTGGTCCACCAAAGCTGAGTCAAGTCCGTTTGGACTTGAGGTGCTTGACAGCCTTCTCCGGGTCATGCTGCCTCCCTTTTGCTTTTTTCTCCTCTTCTTCCTCTTCTGATGTTTGCTGGAAGACTGGGCATTTACTTCACCTGCACTGTCTGAGTCCTTGGCACTGTCGGATGTCAGTGATTCACAGTTCTGCAACCGCAAGTCTGACTCACTCTCAACATAGCGCTCCACCTTGATCTGCATAGAGCCAAGAGTGCCAAAACTGTCCTCAGGGGCCTTTTGATTCTCGAAGTCTGAGTTTTCAAAGCTGTCGTCACTGTCCCTGCTGTCCTGGTTGCTGGAGCTGTTCCCATCCTCATTACAGTTCATTTCATTATCTGACTGATTTCCTGACTTTTTCCTGTCAGATTCAGGGTCTTCACTGTTTTCTGACTGGTTTCCTTTCTCATCTGACTTTGAGTTCTCATTGTCCTCTGGAGTAAAATGAAAGTGAAACAAACCATTAGCAATAGGAACACAATAGTATAATCCAAGTCCATATTTCTACCTACCAATGAGATTTGATTTGCCTTAACCATTTTTGGCAGAAGACATTCTCTTCTGTAGCGCTGCATTTTTTTTTCAGTGTTCTGTTGGGAGGGTTTTGATCACCATGAATGTCCCTGACTCAGGACTGTTAGTGCACTGGAAGCCTATGCTATAGGCTGCACCTCAACTGAAGGGGCCCTTTTCCTCTGCTCACTGGACAAGAATCCTATTGACAGCAGTGAGCAAAATGGCATTGTAGGCCATGCCATCCAAAGAGGAGTCAGTGAACAATCCCATTATCACCGTTATGTTCTGGTGATTGTTCTTTCACATCCCTGTTCTCCTACAGTGGGCAGGCATGCAGGTATAGCACTATTTACTAATGAAGATTCCAGTACTCTCATCTCATTTTCCTCTGACCACTGCCACTTTTGAAGCAGCACAGAGTCTCTGGCTGCAGTGGAAGTACTGCTGATTTCCTCCTGTATGAGAGGAGAAGCAACTTGTGTATAAATCTGAATGGATGAATAAATCAATTAAAAGGAATGAATAAATCAGTTTATTGTTAAAATAATTTTGCTATGTTGCTAGACTGTATTCTCATATTCTCCTGAAGGATAACAAATATAAAAAAATACAGAAACAATAATCAGTCAGTGAATTAAATTCTTCATTGATCCAAATCATCTAAGACCATTGAAAATAGCACAGCTACAGCTCTGAGAAGCTGTCAACTCTTCTTGCCTGAATTCATTTAATTATAATTCTAATAGGGGTGAGATAAACACTCTAGCCCACTGGACTTGGAGAGCCAAAGCAGCTTTGAGACTGAATATGCTCCATTATCACACTATGTTTGAAAGGGTCACGAAAGGTTTCAGGAAACCCCGTCCTTTACAGACCAGCCAGAAATCTTTTGTTGCCTAATAAAAGATGTTTTTCACTAATCAGAGCCAAGTACTACCCTTTTCAATATCCTTGTTTTAGGGGGAGAGGGGAAAGGCCAGTTTGCCTCTAAAGATATTGGTTCCTTCTGGAGCCATGTCAATACCAAACTATTTCCCAGAAGTGCTGAAGGTGGGTTTGACAGGAAAGCTGCCTGAGCATTCAGGACGCTGCACTTCACAAGCCACTCAGTGGGATGACGGCAGCAGCAGAGGGACCTTTCCTTTCGAAAAATGAAACCTATAGAAACAAAGTAGCAGCTGTAAACCCCTATGTCTCACCCAGCTTTTGGTTCCACCTAGGATTGAATTTCTCCTACAATTTTTTTCCCCTTTTTTGATGATGCTTTCTTTTAAGGCCATGGTTTCTAGCTGGGGAAGAGTTGTCTTAGAGTGAGGTGGTCTAATGCTGCACAATATTTGCATGGGTTTTTATCAGAGCTTGAACTGAACTTGTTGTTTTCATCAAAAATGCTGTTCCAATTTCAGGTCCTTTGGCATTTCTATTTAATTCCTTTGTAATAAACAAGCCTCTGTGTCTTCTGTCTTCCAAGACTCCCAGACACCTCCTTGTGGGATGTAGATATCTGTGCCCCTTTGGAATGCTGTCTTGTTCTGCATCAGCTTTAGAAGTCATGAATGTACATGTACTTCTCACATTCTCACCTGGAGACAGTTCCAGTGCACATGGGAAATGCAAACTGTTCTCCACATATGTGTTCTTTGGCTATTTAGGAACAAGACAGCATAAAGGAAGCACTGGGAATGGATGAAGAGACTCCCAATGACAGTGGTCAGCAAGCCTGCACATTGACTTAAACCAAGCTGTCAAAGAACAGATAAAAGCAGAAGATGAAAGAGAAAAACCATATAATAGAATATAATATTAAGGTCTGATCCTCTTCTTGCTTTTTCTTGATTTATATCACTGTGATCCATTTTCTCCAGTCTTTTTTTGGTTGTTATCATAGACATGAGAGAAAAATCATCTATCTATCTATCTATCTATCTATCTGTCTGTCAGTCTGTCTATCCATCTATCCATCCATCCATCCATCCATCCATCCATCCATCCAACCATCCATCCAACCATCCTTCCATCCATCTTGCATACTACAGCTGAGTAACATCTTTACTTGGGCCACAGGAAAATACACTTTTTTCAAGGCCAGATGATTTGTACCTGTGCCTAGGTAACCACTATCAAAACTAACAGGGAATGTGTGAACCATCTGTGCACTGGGAACCATCTGTAGGACTAATTTACACATAGAGCTTGACAAGTACTCTCAGCTTTTAAAAAACAGTTGAAGTCCCAGACTTAAAGAGCTTAGGAAAAAGTTCTTGAACCCACACCTTTTAATTAAATATAACTTTTCACCCAAGAAAACCCTCAAATTTTTCAATCTTCACTGCCCCCTAGTGAGACTCTTCAAGAATGTATTTATACAGGAAAAAGAGTCATAAAGATTGACAGTAGAGACCTCTCTGCTGAATGTCTGCCTAGTTTGGAAAGAGAAGAACTAGAATTTTATTCAAGATTTGCAATCCCAAGTCCTCTGCACAAGGCACAATACCTGTTCACAAGCACAGCTGGGAAATCAAATATTTATTTTGGTGCTATGTAGGCAAGAATGAATAGAGAAAGTGAAGAGAAATTCTGAGGAAATGGAAATGCTAAGGTCATTAAAAGATTTTGCTAGTATTTTTCAATTTAATTGTATATGTTTTTTTTTTTGGTTTTTTTTGTTTTTTAATAATGGAACAATACTTGAGAAGCAAAAGCAACTGGAAAGCTGACCATGTGGCTGTCATGATATAGACCTCATGTGGGTGCAAATGCACACCCCATGTGTGTTACCTGAGTTGTCCTTTGAGTCCGATTCAGAGTCAGAGGTCTCAGAGGATTCTGAGGTTTTCTCTGGCAGATGAGGAAGTTGTGCAATATCCATTGGAGTGTCCTTGTACTCTGGGTTACTGAAGAGGATACAGCAAATAGAAACACAATTGAATGATTTGCAGTTTCATGATTTTTTTCCCCTTTTCATATCAAAGTTCAGGAACAAAGAAAAATAGGAAGAATACCAGAGTAAACACAGAAACATGTATTTTTGGCTTCAGAGCTTCACAGCAAGAATTTTGTGAAGGTTTATTTTAATACTGCAGTCAAATACTTTTATTGACTGGGTATTAAACCTTGTTTGATTCTAGTGAAGTTTTAGAGCTATCAAAGCATCCTTACTGAAGTGGGACATCATAGCTTGTGTGATATCTAGCAGTAAAGCTACACTGTGTAATCATCCAACAACAAAATATCTCGATTTCGATCCCATTACTGTGCCTGGGAGGACAGAGAGGTGTTTTAACTTTTCCAATCTGTTTCTCTCCCACTGGCAATGTCTATTAGAGTTATCTCTGTAGAAATGTTCTCTATCAACCTTGCCAGAGTCCTTTCAGTACCTGTTTTTCTCAACATTCCAGTTTTCCACACTTTAATCAAGCATAACATACATAAAGTTATTAAGAAGGTGCTCAGCTAGGGCTAAAGGAAGTGACCATGGCTCCAAAGAATCTGACCAAAAATTAGATAAAATAGGTTATGTATTTTTTAAACACTGCACACATACATCCACATCAGCAAGAAACCGAAAACAACCTCTCTAACTGTATGACAGATGCACATGTGCATGTTAAGATGCATATGTTAGGGATAAAGAACTGTCAACACACCCATTATAATCATATCTTCATCTGCTCATGTGGTGCTCACCTGTGACTTGTTAGCAATGAACATGACTGCAATCTAAAAAAGCTACACTGCCAGAGAAATGGAAGAAAACCCCTACAACTCTATGCTTTTGCTTGGTTTGTACCTTTTAAAATGTGTTCCTTTCTTAAATGCATCCAAACGCAGGGGAGCAGACATAGCTAGACAAAAGTGGCACAGGAATATTAAAAATAACAAAGTCTTTAATAATTTTTGCATAGGTGAGCATTTCCACGCAGTTCAAATTCAAGTCTGGTAAAACAGAAAATCCACAGTCCTGCACAGAACAATATGAGGCAGCACTGGGGGTGCCTGACACACTATCACAATGACAGAATGCTCATATTCAGCCTCTTAGAGTGTACTGTGAAAATTCACAGTTCACACAGTTCACATTGAGATGCCATCTTACGATTATCATCTTTATGGCTTTGTCCTGACAAAGTGACTTTATTCTATTGCATCCCAGGGCAGTCCCCAAATTTGCCCCCTCCAAGCAAAAGATGTTTGAGGGCTTTCACACTGTGAATAACAAGTTGCTAGAACAAGAGCAGCATTAATCCTCCCTGTCACTATAATTAGTCTATCCTTTTACAGACAGCTGAATCATACTTTCTAATGCATGGAAATGTATAGAGACCAGTACTCCTGCTAAGAGTAGACCTAATTATGCCTTGATCTGTTATTAAAATATTATTTGGACATTTGGATCTTTTGTGGATTCCAGTACACGGAGAAATCTAAATTAAAAATACAAATTCAGTGAAGATGTTAATATTTCTCTATCAGAGGGGTGAATGGAATAGGGTAGAAACATCAGGTTCTGGGAGGAGACCAGGGGAAGACCACACTGTTTGTTGTGGTTTTTTTTTTTTTTTGTTAGGTACATTATTTTGTGGGAGTTTTGTGGACTAGGTTCACCTATATTCTGGAAAGCAGCAAAGGGGACAGAGGCAGCTGTTCATAATTCTTATGGACTACTTTTACAGCTAGAGCTGGAAATATGAGAACATTTCTGGGCACTTTGAAGCCCATTTAAGGACTGGACAGTGAAGCTGCACTTCAGAATTGTCAGCTTTAAGCTGACCTCTTGAAATGATACATTCTGCCTCACATTTGCAAAAAGAGACAAGAAAGTAGCAGGATAAGGATATATTCAGAAAAGTCTGTGCTCAATCATATCAGGCCAGAAACACGCAAGTCCCAGTGAAAACTCCACTGCTGTGCAAGGTTTCCCACAATACCCCTTCAATGCTCTCCTTCCAGGGGTTGCTTCCTTCTCTTGCCCAAAAGCGGAATCAAAAGCCTTTCAACATGCAAGTTTAGGCAGGCACAGTCTCTTCAGGCCTTGCTGGACTTGGCATAATAAGTCACAATCTAACCCCTAGACATCACTTTGAACTCTCATGGCATCAAAGGGAATGTAACAAACCATGACAAGCAACTTAAAAGGAGAACAGGCCAGAAAATGACAATTGCATTTCATGACAATCTCAAGGTTTCAAATTTTATTTGTTTGTTTGTTCTGCTTTGGAATGAAACAGAAAATCTCCCAATCTTATTGAACATTTTCACAAAACAGAATACGCTGAAAGGTATTTTCAGATGAGAAAGGTCGGGATTATAATTCACTGTCTCTGGGTGACTGTTGGTTTTCTCTTGAGCTCTGAAACCAGTCCTTTAAAATACTTTGGTAAAGAAGAATTTCTCAGGGAACAGCCTTTCATTCAAGCCTTTGCTACTATTTCTGCTTAAAATAGTTCTAATAGCTTAAAATAGTACTTTACAGTACTTTTATTTTTAAATCCTATTTTGCATTTTTCAGTGTGAGTATTATCTGATGCTTATAGGAACAATAAAGTAGTTTGAGCCTTTTTTGTCCTGAGAAAGTTCTTCTCTCTGGCGTGAGCTGGGAAATACCTTTTTTTTTTGCATACCAGCAGTTTGCTTCCCTGCATTTTTAATATCCAAATAAAACAGTGCCAAACACTTCACACCAGATTTTATAACACATCTACTGAAAGTTGGTGTGGATAATTCTTATGTTTGAGCTCAGACTGAGTAGATTTCAGGGCATGCAATAAAATGGTGGAGGGTTCGTTTCAAACTGAGGCAGCATAATAATTCAAGAATATTCTCATCTGCTGAGATAGGACAGATGCCTCAATAACTGTAACAAAATGGCACGGCTTTTGACGTGGACTATATGAAAAGTTCTTAACTTTCTCTGGTAGGCTGTTGTTTTTTACCTCTCACCAACAGAGACCAGCAACAGAGGCAGCAGTTCAAGGGAGAGAAGTGACTGGAAGACCTACCTAAGGAGGTAATTGACCCAAATGATATTCTTCTCACTTGCGTTCTTGGCGTTGACAGCTATGGTTGCACTAGATTGTATCCAGATATAGCCTCCGTTCTTCTGCATCCAGCGGTAATACTTTGTTACACATTGACCCTTATTCAGCACTGACAGGAAAATACAAACAAAACACAAGCAAGATAGAGCACATGTTAGAATTGTGGTAAAATGACCTTCATTGTACAACGTGCCACAAGTATAAGCAGAAGATACTTGGCTTCCTTTGGATTTAATGCCAGTGAGATGGCAAACAGGATCTGAAGTTTGGTATAACTAGCTACGTGCTTTACAAGTTTTTAAAGTAGAATTTTAATCTGCTTTTGGAAACCCTAGTGGAAGAAGGAAAGTAAAAAAAAATAACCCTAGAAATCTCTATGGTTCACAGAATACTTATTGCTGTGTGGACATTTCCAATGCACTCAATGTCAAACTGTAAAAAAAGAAAAGGAAAAAAAGAGGCAAATTTATATGTGATTTATTCATAGCTCCTAGGTAGACCTCTTTGAGATTCTGGATATTTGAAAGGTTTGGGAAGATACTCTACCCCTGCTGCTTTGATCATTTCTCCTTATTGCAGGCGATATCAACCACTGAACTTATACATCTGTTTCTTTGATCTTGTCAAACAGAATTTACAGTTCTCAGATGAACTAAATCTCCACTGGTCAGTGGGGGAGAAGTCTTTGGAGAATTTACTTTCTACCAGAGCAAAGTAAATCCACCAACAGGCTGCGAAAGAGGCCTAAGGGAGGCACAGAATGGCTTGGCTAGAGCCAAAGAGTGACAGCTCTCTCCAATGTTTGAAATATGCTAGGAAACAGAGGAAGAAGTAAAAGCAATCAGCAATGTGAAACGGTGCTATTAAATGCTCACAGCAAGACAGCTTAAAAATACAGAGGTTTAAAGCAATACTTCGGCCAAAATATTGCCAAGTTGAAAAGGATTTGTTTTGTATCTGATTCTTACGTGTCAGGAGAAGGGAATGAAAGGCAAATCTTTCAGCGGAAGGGAGCAGCATGGTTTTATAAAACCCATAAACGAAACCAAATCTGGGCACGGTTGCTGCTGGAGCCCTTCCCCTCCCTGCATTCCCACTATTCCCACAGAGCTTCGTGCACTAGAGGGCAGTGTGCCTTCACATTCCCTGCCCGCTTTTGTCATGTCCTTGTCTCCGTCTGCTAAAATGAAAAACCTCTAACTGCTGTAATAAATTTGGCTAAATTAGCTGCTAAATGGTTATCTCAAGTAATATGTATTTGCATTAATCATCTTGCTCTAAACCAGAACAAGCCAGAGTCCTAAAGACGTAGTAAATTCATATTGTCCATTTAATTACGGCTAATAAGTGCTTCATATACAATAGTTTCATGAAGTACATTTTCTTTTTTTTCTTTTTCTTTTCTTTTCTTTTTTTTTTTTTTTTTTTTTTAAGAGAGAAAAGAAAGAAGTCACTTTGGAAAAGGATAAGTATTTAAGGCAGTTAAAGTTCCTACCATAAATGTGACAAATGACACTTTGGAGCTTTCAAGTTAACCAAATGTCTATACCCCCAATTATACATATGAATGTATCTATATCTAAATCTGTGCACATCAGATATCTACAGAAAAAGGTGTTTACAAAGGCAGCCATACAAACAGTGACGTTTCCTTACCTTAGAGGTATCCCCCAATCCCCACTGCAATTTTTCAACTAGTAGAGGAAAATATGCATGTAAAATAGTGCCATGTAAAGTGAATGTGAAGTGCAAGTTATGTTCAGCTCTAATATAGACAAATATTTCTATCCGGGTCTTGTTTTTCAGCAGCCTCTAGTGAACTAAGTTTGTTTCTAGCAGACATCAATATTTCCCTAAATTTTTACTTTTGTATTTCAAGCTCTAAATGTTCTACAATGATAATTCATTGTCTTCAAAACCTCATTATACAGCAGCAGAAAGATAAAATATGAACAACTGACTACCCAGCATTTCTGTCAAACCAATGTTGTAAGCCACTTTAGAAAACAATCTCACATAAATTAGCCCAACTTTATCAGTTATGAAGAATAAGGGAAGAAAAGCACTGCTGTAAGTTTTGATTATGGTAAGCATTTCCATTTCAGTAAAGCAGGACATTGAGAATACTCTGCTTACAGCTGAGTGTAAAACTTTGTAAAACTGATGTGCACACAAGTGTGGAGTGATACTATCTCTCTTCTGGAAGCATGAATACCCACAGTTGCTCACAGGAACTAGTGAAATCTATCTGCATTTGTACCTACTATAAATACACTATTGTCTTCCCTGGAAGAGTTTTGATCTAGGGAGTTTACCATGCTGCACGGATGCTGAAGGACAACTGCCCATGTACACATTTGAAAATCAAAGTAGCAGGTGAGTCACCAGCCAGTGGCTGAAGGGCACACTGCATAGTGCTAGTTATAAGGACCCAGATTCTCCAGCCCTTTTGGTCATCCTAGACAAGTCTTTCATCCTTCAGTAACTTTTATATTCGTTGTTGCACCACTGGAAAATTCTGTGTCATGGACTGAACAGAGCACTCATTTCAGAACTATGGAAAAGAAGAAAAGGTGCCTGCTTTCTCAAGAATGAGAATTCAATGCTATATACAAACCATCTACCCTCAGAGTTCAGGCTCCCAAGTACAAAGAATATATCCAAAGAATGTCTGAAATACTGTATTAAAAAGGAACTTTCCATGAAGTTCATCTACCTGCAAATTGCCACTCTATTTTTGGCCAGCTCAGATATGGCACCAGATACACAGAATTTTCCTTGCTGCATCTGTCTAAAGCACATTTTATATAAAAGATTTGTGGACCAAGTTCTGAAGGAAGTCCTACAATTCAATATAAAAATTCTCTCTATAAAGAGATTCTTCGGTAGGCAAGCTGCACTGTGCTGGTTCTTACCTCCTTTGAGAGTGCACTAGGCACCCCCAAGTCAGTTCTGAAAATTCACAGTGTACCTTGGAAAGAAATTTCCCAATGAGATGAAAGAAAATAATGAAAAAATTTTCAAGTGTTTTCTAATTTACAGTACTTTTTAACTGCTGGCATTGCCAAACTGCAACTTAGAAACTAGATGAGAATTTTGAGGCAAAAAAAGCAATTAGAAGGAGGCATCAAGGAGCGAAATCTATCCAGTTTATTGATAACCAGGTGTTACTGAGTGAAGCCCAGTTTCATTTTAAAGATCTTCAGTTTGCATATATGGAGAGTCCATTAATAAAGTAACTGGTTTTGAGAAGAAATGAAAGCAAAGAATCACTCCACTCTAAGCTCTGATTATGAAGTTATGTTTTGTAACCAGCAACAGACCACACATTTCAGTTTAGCATAAACTTCTGAAAATGTAATGTCATGTAGATTACATCCTGAATTTTCAAGATGTTTTGTTTTCAGGCAAATCCCTCACTTACTGAGGAGTACAAAGTATTTTATATTTCTATTTGTGTTATACATGGAGTACCCAGTAGGGCAGACAAAGTGAGACTTGTCACCACATTGGTGGGATGGCACAGGTGACAAGATTTTGCAGGATTGGGTTATATAATTATATAATTTTATATATATATATATACACACACACACAAACACACACACACATACACATATATATACAAACCCTTTAATCAAAGGGACTATCTGAGGGTTAATGTTTTAATATTGGTGACCTTTATGTCAGCTGCACAGATATATTCCCTAAAATGGTGGATGCTAAACCTGATTAAAATTTGCTGAAATGTTACCTAGTTTCTCAATTTGAATTCAGTGGTTGGCATGCAAGCAGTGCACAGTATGTCATGCTAAGAACTAAAAAAAAAAAACAACCTCACTTATTTCTCAAAGTATGAATATATTGCTGTGTACACAGTTCCCAACAGAGGGATTTCAGTTTTCCTTGGTAGCTTTGTGCACAGCAATATTCTTGCAGTGGTGGAAATGAAGGAGGGGGGAAAAGAAGAAACAGTCAGTGTTCTTTGCAGGAACCTATTTCTGTTAGAAAATTAAAATAAATCAGTACAAGTTTGTCTTCAGAAATATGGTTACAAAAAGAAAAAGAACATAGTTTCTTCCTGTAAGGCTGTTCTGAGAAATCAAAGCCAAAGCTTCTAAATAGTGAGTTGTGTTTTAAAAGAAGGAAGTAGCTTAATTCAGTTTGAAGAGGAGATGAAGAAATTGTGTATCAAAAGCAGTCTTTTAGCAAAGTCTCTTACAAAAGGACATTTTACTCATGTGCATATGCATTTAAAAGCTACACTATATTGCGTATTCAGGTAAGTATTGAGTAAATAGGAAATGATGAGATCATCTTACATATTCACACAGCTTCACAAAGAGCCTCTTTATAATTGGTGAAAATATTGAGGTTACATCTGCTGTGCTATTCACCCTTCTCCTTGAAATACCTTTATCAATGACTGGATGGTATTGATACTGAGCTCCTCTCATGGTAAACTTATAAGAATATTTTTAATTTACTGCACAAGGATGAAATTGCCATACTTAACACTACAGTCGGATACTTAGCTGCAGCCACAAGTACTCTTTCTACATTCACAAAACTGGCAGACGAAACATGAAAAGGAATACTGACTCTTTAATCTCCACTTCTCCACCTAAGGCCCAAGGCAAGCTGACAGGGTAACTTCGTTCTGGAAACAGAGGGGTTTTTATTTTTTTTTAATTCTGGATTACTTTTTCTTCTGCTTTTGAAAACTGTGGGCTATAGGGGAATGAACCTGGCATAGACTTAAAACAAGAACAAGTTTCTTTATCTGAAAAGTTACAGTCCTTGATGCTTACAGGAAGGTCATTTTCAAAACCCACAGGAAAAATAGCATCACAGCCAGAAAGAGTGCATTAAGTGCCTTATTTGCTTGTAACAGAGACAGTTTTCCATTTATAACAGCTCCGAGGATCAAGTGAGTCTTTGATGTTGTAAGGACTTTCCTATAGATTTTGCAATTAGTGAGCTAGATGTTTTAAATAGTGGGTATCCACAAATTGGATTTTAGCAATGAAAAATATTTAGTAATGTTAAATGATGCTTGCTACAGAATTAGGAGCTAGATGATAGGAGACTTGTAGGCAAGCGGTGAGGAATAAGATGTCAACTACATAATTCTTCCCAAACAGTTCTATTTTTGGATCTACTACATGTGGTAGAGTGAGGAGGAGGGGCCAGTGTGCTAATGCTGGGCCAAAAGCAAGGTGTTCAGAGCAGATTATTTGGTAAAGAATGCCACCTTCCCATCACGAGAGTCCCCATGGGTCACACTGCTCCACCTCTCTTCACTGCATACAGTTCCTGTCTGACTTACTGTGTCTCAATAGAGTTCTTCTAAGAAAAGTACTAAGATGATAACTGTTTTAAGAAAATACTGTTCTGTGAGGCTTTGGAAAGCTGCATTTTACTCATGGCATATGACAGTAGAAAGCCCTGAGTGCTGGACAGAGAATATGTTTTTTAGCATAGGGTAGAATGCAATCTATTGTGTCAATAGCACTGACAGACCTGGCTGCTACTGTGATATGAATATCACACAGTAATGGCTTCATGTCTATAAACATAAATTCACCTTTTCCTACCATAAGCAGGTAGCAGATCAGGTTAATGAAAGAAAACTGGACCTCACTGATATTCAAATTCCCACCTAACTTCTTAACTCACCTAGGATATTATTTTAAGCATCTACAGTCACTCTAAAAATGCTAAATATGGCAATCGATTCATTGCTTACTTTGCAATATGAAACACTGTTTAATCTTCCAGTGTAGGGTTGTTATACACAGAAATATGTGATAAATTAGGCAAAACTAAGTATCAACATCCTTGCAGAAAAAAATAAAGAGCCTTAATCAAACATTTAGAAAAATTTGAAACCTTAAGAATGTCTAAAAACTATGTAATACTTTTCTTGCCTCTTTGCAGAAACACAAATGTTAAAAGCGGTCTGAGTCTGAGTTAAAAAATGTGGATTTATATCAGGATCAAAGTTTGTAACTTGCCAAATACAGGAAGGAAGGACTTGCATGCTAGATGTGCAAATTATCTCAGATTAGGACCAGGAAGATGTTTTGTTTAAAATAAATTCTATGTTATCAGTTTACATGACATCAGCTCAGAGCAGCAGTGCAAATTATTAAAACCGAGCAAAGACACAAAAAACAGCGTTTCCCAGCATTCTGGAAACTGTCATTTCCTACTTGAACAACAGAGGCACATTTCTTCCCCTCTCCTTTTTCTGATTATTATACCATACCAGTTTCCCATGCCCCCACATTTGAAATGAAAACTTTGTAATTATGCATAACCATGGATATTAACAAGACTATATAATTCTAGGTAAAATGTTTATTTCAAAACATTATGTAGGTATTGATCAAATGGAAAGCAATGTGTGGCTAGAGGCACTCTTCAATGGAAGCTTATGGCATGCATATTAGAAAACTATTCTGTGGTTACTATAGATAAAATTGGTGTAAATAAATGATATAAGTGTATTTTATGACAGACTGGATTAAAAAATGAGCAATAGATTTTACTACCTAGGATTCTCTAAGCTTTCTGCTCTCTTTCTTAACTTTTTCTTTCCCTCATGATTTGTCTCTCTCCCCATGACTTCAATCCTGCCATAAAGTGATTTTCTTCTGTTAATATTGAAACGGTCATTTAGAAACCCAAGCCTGCTTTGAACACCAACTTCAGACAGAACTTCCATTATCATTAATGTACTCTCTGTTCAAACTGTAGGGGAAAATAAAATCCCAGATCCAAATTTTGCCCTTAGCTACTAAAACTCAACATCAGAGGAGAAATTTGGCCCTGCTTGCTCAAGAAACTGAAATCTGTCCTCCATCTTTCCACTAACATTAATGTCCATCATATGACAACCTATGTAAGATTAATGACTTTAGAACATAACCCTTTCCATGCCAAATATATCTGCAGACTATATATATATATATATATATATATATATATATATAACTATATATAACTACATCTCCCAAAAATAGGAAAAGAGACTGAAGATTCATGGAAACAATCTGGCATCGATATTAATTTTATCTTTGAATTACCCAGGTGATCTGTTTCATGGGACAGGATCCCTTTAAACATGCTTTTATTTCTGGGATAAAAGTCCCTGTTTGGGTGCTTGAGCTGAGGGAAATGAGTGATTTCCTCAGGCTAATCTCTAGAGGAAAGGCATCCAGAGCCCATAGTGGTATGGCACAACCACTCTCTAACCACCACAAAGATTCATCACCATCTCACATCTGACAGCAGGTGTTTTTGAAACATACTGTTCCTTTATACCAGATAACTTATAAAAAGTAAAAACAAAACAAAGATTCCCACCTTTGTCCACAGGCCTTAAAAAGATAGCTTAGCACTAACAAAAAACCCCAAACATAACTTTGTTAAATAAAAATAAAAGAACTTTGGAATAATTATGCATCTTGTGATCTCAGAAGCAATACTTAGCAACATATGGACATTGGGTTAAAAGGCTGCAGGTGTTTTGAAGGACATTCCCTAAAGATTGAGGCAAAGTCCTGTACCAGCCCACTCACTCTGTAAGTTATCAGGCATCAAAACCAACATGGACCCACCCCATGACACACGGATGGCAAAGCCTCAGGTGATCATGCAATTCTTTCAAAGGAGTGCTAATAAGACCTATTGCCACACTGTTTCACATATGATATGGGCTACACAGTTTACTGATACTGTTTTCTTATCCTTACAGCTTTGAAAACTGTCTCCCTCAGACACACAAGGTCAGCAGTCTGGACTTTTGAAAATGAAGAGAAATAGCACACAGCACTAATGAGTTTCCAAAATCCTGGAAAAATCTGCAACAGTTTCATCATACCTTCATAGTGACATTTTAGGATGCGGTATTTCACAGCCTAGTAAACTACAAACAAAATCCTTAATCCATTCTTGGATTTTCAGTGGGGTAACATAGTTTCTGATTTAGACTACAAGGTGATGGAAACTTTTAGTCTCAGTAATCTTGGAAAGAACCTCAGCAATGAAGGTAGAAAGATACGTGACTGAAGTACTTTTGCCCTTTTTAAAAATGACACACCTTTACATCCTCTAGGAAAAAGTTAGCACAGAAATAGTTTGGTGGACAGAATGAAGGTGAAGTTTCTAGTTGTGTATAATAATATCCTTTATCCCCATGGCTTTGCAATTTAATATGTGCTTCTGCAATTTATCACAATAATAATATCAAAATACAAATTCCTTTTTGGGCTTGGAAATTTTGATTACAAAAACACTTAACTCTCTGCCAGAAAATTATTAACAAAGAAACTGGAAAACACAGAGGTAACAACAGAAGTCAGAGCTCAGTCTTCACTCTATAACCCTTTAATGCAGCATGTATTTATACAGATGTTATTATGCACACTTTTAAGATGAAAATAGGAGATTTTGGGTGCAAATTTCAAGAAAGTATGAGCTATGGAAGACACAATGGAAAGCCTACAAACTGAAATGGGAATTTACTAAATCAGTATTGCATCAGATTTAACTTGAAGATGAAATAGCATCAGGAATTAAGTTATAGGGTTATTGATGCAAACTGTATCTGAGGCATCTTGCAAAATAGCTGTATTTCTAAGCTACAAAAGGTAAAATTCTGCAACTAGGTTTAGCAGCTAATGATTTAAATAACTTAAAGATTTATTTTTGTAGAGTTTTCTGGCTTGTTTACTATCCCAAAAATCTGATTCTGCTGATAAACACTTATCTACTTTACACACAGAAAACTTTTGTCCAATAGAACAAAATTTGCGTTTGAAAACCTGAGGCACAAAATATCACAAAAATTGGAAAATTCTTGGGATTAAGAATGACTTCTGAGTATTTTTATGGTTAATGGATAATTAAACCACCAAATACTACAATTGTAACAACTGTCCAACAAACACCACACACAAAAATGTAAGCATCGTTTGCCAAGAAATGAGCCAGCCACAAGATAATAATGTATAAAACAAGGGTACAAGGCACACATAATAGCATAGTACAGACTGTTTTCCCCTCCTTCTAAAGTACCTGGCTTTGTTTAAAAACAGACAAAGAAATTAATCTAGACAGACCAATATCTCACATAACCCAAAGAAGAATTTGCAGGAGCAAACACATCTTCAGGATTTCAAAGCATGGCTAAAAGACGTGACAAATTCACACTCTTGGGAAGGTGCGCACCTCTTAAGATTCATTAAAACTGAAAAACAAACTGAAAAACTAGGCAGGTGCTAAAATCAAAGTCCATGATCCTTTTTTTCTTTCCATGAAAATAAAAAAAATATTTTCTTCACATGCTTCCATTTCTTCTGGTTCCTTATCTCCTATTCTCTCATCTTGCTGTATCACCACTATCTCCAGCCAAAAGGACTAAAGGTTGCCATTGCCCAACACAGAAATCTTTGCAGGACAGAGAGAAAGATTGTGTAGGTAGTCAGACCAGCACCTCTGCAATACTTTGAAAACAACATACACTGGGCTGTCATCAGGGTGCCAGCTGGGCTTAGTTGAAGAAATAGCTAAACCCCTGACATTCTATCAGCCTAATTTAGACTCAATCTTGCTTTCCAGTGATGATAATAAACTTGTACAAACATGAGAATCATTTGTATATTTTAGCATTTTATTTCAGTCCCAGAATGTAAAACCTGACTTTGGAATCAGTTTGATTTTTTTTGGTTATTGAAGATATGAAGCACTACAAGAGCATTGAAATTTCGATCTGATTAGGATAAAAATTCCTCAGGATCAAAACACTTCTTTTTTTCCCCCTACAGTTTTACTAATTGTGAGCTACTTGACATTGCAGAGTTATTCCACAGCGTGATAGCAAAATATGTGAAGTATTTTACTATTAGAAATTATCAACTCATTCTATTTGTTTTTCATGTGTTTGAGGTTATTAAGAGAATAAAAAAATTATAACTGATGTGCATAAGTTAAAAGGGTTAGTTCAACTACAGCTGATAGGCTAAACCACTAAGCAATATTTTGTACAGCGATATATTTTTTCTACTGAACATACATAAAAGAAATCATGAATATATAACTGATTTAAAAGCAGACTGAGGGGGTAATATTCCTTGAGAAATAGGGGAGCCATGAAAAAGGTGAATGTGGAATAGTTTATTTTCAGAAAGACTGGATTATTCTAACCACTGGAAACTAGATAAAGTAGATGAGAGGGAGTGCTACCAAACATACTCATCAGAGACCTTTGCTTTATGGGAAATGAACTGCCCTGGCTCACTGTTCCTGAGGAATTGTATTTCTTATAGCTGTAAATCAAATCCTGAAGAAAGAGGATGATATTTTTCTAAGCAATAGCTGACGACAACAGTATCTTTCTTGTCAGAGCCAGGTTTCTGAATTTAGACCTCAATTAGGATTCCAAAATGAAAAAGCACATATTATATACCAATATACCAGTTGGTATATACTTGTGACAGTGCTCTTGCAAACAATATATTAATTTCGAAATGATGGCATGTTATCATATTTTTGCCCAAAAGTCCATTCATGGTTGCCTTCAGAGGTCTTGACTTTTATCCTTCCTTGCTGCTTCCTTAATTTTTAATCAAGACCATTAATTTTTAGTTTGTTTTAATTTTTACAATTAAATAGAAGACGTATACACCTACAGCATATGACATCTGTTTATTCTTAGCATTAAATGAACTTCTTAAAAAAGGGCTATTACAGACTTTTGGATGTTAACAGTTTCAAAAAAAAGAGAAGTACATATGGACAGCATCGTGCTCCCCAGAGCAGCAATTGCCCCTGCTGAGTTCTACGGAGTGCTAAAACCTGATACAGCAGCAATTTTCTTAATCTGCTTGATTTCTGGTGTTGATTTGACATCAACTATATCCTGCTAACTTTAAGATCAGGGATCTTTGTCACTGATGTTTTAAGGACGAGGGCCGTTCTCTCATGCAGGGACTCCTGGCTTGGAAAAAGTGCACGAACTGCCCTGTGCTTGACATGCAGCTCAGTCCTGCAATGCTTTTAGGCAGTGGTAAGAAAATAGAGAGGATGCTGTCACCCTCCCCCTTCTTTCAAGTGGTAAAGTAGAACAGGGCCATGAGGGGTCTTTCTGGAGTGTAAGTTCTAGATGCATAGAAACACAAAACATTCAATTACAACTCTTTCATGCCATATAACCTAATGAAAAGCTCTGTTACAGAACTGTATCTGTGCCAGGGTACAGCCAGACCTGTAATTTTTGAGGGTTTGGATTGGAACAAAGGTTGTTGCAGCTTAGCCAGTTTCTGTGTGTTAGCTGAGCCAACAGCTGGGCCATGGTGCTGGATGTGTATGGGCTGTTGGACTAGAGAATATTTTAACTGTGATCTCTGTGAGAGAGACTTGATTTATGGTAAGTGATATCTGTCATGATTCTACCAGCAATTTGTTCAACAAACATGACAAAGATGAACAAATGAGAAGATTACAGAAGTCCTGAAACCATGAAACATTATAAAATTAGAAAAGAGCTCAATAAGGTAGAATGGTAGCACCAAAAATTGGTTAAGAGATTTGTGAAAAAGCAAAATCATTCGAAGTTTGAATGAAACAGGATAGAAACAACTGCCATAAACTTTAATTTCTGTTTGGAAAATATATTCCAATAGCTTATGTTATCATGTCATGTATTTTTGTGTTGCTATAAATGCAGGTGTATGTACATTTAGACTATGAATGTTGTTTTATTAATTCACAAGAGCTTCAAGGTATAACTAACATAAATCTCTTAATAGACCCATTGGACTTCATGGAATTTTTGCTATTTACTTCAATGGGCTCAGAATCTTAGTCCATAAAAAATCGCTTTTCTAGGGCATAACCCCTATGCCCATTGAAGCCAATCAAAGCTTTTCCACTGACCATAACTGACCTTTCATTAGGGCAGTAGTTCCTCTACAAAAGCCTGTTGTCACTGCTATAGTCTTGCAGACCTTCTTCACAATTATACTTGTTATGGTCACATTCCTGAAACTACTTTTGTCTACTTTTATCTGAGATAAAGTTAACAAGGCCTGCTTTTCTAAGTTTCTAATGGGCTGCTATGATCTGAAGCCATCAAAAGCCCTCTTGATTTTTTTTTCCATGTGATTTTGTGCAACGTTTTCTTCTTTGCTTGTTTTCCTCTTTGATGTCTTTGAATATCTTGGATGAGAAGGTAGGATGTAGTGGTCTTTCTTTTTCCTTATGATATGTTATCAGTAAATAGGCAGAATAGCTGTTTTACTTGTGTTTATTTTACCCTTAATTGTACAGTTGCAATTTGGGTTGCTTGTTATTTTAATAATTAAAAATTATTTTATCTCCTCTAAAAATAAGCCAAGATTTTTGGTTGCATTCTCCAACGAACACAACCTTTTCAGCTTGCTGCTTTCCCAAGTCCTGCTTTGTTTTCTCACTAGTGCTTTCTATCCACTACTTTAGCTTCTAGTTCCTCTTCAAAATATTGCACAATGCTGCTTTTTTTTTTCTTGATTTGTTTGGTTTTATTCATTGTGATTTCAAGCAATTATTTCCTATGTTGTCATGGCAAATATCCTGTGTTCTCTCTTTTGGGGAACCAGTTCTGGTTGGTTTTATCTTCCACAGTCAGTGTTTGCCAGTTCATAAACTTTAGCTCTAATTTTATTTTTACTAAACCAGGAGGATTTTATCTTCCTGCTTTGGTTTGAATTTGATTTTCTAGGATTGATAACTTGCTATGAAGTACTTTGGGGTTCTGCAACTTTTTTTCTCTTGGTTTCTATACAGTTTTTTTTCAGATGCTAGAAAATTGAACATCTCTCTGGGTCAAATATATGAACCACTCTGGCTTCTGCAGAACTTATAGCTGGCAGATGTACTTCCCTAGTTATTCCCATGACTAATTTAGACTTGAAGATCCTCCATAAAGAGCGTGAGTTTGAACAGGAAAAGACAAATGCAAAGCCCTGTATCTGGGGTGGACAGATTCCCTGCTATGGACTGACTGGCTGGGCTGTTGCTTTGTGAACAGGGTCCTGCTGGACACTATGCTAAGCATCAATCAGCAGGGCTGTGCTAAAAGCTGTACAACCAGTAGAGCACAGAAAGCCGTTATCCCTCTTCACTCACCACTCTTTAAATTGCATCTGGAATCTAATTTTAGGCTCCTACCATAGGAAATTTATTGAAAAACCTCAGTGAGCTCAGTAGAGGTCTGTCAACCCCCCAGGGGCTGGTGGACTTGCTCTTTGAGGAAAGGCTGTGGAACCAGGCTTGTTCAGCCTGAAGACCAGGTGACTTCAGGGGAACCCAGCAGCATATCTGCAAGCAGGATACTGCAAAGATGGAGCCAGGAGCTGCACAATCAAATCAGGGAAATTCCAACTAGACAGGAGGAAAAAACTTCAAAACCACTGTGAGGATAACTGCCACTTATTAAGATAATTGGAAGAGGTCACTCAGAGAAGTTGTGGAGAATCTGATGTTTTTCAACATCAACTAGACAAAGTGCTAAAAGTTTGCTTCAAATTAGTATTGATCCTGTTTGAGCATTAGGTGGAACTAGATCATATCCCAGCATTCCTTCCAGCCTAAATGAGGCTATGAGCATCTTGCTCCTCTAAGGCAAGAAAACAAATATACATAAAAGATGTATATTAAAAAAACCAACTAGCCTAGCAAGAATCACTATGCTATAGCCACACAGCCAAGTTTGTGAACCCTACTGTGCTGGATATTGATAGTGGGAGAAATTCCTATGTTTGTAAAGGTTGCAATCCAATCAGCTAAACTGGACATACAGTGAGAGCAGGAACACAGAAAGTTGAAGTGATTTTCTAGAAGTCATTCCTGTCTCCAGGGTCTCCTGAGTCCTAGTTCAGTGCTTATACCCCAGACCACACTGCACTCATACTCTCTGCATAGATCTTGAATTTTTCTGAAGATGAATGTTTCATAAAACATATCCTATTTCAGAGAGAAGTGGTCATTCAGAAGATTAAGCTCTTTTTCAAATGGGATGTTCATCTATGCCAGGTGGTATGGTAAATCTGAGTCATAAATATCTTTTATTTCCCTGGTCAGATAGTGCAGTGAAAGTGCAACTTGTCATTTTTGACTTCCAGTTTCAAGAGCACCAAGTAAGTTTCTGAATGTGTTCCTTCATTTCCCAGCAACCAAAATATTCTCCTGGATATGAAATGCTTGAAATTTAAATGATATAAAATTATTTTGTTTATCCGTTTGGATAGTTGATTTTAACTTTTTTTTTTTTGCAGAATTATATCTAACCTGATCTTATGCTAAATGCACTTTACATTCTAGAAATTTTGAAAACATCACACAGCCTAATATTGCTGTTGGCTGCCTTATGTTATCTTAGAAGCTGTGCCTGTTTTCTGGTCAGAGTTATCCTCCTATCTTCCCTTGCAGATCAAGCAAGGTAATTTGGGATGGAACATTATTTTTTCTGCCTTCTATTGTAGTCATATGGTTTTGTGGCTGCATTTGGACTGCTGCTGTTTTATTAGGAAATGCTAGTAGGACACGATGCAGGGGGAGCAGAGTTATTCAAGTTTGTGACTCTGAATTTAAGAGGCAGTTTGCAGATCGTCTTCTGCATGAAGAAAAACACCAAAGTCAATCATAAATGCAATCAGTCACTGAAACTTCCAAAGAATTATCTGGCTTCACTGCAGGCACAGATAAATGAGAGATTATGGGCATAAGTCTTTTTTCTCACAAGGGTAAATCAGGAGCCCCATCACTGAAGTCAACAGATCTCAACAAGAAAAGAATTAGGCCCTATGGCTCTTAATAAAAGGAACACAAAGACTATAATTACAAGAATCAAGCTGAACCTCCCTTCCCCCATACACAGACATTGCACGTGTTCTCTGGTAAGGTTTGTCTGTTGCAACATTTTGTACTTCTGTTATCTTTATCCTAATCAGACGCTACCAGTGTGCATATAACAGGGACTTAGATGCTATAATTTAGATATTAACACATGAGGTGGTTAAAGCACTACTAGAGCTGCTGCTCAGTTCTGTATCGAAAAACCTGGTGAAATCCCAATTATGCTGCAGTTTTTGTCCTCCATGTTATGACTCAGAAAAACCCAGAACCTTCAATGAGGAGGAGTTCCTATTCTGTGCCAGAGAGGGAGTTTCTCATGTAAGCAATACCTCTTTAAGGATTAAAACAATGCACAGCACATGTAAATTAACAGCTGCTGGAAATTCTGGTAATACAAATATAATGGTTTATTTCCACATATTTAAATGATCTTATATTTCTATAAAAGGACTTGGAAATAAATCACACAATGAATTATATTTAAGCCATCCTTTATAAAATTCTCTGACAGAAAAAAAAAAAAAGCAGGTGCAAGATGAAGATCCCAGTTGTGGAATATAAATAATTGTTTAGGAGCAATCAGCTGTTGTACCAGATTATTTTGACAAAAATGGAAGTACTTACAGTCTAAGTGACTATGTCTGATGCCTTCCACATCTTCAGCATGAATGAAGTGGTAACATCTCTTTCCTACAATATCTACAGGGGTCAGATCCATGTAATCACTAATCCTAAAAAGGAAAAAGAACATACAGCCTATAATTCAAGAAAGAAAAGAATAAAAGAATTGTCAAATTACTCAGAAAGTGAAATCTGCTAAAAAGTTTTTTCAGCATTATATCAATTGAACGGAATATCTGTACAAACGAGACAAGGCCTTAAAGGAAAAACAGAAAGAATTCTTTTTAAAGAAACCTGGAAATTATTTTATCCATTTAACTAAGTGGAAAATTAAATTCTAGTGCCTATTCTCCATGTAGCATAACACCAGGACAATATAATTCCATGAAATTGTAAAGCACTAGCAACAATCCAAAATCCTCATTAAAAGACTAAGATGATTCAAGGTTACATAATAAAGTAGAAACATGTTATGTTTATACCAAATGATTAGAGACACATTTCATTTCAACAGATTGGTCTTCTATTGGGTATATTCATGAAAAAGCTCTTCAACCATTTCTTGGCACCAAGTCCAAACTGATTTTTCAAGGGATATAATTTAAATGCTGAGACACACAGATGCCTCAGGGTGTTATCTTTTTTAGTCTAATTCATTTGGGAGCTCAGCTTTCACTCTGGACCCTTTCAACTGGGACTTTGTTGTTTATTGCACATAGAAACTTTCAAATCTATTCTGCAGCCCTTTGTGTGTGTGTGTGTGTGTCTATGCACTTGTGTCTGTGTGTGTGAGTGTAAACTCATATCATGGAGAGTCAAGGTGTCAATGTCCTTAAACACAGTCCAGAAATTAAAAGGAAAATTAGAACATGTCTTGCTCACACAAGCACTTGGAAGTATGCCTGTTTTCTAGAAATAGAATAATATTTTTAGGGTTTGAAATAATGTGCAATGATTGTGGCACATTCTATGGTAAGATCAGGGAGAGGAAATCCCACCCTGCCAGCCTAGTAGAAAGGGGCAATCTCCAGGCAGGCCACCATCCTGTGGCCCTGCAAAACATATGCATGGGTTTGTTTTTGAGCAGATCAATGGTTCCACTGACTTACAGGACTGTCAACATGATTGAAATTTAAAGATAGGTAAATGGTACAGTGTTTTGCTGAATTTGCTTTAATTATGCACACATTTGCAGGCTTGAGGTTTCCTACACAAGACTGTTTCTGCACATCTAAAGGAACTACTGACAACCACAGTCATAGTCGACAAGCTAAACCTCTTCCATGTGGTTATTTCCTTTTGGGCACATATTAGCAGATGTGGTATCACAGTCCATGTGAAACTTGCAATTGTCTCTCTCTAAATGGTCTCCAGTCCTCAACAGATGATTCTGAAAACACACAGACTGATAATGCACTCTAGCAGCAGTCTCTTCATTTTGCTTTTAGTTATTTATCACCATCTGAGAGGATTTTTCCTCAGCAGGTGCTTTTCTCACTCCACTGACTAATAAAGAAATCCTAGATTATTTTAGACTAGATGGTGGATCTTAGATGACACAAACCCTACATTTGCAAAATAGACACACATTAACATACCACATTTTAGGCAACAAAATTTTACATCTGTATTTTACACTTTCAAAGAAAAATATTACTTTTTAGAAATAGCCAGTGTACTAGCTAACAGATCTCATCTCAGAGGGAAGCTGATGTCTGGCTAGCTTGAGCACTGGGTCCACGATTCCATTCAGAGGAAAGTAACAAGATGCACCCAAAGACTTTAGTAATGTCACTCCTGCTCACTGCTGTTGCAGGAAGGCAACCACTTGGAAAACTAGGAGTACTATTGATCTCACCCCTGCTGATCCAGCGGTCCACTGTGAGCATTCATTTCAGTTAAGTGGCATGGCTTCTGCTCCATGCTCCCTGCAGCTGCCAGTAACTCCCCATTGCTCCATAAATAGTGCTTACAGCCTGCCCAGCATGGATCCATTTTTCTCTGTTTTCATCAATGTTGTGCTTGCTTTACTGTGGCACCACAAAGAATTTCGTAGCTGCCCACAAGTGCCAGGAGTCAAGCCCATATATTCAGGGTGGGATACTTATCTCCTTTTCTATAATCCCAGAGGAGAGATCCCAACTTCCCTGACTCAGAGAACAGCCTTGGCAAACACCCAGATAATTAATCTGACAGTTTCAATCAGCTGTTCAGTTAATTCCTTCCCATCTTCTGTTGGTTCTTTTTTTTTCCCCCTCCATCCTCCAGCTTTTACAGTCATATTCTGCATTGTAGCTGCTATGAAATCCAAGTTCTGTCATTCTTATTTCATTTTCTGTGACTGGAAATCCTGCTGCCTCAGTGAGATCACATTCACCTGCCAGCACTGGCAGAAGTGTTTCTACTGTTTGAAATTACAGTTATAAACTGTTTTTAACAGACTTTTAACAGTGACACAGGGGCTAAAAGTGAAACTATTATAACATACATTCAAGTACCACCATATGCACTCTGCATTAGCATGAGAGAAAATACATCACAAACAAAACGAAAAGTTGCTTTATAATGTTGCCCTCAGCTTAAAAATTGAAAAATATTAATAAACTCAAGACTTTCTTGCTTTCTTACCACAGTTTATCATGTCCTACCAGCCCTTCCTATGTGATTGCCAATCAGTGCACCTTACCTGATGAATTTTATAGTTTTCAGTGATGTGTTTCTCAGGCATTTGAAAGTTTTATTGATACATGAATATAAAGGGAAGGTTTGAGAAAAATGTTTAATTAAAAAACCCACATATACAATTTAGAGCTCATAAAAATGCCAAACTCACAGCAGAGAAAGCATGAATCTTTCTAATTTGGCCTGAAAGTTCATATCATACTTGACCTGATGGAACAGTTCGTTTTTCACATCTATTTGATTCCTGGCTTTTTTTATGGAGGTTGCCAATAAAGGTAACGGTAAGTGCAGGTGATTTTGTTAAAAGGGAATCTGTTCATTAGGAACTGGATAGATACCAGCAACCCATTTCACAGAGGCCTTTGAAAAGCTCTGCAGTGGTAACAGCTTTCCATTACTACCCTGGTAGGTTACAGAGAAATTAAAGATTTAGGGAAAAGTTTTGTTCTAGATCCTATTCCTAATCCCCAGAGCTCTTTTGCCAGCTGCCAGATTATACAGCATCTGGCTGCTCACTGGCTTGAGTCTCAGGCAAAAAGCCCAAACTTCAATGCCATTGTCCACTTTTGCTGTGACCTTGTGCAAGCCACTTTCCATGAAGCAGTTTTTTCAAGCTTTAAAACGAGAATAATATATTCACTTTCAGATAATGCTTTGGAAGTGTAGATGAAGCGTTCAGCCTAATAGTCAAGTAATACTGTTAACAAAAGTATTGCAGCAGTGCAGCAATGTGGCAGCAAAGACAATCTCATAACTGAAATCCAAGATAATTTAAAGCTGTTTAAGATCGTGATTCAACAAAATAGTTATGTTTTTCCTTTAAAAAAAAAGTTTATATTGATGTGCTATTCTGATCACAGGTATTTCAATTGAGCAATTATGATTGCTCATATCAGAGAGCTGCTACTCAATTTATAATACGCCATTGTTACTGTCACAAGAAAAGCTTGCAGCAGTCACCTTGTTTCTTCCACTTTTTGAAGAGAAGCCCCCTTCACAAAATTTCTTTTGGCTGCATTACCTTTCTTCTTCCTTCCCAACCTTTTCCCCATACCTCAAGACTTCCATCAATGGACACAAACTTATCCTGCAATTTCCTTCTCAGATATGTTCACCCTGCTTTAAATACCTATTCCCTGGCTTATATTTTTATTTTTCAGGACTCTGCTTCCTAGGCTTTCCCTCAGCCCACCCACAGCCCAGACCACCATGGGTGCCCCTGCCAGTGCCCAGCTCCCCACAGCCCTCCTGACCCCAGCCCAGCCCACTCTGCTGCCCAGTGCCAGGGGCTGGAGCTGCCCCTGTGCCCCCAGCTGCCCAGCTCCCCTCTGGGGTAGTGGCATGGCTCCTGGCTGCATGTCCTGCCACACAGGTCACCACGTGGAGCCCCTGGTGCCACCAGCACCCAGCCCCCAGGGAGCAGGCAGCTGAATTTAAAGCCTCTCTTTCACCTTCCGAGATCACTCGTCACTGTCACACAGATCGTAGCCCCCCCCAAACAACTCTTCATCACCTGTTCCCATTTCACTGCTGTCTTTCCCAGTATGCCCTAAACCAATTTTATTCTACAGTTTTCCCACCTCTAACTGCAACAGATCCCACCTCTCTAGCCTACTATCTAGGCCATCTGTGCTTCTGTTCCATTAAGCACTGAGCAAGATATGCTGTAATCTGCAAATTAGTTCAAAAATGGAAAACTTTAAAACTTCAGACAGAAAAACTTGTGGAGGGGAGGATGGAGGAGCATAAGGACAGGCATACAGGTCAGACCAACGTCTGTCTAGTCCCAAATCTTGCTTCCGAGAGGGACGGTGAAAGATTGTAAAAGCAGAGAAAGCTTAGAGGAATATTTCCTGGTGTATCTCCCCCTATTCAGTTTTAAATTTACAGTTTTAAATTTACAGTTTTAAATTTACCTTTATCCTCTAAGAACGTAATGAAAATAAAGGTAGTGATCATGAGAGTGAATTCAATGCTCTTATACAACAAACAGGATGACATCGTAAGAGTAAAAAATTTCAAAACTTCTTGCCAAGCCCATGGAACAAAGAATGCATGCAACTTAAACAAAGAAATAAAGGATCTAAAGGCTGTACCTATTTTCACAGTAAATGATATTGAGGTCCATATTCACACGAGTGACAAACATGTGGCAGTCAATCCTGACTTCATTAATTGTAGGAGGTGGCAAAGCATGAGCAACGACAACAAGCCCCATGATTTGGCTGGGTACTGTCCGTCCGTGCGACAGTGACACTCTCAGACGTAACCGGCCTGTTATATGAATCACCTGGAAAATAAAAACAACAAAAAATACCCAGTGAATGCTGAATTCTTTTAAAGGATTGCATTGCTATTCCCTGCAGATCACCTAACATAGCCTAAAATTGTACTGAGTAACTGCCAGTATCATTGTTAGGCTTATTAATATTGTCTGTCAACATGCTTTATATGTCCTCATGGCAAAATGAACATAACAGGCAAATGCTTCACATTCATCAAATAAAAACCTAAGAACTGCTGCGGTGTTGATTTTTGCTGTGGTGATTGCTACGCAAAGAAAAAAGACAACAACAACAAAGCAGAAATTCAACAAAAGAGAGAGTGGGATAAAACTGAAATAATGAGGCTGAAAATCAATAAAGTAACTATTTAATAATAGTTGGATATGACACAAGAAAGACCAGAAGTTTTGAAACACAATGGATTTCATTCAGTTAGTAGTCACTTACACATGGAGACACTGTTCACTGCCTTGAATTTCTTCTTTGTGGTTGGCAATTTGAGAAGCAACAGCCTACATGTGATCTATGAGCTCAGGTGCAGGATGGTCTTCCTGCCTCCACAGCAAAGCATTTAAAGAGTTGGAAGACCTGCAATGCCTTTGCCTAGTGCACTAGGAATGCATGGAGAGCTCTGGGGGTGGTTCCATATGCACAAGATAGATGCACAGAGGATGCTCAGATCCAATAGCATCCATAAGAACTGCATCCCCCTTCTAAGAATGCTGCCTGAAATGGAGTAAGCTGGAACTCTGGGAAAAAAATAATTCGCCACTTCCAGTTTCACTCCTTCAGGAGTTCTTTGTATAAACAAAGGGGTTGTTTTATCCAGTAAAATGAAATAAACACAGCCTATTGAAATGAAAATGGAAACTGCAGTTCCTGTCCTCACAGATCAGAGAGGCACAAGAATTGGCAGTTCAGGCTGTCACAGATTTTCATCCTCAGAATGTGGTACAACACCAACATTAAGAGAAGACTTCCAGGAGATAAGGGCTCCAGACTCTACCTAGAGGTCAACAGAGATATTGGTTTGTACCAGGGTCACAGGAGAAGGTGACAGAAACGGGGTAATAAGTGAACTGATATTCATCTCACAAAGTTAGAAGACAAACACTTCTGATCTGAGATTGATAATAGAAAGTGAGAGAGAAAAAAGTCTGTAATTTTTAAAATTGCAAATCAAAAAGTCCAAATTCAAATCTAATTCATGCTAACAGATCTGTGATCTAAGACCTGAAGTTTGTTTCTTTTTTTTAACCTAATAATTGAGACACCTCTTTTCACCAAAATTTCACATTTCGAGCCTAGCCAGTGTGGTGAATCTGAATGAGGAAAGTGATTAGCTGCTGTGTATGGCCATTTCAGTTGTAGGTTTCTGACCACCCATGTTTAAAATAAGTATTGCCTAAACTCACACTTAATGCATCTTTCAAGGGCAAACTATTCTATGAATATTTGAAAAAGTTCCTAAAGGCAAAGATGCAAAAACAGCATTTCAACCCACTTTAATTATTTCTTTTTCTTAAGACCTCATTAACTAATGAAGAAATAGCTAAAAGAAATAGGATTAACTTCACAGGAGGGGCAGTAAGAGTATATTTTGCTCCTTCTAGCTAGGCTTGCATATGCATCTACTATTTATCGTTATCTGTCCTTTTAATCATGCAGTTTCAGCTTACTGCAAAACTCAAATCTGTAAATGCTTGGAAAACTGCTGATGGATAACTGGTAAAAATGTGAAAAATTATCTTATACGGAACGTGCTATGCAAAAGTATCATTTTTCTGTTGTTTTTTCATAAGAGTCCTTATGCTAATGTGTTTGAAGTTGACACTAGCACTTCAGGGAATTTTTAAGCTATATCATATATATCTCTTCTTTGTATTTTTCTAAACCTTCATGTCATTTGCAGCTAGATATCAATATGATTTGTTTTTAAACAACTCTCTACTCAGGCAGAACCTCACTTTTTTTCTGATTCTTCCTGTGAAATACACTTCATATGTAGTATTGCCCAAGTGACAGTTCCAAACCTGCTAGAACCACCAGATAATAACACTGTTGAATTTCAAGAGATTTTGCTTCCAGATTTAAACTATTTAGCTTGTTCTTAAATCTACCATGGATCAAAACGTGTTCTGAATTCCCATATGAAGTAAAATTTTAGGGGCCAGCACTCAATTGCATTTTGATTCTGTACACTGGCAAATGTACAGCAAACTACTCATCAGCTCCAGTGCCTGTGTGCCTCTAAAGAAACTGTATTTCCATGCCTGAAATCCCTTTCTATGACAACATTAGTCAAATGCACCAAGTGGGAAAATCTAATTGGTAGTAAAAAACAATTCTAACTGTCATGACCTTGTCTATATTGTGAGTACTGCCACTTTTAACACTGGTTCATTTGAACTGGGATTAGGGGTGATAGGAATTATGGGGTCAATTATCTCCCGTAGCTAAAATTAATCTCTTTATAATTCAATCCCACAGCACTAGTCTATCATATCCTAAAGCAGTATTATGACTTTAATGAAGCTAAATTGCAACAATAAACTGTTTTATGAAGGACAATACTTGGCTCCAGATGTAAATATTTAATAAAAATTTGCTAGGGATAAACTGAAAATCAAAAGTAAATGCAGCTCTTCTGTGCAGTTTTCTTTATGAATGCTTCCTTCTGAAAAGGAAGTCCTAATCAATCTTTATCTTCTTTCTAATAGTTCCATATAAATACCCAGGCACATTTGGATGTCACAGCAAGAGAAGACAGTAAATCTGTGTTCTGTCTATTACAAAAAAGTGGGTGAATGTTGTACTTCTGATCACAGGATCATCAGAAACTTTGTATGCCAAGAGTTGTACAGATTTCCCCATAATTTCTTCATCCACCTCCTAAATTAAATTAATAACAAGACTCCTTTTTTACACTACTGGGAGCTGGACTGGGTTAACTCTCCAGAGACTTCTCTGCTTGCAAACTCTTTATTAGGTGCAACTATGATTCTGTGAATCATCCTACAGAAGCACTGGGAAATCTTATGGTTGAAATAAAACATGTGATCTGATTGAGACCAGGATTTTGCTTAGGCCATTCTGACCTATATTGCTTGTAGTGTAACCTTAAAATAGGCACGCGGGTGAAGAAAAAAACATTTTGCAAAAACAAAACTTTTAACACTGGGAAATGAAAATAACACATATATTGCTGTAAAGATGTAATGCTGAAGCAAAACAAATATGGTAAAAATCTTCTGCACTGCTTTGTTTAAAACAAAAAATCGAAATCAACTTTTTCTGACACTCCAATATTGGAAAAAAAAAATTATTTGGCTTTTATTTTTAGCTGATTAGAAAAAGGATTTGCAAAATATTGTAAGTACATGTAAACACAGTTTATGAGTGTGGGAGTGTTAACAAGCCACACTGGTTGGACAAATATATATTTCTTTTCCCTGCCATATGCTCTCTATAGTCATCTGTTAGCGATATGTACTTAGATGTGCTCTACTAATGTCTACTCATTATAAACAAGCACATCACAAAGACCTTGATAAAACCTTCCCTCTGTCAATACTTAAGGAAAGTAAAGCCCAGCAATCGAAAAACACATCTGGAACCTGCTCATCATCCTTTAAAGCTAAATCTCACCTCTGAAGATGGAAATACTTTCTTTGTCAAAAGAAATCTTTAAATATTACATCCGTTTTTTTCACATACATGTGATGTCAGAGTAAGGACATGCATTACCAGAGGCTATAAAAACCTGCAAGCATGAAAAATCTGTGAATTTCACCTTTCAGACGCCTTTGTGTGCTTTAAAACGTAAACTTCAATTTGGAACCAATTTCTAAACTACTTCTTTTGTTCTCTGTGTAAATGACTGTGCCAATTTATTGTGTGTGTGAAACCACAGTACTGGCAGAACTTGTCCCTCCAGCTCACTTAATGAGACATTAAATTTGAAGCCTTAAAATTATTGCTTAGAGTCAATCTTTTTAGAAAGCAGTCACATACAAAATATCTGAAGGTTTTTTCTGTGTGCACGTAGGTATTTGTTTAGCTGTTCTATAAACAATTCACATACACATTTATCCCCCTTTACAGAAACAACTCTGTTTCTGAAGGGTATATCTATCTATCTATCTATCTATCTATCTATCTATCTATCTATCTATCTATCTATCTATATCCATATATATATATATATCCATATATCCATCTATCTATATCCATATATATATATATATCCCTATATCCATATATCCATATATATATATATATATATATATCCATATATATATATATATATATATATATATTTGTTTTGGTCTCTCAAAGATGCTATTTTATACTTCAAAAATCAACACCTAAATATTTAAAATGCAACCAATTTAAACTGATAAAATTAGCCAAAGAGATATCTTACAAATACCCATTTTCTCTCTCTTTCTTTTTAAAGAGTATATGCTCCTTCATTCACTGATACACATATATGCTTCTCAAAACCTGCCTGTGACACCAGTGAGACAAATGTTTTAACACTCTGCAAGGTAATGAGTTCCTTCATGGTTTCAGGTGATTTCTAAAGTAAGAGTGCATATTTGGAAGCAGACTTTCCTCTCGACTAAAAAGAAAAAAAAACCAGAGTCTGGTGTCATATTGGGAATTTATACAACAGCATGTGAAAGTTTCTAATTTTCTGGCATAAAAATGAAACCATGTCTATCAACCTAAAATCAGTATAAGTTTCTTTATCTACTACTCTTCTCTTCATTCCTGCCTGTGTCTCTGGGCAGTCGCTACAACATTTGTACTTCTTGTGTTTTCTCATGGTCAGAAATTGTTTGTTTCTGTGGTTCCGCAGCCCCATCCTCATTGAGATCAAAGCCCGCTCACCCAGTCTTCATGGGGAGCTTTGGGAGAAGACATCATTGACTTCTTCTCATTCAGCAGTAGCTGGGATCCAAGAGGTCTGGAAAGGCCTTGTGTTTGCAGTTCCTGCAATACTTCCACATCCCTTTCTCAGACTTACAGCATTTCTATAGACACTACATTATGACCAACAGGAGATCCCATGGAGCACAACACTTTGGTGTTGACAGGGAATGAGCCACCACAACTGTAATATGTTGGATCATCCCATGTGCAGCAAGTGTGCATAGACTGATCCATTCTTCATCATGTACACTTAGCTTAGCACAAAGGGGACACGCTGGGCTTGCCACGTGCACTTTACATGATGGGTTCATCCATCGTGTAAAGTTTGTATATGTATGTTCCTGTTGAATCAATGTTAGATTTGCTATCTCTTTTAATCTATAAAATAATAATTTCATCATTTTCCCTTGTTAACATCAGCCATCTCCAAACTTCTTAAGTATCATCTATCTTCTCTCTTGGACTTGCATCTACTTAGAGTAATTTGTTCTCAACACTTATTTGATTCAAAAATTTTTTACTTCAGTATTGGCCTTGAAAAAGTGTTTCTGTGCTGAAAACCCAGGATGTCTGGAGTCTTTTTTTCCTGACTACAGTAGTCCATCTAATAAAACACATTGCTTCTACACATCAGCCTTGACCTATTATATCAAGTCCGCACCAGAACAAAGAAAAGTAGTTTTTAGTGCAGCTAAATACATTCAGAACCATGGTGGATGAGAATACGACAAGGCAATAATCTCTGATTCCTGAGAAAGAGCTTTGCAGTCAATCTTGATTGAGTTAGGCAATGAATGCCACGTGAAACCACTGCTCAGAGTTGTGGTCTTGAGCACCCATTCAGAGAATACGAGTCTGATTTCAAGGAGGGGGAACATTATTCCTAACACATACACAGTTTCAAGGTCAATAGCTTCTTTTCCATCTACAAGTATATTTCAAATCCCTCCAAATACACCTGCAAAAGACAGCCTGAAAATGAAAATGGTATTTACATTTAAACAGCATATTTGGTCTCAGGACGTTTTTTATTGTTAAAAAGTCAATACTAGTTTTTTGGAGACA
Organism: Petroica traversi; assembly: GCA_025920805.1. NCBI lineage: Eukaryota > Metazoa > Chordata > Aves > Passeriformes > Petroicidae > Petroica > Petroica traversi. The sequence goes on from JAHLSL010000007.1 coordinate 22,757,350, forward strand.
CTTTAGGCTTTTTCCATCTTTCCGCTGTTATCACTCTCTCAAATAATAAGATTCAAAAGCTATTCTACTGCTTAAAATAGTCACAGGCAGAATTTAGGCTAATCCTAAGGGTTTTAAAAAAAAGTATCCTTATGAGACCTCAAACTCATTGGTGCTTAAAGACAAGCATCATGTGAGAAACAACACAGCGTGGTAGGCTCAGTTCAAAGCACTTGCTGAATCCCTAAAATGACCTGAGTAGAATATTATTGATTGCATATGAGGAATGTTGAGATCAGCAGCAAGCACAATAGCCACAGTCACTTTCATTCAAGTACACCACAGGGAACAGATCTCTTCTGTGCTAAAGTTACTGTTTTGAGCACACATGCAACAAACTGCTTGTTTCTCAACCTCAGGATGCAAAAGGTCTTATCTCTCAGTTACCTCTCTCTGGATAATAAACTAAAGAGAAGGGAATGGGGACTGCTTTCTAACTCTCCAAAAAAGAGTGATGGTAAAAGAATGTGAGATTGCCCAAGCTACATTGGCTAGGCTAAGGCTATCTTAAGAATACTCTGTGAGAGTGATGGAAGAGAATTGTATGATAAACAATTCCTAAAGCTGCCATTAAAAAAAAAAAAGAAAAGAAAAAAAGCATGCATTTTCAAGAGTGCACAAATGTTTTCCAAGAGTTATTAAATCTTAACAGACTGGAAAATGAACAGCAGATCAGAGGTTTCCCAAGTATTTATGGATCTTTTTGATTAACATTATTAGTGCCTAAATTTATGGCTTTTTCATTCTGTTATATGACATATTCAAATTTTTTTTATTTGGGATACTGGATAAATAGTTACTCTTCAGTACAGCACAGCACAGTGTCCTGTGCTGTATATGGGCACGTATCTATCTTTATTGCCATCCTGACTCTCATGTCAGAATTCTGAGGTCCAGTCTTGCCCTGGCATACATTGCAGTAGTAAAATTTGCATGATAAAGTCTGTCCTTTCAAAAGCACATTTGTATTGTAAAATATGTTAAGACATCCTATCCTGTGTTGTGATTTTTCATTAATTGCGATGGATTAGCAAGCTGCTTTTCTCTAAACAAAAGATATTGTAGAGCTGACATTCCTGAAATCAGCTTTATAATATAAACTCAAGAAATATTGTGTTGAGTCACTGCACATTATAATTTTTCAGCTATTTTGCTTTATGTAAGTGCAAAGGTTTTCATTTTCAAAATCAACCCCTGCAATAAGGACTCCAAACTTTCAATTTTTAAACAGCATCCTTTAAGTATATGCAGTATTAGTAATTTAAATTATTAGGTTTTATTTTAATGCTTTTGAACCCTTAATAGATGTCTTATTAACAACTCTATCAACCCTCTATTGTCTTTTCATAATGCAGAACTTAAAAGCATTTGAAAATCAACATAAAAAAAATGAAAAAAAAAGAAACGAAATGAAATGAACACACAGCAACCTGAAAAAATAGCCATAAAAATTGGGTTTATAACTGAATACTTTTTGAAGTAATTGGCACAAAGACTGTTCTAGTGCAGATTGCTGCAAGAGCGCTCTTGGCAAGAACATCATAAGCACTAGCAAAACTTTAATATGCTCAAACAGCCAAATACAAACTGACACCAGGAACCCATGTGTGGCAACAAATAGGAAAAAAAAAAGAGTATCTCAATTTAATACAAACCTACATACAAAGGGATCAATTTTTACAATTCGTGGTTTAGCATACAATACAGCTGTCCTCAGAGTGAATATAGAGTAGCTATACATAAGAAATTAGAATTATCAATTCGAGGGAATTTCTCAAGAGTCCTTTTGATATGTAATACAGCAAATATAATGACTTAGAAACCAGACATCAATGCATTAAATGAGATCAGCTTGAGATCTATTTAGAAAAGACAGGTTTAAGCTGGAAAAAGAATCTCTTTGATATGACCTCCAGAGCAGACCATTTGCAGAAGGATTCAAGATGAGCAGATTTACCCTTGCATACCTGTTTGCTTCACAGCTGCTTTAAAATATAAACTCTAAAATTTTTAATATTGAGTTATTGCAGAATTAAGTCTATGTAATAAAAAGGATTAAGGACCTAGGATTTTCTTGCACTTCTTGCAAATGTTATAATGGATTTTGTTGAATTCATAGGAATAAATGAAACATACTTAATTTAAAATCTAGCTAACATAATAAACTTCCTTATAAATGATCTCTTATAGAATCTGGCTACTGCTGGTTAAGCTAGGAATCTGGAATGTCCTGGAATTTTCAGTAGTCTGCATCCCTAATTTGTGGTCAATACTCATTTATCCCTGAAACTCAAATGATCAGTTGACTTTAACAGGTTTGCCACTTCAAATCCCTTGGTGTTCAAATATCATGCATTTTTTTTTCTTCATGGAATGTTTGAAGTCCCCTTTAAAAATAATGCCTTGAGGATATTTTTTCCTTAATACTATTTAAAGAAAGTTGAAAGTATTTAGCTATTGAAGTGTGCAGGGTTCCAATAAAGGAATAGTTGTCCCTGCCCATGAGCAAACTCTCTTGAAATTCACTATTCCAGAATTCTGCTTTTGCCAGCAGTGAAATTTAAACCTAAAAAAGAACTTTTGTTGCATCAGTTCCAATGGAGTTTATTAGAGTATTGGGTGGTGGAAAATGGCTGCATCATTCTGCAACAAAAAGGGTGAAAAGGTTGCTTAAAAAAAGTTAGTTTCAACTCTGTATGTCAGGGCAACCAAATCTTGTTGCACTAAAGACAACTAATAATAAGTATACTTCAGATGCAGTTTCTTTATTTCTTTCTTTGCAGGGAGAAATAAAGAGGTTCTTTTAGATTTTTTTCCCCCTACTGTTTTGTTTGATGTAGTTCTTAGCAGTCCAACAATTACCTTAGGTGATTCTCTGCAAGGACTTGATAAGTGAGAAAGGACTAGATAAAACAAAATATCTGATCTTAATGTATTTTTCCCCCACAAAGAGAAAATATATAGAAAATGCTTTTGTCTGTAAAGACAGAAATGGATTCCCCAAGTCAACCTTGATTAAGAAATGAATGTTTATGTTCTACTCAAGCTCACCACCTGTGCATGCAGCCCCAGAACTCATTCTGAAGTTAGTCAAGAAAAATTACATTCACTCTTCCTCATTTTGTGGCTAAATGGGTAGAAAGATCTGAGTTTTGTACATAGCAAAGCAGGGACACACCATGGAGAAGGCTGAGGACTGTTACTCGAAGGTCATTGGTACTAATGCTCCTCTCCTTGTGCTAATGGTGCCTGGTGTATGGTCCTACACTGAAAAGCAATTGTTTTATTTATCTTAATGCTTGTATGCTTTCCCCTAGCATGGCCCAATTTCTGCTGGCTTTATACAAGCACACAAGGTCTACCCAATGATCTTGGACAACAAAATGTATGAGCTTTCCTGCAGAATGCCACAGCTGCGACAAAAGCAAAAGTGGAGATAGCAAAAAAAGATTAATTTCCTTAATTATAATTTGCTTTCACATTCCTTACATCAATGACACTTATATGAACCTAAATGAAAAATTTTCAATATATGGGGGAAAACAGACAATAGGGTATATGAGCTGATTTATGAAAAATAGGACTGCAAATTTCAGAAATGCTTCTGCAGGTGAATAGAAACGCCTCCATATCCAGACGATGAAAAGGAATGATCACAAGAGGGGAGGCAAAATTCTTCTGGTACCTCTGCCAAGATCTAATGTTAGTAGTTCTCTGACTGTCCTCAGTGTTAATCTGAACAGTTTTAAATCCACCTCACATGGTCCTGATAAAAACAGTAGTGTTGAAACTGCAAACCCCACGGCCAAAAATGGCTTTACAGAGACTTGGGCTGCAGGAGAAGGCTGGGGCACACCATGACAGCCCTTCCAGAGGAGCAGCCATCACATCAGTACTGTCACTACTGGACAAAGTCCACCCATACAAGGGATGAGATTTCTCTTTGTAGAAAAAAATTTTATCCACTCGGAGATGGATGGTCTTTGCAAAGCTCTGACCTTCTCCTTGACAGCTACAAATGGACTACTATTTATTATTTGTTTCTATAATCCACTTAGTGCAGCGAGCTAGATTATAGATAGCAATTTATTTGTAAAAATCATAATAAACCACCATTGTTTTAAATACTAAACATGGATAAATGGGGAGGAAAAACTGATGAGACAAGATTCGTGTTCTTGAATCTACACCAAAGAATTATGGCAAACCCTTGCTTTATCTGCATTGGAATCAATTTAGTAATTTTTAATTCACTGATTTTCTGTTGTTTGCTTAACATTTATTAATTAATTGTCATTCTCATGCAATTAATTCAAAAGTTGGCAAGTTTAACATGCAGAGATTAATTTTCTTTTACTAACCCATCACTTAGAATACCTTTTTTTTTGGAAAAACAGGTTACCGAGAAATTACCTCCACATCAATCATATTTATAAATGAAATACAGTAGGGGTGTTGCATGCCATCTGTCAATCCACACTGAACCTTTCCTTATAATTTGCTAAGTTTTTCTATGTAATTCAATAAAATAACCAGAAAAAATTAGGACAGATCTGTCTTTCACACACTGCTGTCCTAACCAAAAGTCAATTTGAACACCCAGCAAGGCTTGGAATCTCTCATTTAAGAGTATGAATCTTAGGTCACTTGGAAATAAATGGTATGCCCAACCCATCACCCAGTGGTCACAGGATCTGCACCTTTACAACAACCTACAGGTTGCTCAGCTGTCAAGTGTTTCTCATCTGGAATGAGAGCCATTCATTTGCCCTTCGTGTCACACTCATTTACGGTGTCTGAAATGTTTATTCAGGAGGGGAGTAGAGATAATGAGCAAGGTTTCTTTGCTCTTAGTTACCAGGGGCTATTCACAAGACTTCAGATTCACTCACTGTGTTGCTCATTGCAACACAGAACAGCAGAGTGAAAGGAAAAATAGCCTTCCTTGCTCTCATTATTTTATTAAGGCTTTCACCATATTCGGTGTTTAACTGAAAGCCCCAGTTTCTGTGTCTTTTTTTTACTTTGTGTGTCACTTAGGCTCCTGCTGTAAATTGGAAAAATTGACAAAATAGACTTTTTTTTATAGAGAGAGGCAAGGAATATATCTCAGACAACAAATATCTTTGTGGCTTATATAAGGCTAGAATGGACTCAAGCTTTTTGATCTCAAAATGAGGATTTAATATCTCTCACAGACAACTCAAAGGTTTAGAAAAATATGCAGTTAGGTACAAGAAGACACACAGAATGAATTCAGCACGGAATGAGACTGTAAGATACATGAGCATGCAAGCTGAGATGCACGGAAGTGCTGCAGGGCTTGTAGGAACCCAACCCAGACATTTATTTATTTTTACACAGAAGATAAAATGCAACCTTTCTTCTCTCTCCTGTAATGTTGGTAAGAAGCTCTGTAGAAGAAAACTAGTCTTTTCTGCATTTGAACTAAAATCTGAAGGTAGTTCTTCATGTAACAACTGAGGGTAGAACATTTATGCACATTCATATATACTTTAATCTCATATGCAGCCCACTGGTTTAGTGGGACTAGATCTATGGAGTCTTTGTAAAATAAGACTTTGAATGATCTAAAAGATTGTGAAAAATGTATACAATATTTAACAAATCAAGATCAGCGAGTTTCCTATAGAAAACTATTGTGAAAACCTTAGAACAGCATCTTTTGGATGAATTTTAAAACTTTCCTATGGAAATTTTTAACAAGCACATTAATTCTCTGTTAAAATCTATGGAATTGTTAATATCTTTTTAACCTGGTAGAACTTTTCAGTAAAGAAAGGGAAATAAGCTAGAAATATGTAAATTTTGAAGATTTTTGTGTGCTTTGACCTGGTGAGTCATTAGGAGCTCCCTGCACATCCATCTAGACCTCTATGAAATTCAGTGGTGCCTGGTATTGCTCAGACCATGTAAAACAGCTCAGGATTTGGCTTATTATCCTGTGTAAGTCACATGTATCATAATTTCTCCACTTTCATCTACTTATGCTGAGCACCTTCCTTAAATCTCAGGTGAAATCCCCAGGACACCTCATACAAACATGTACTTTGGATAATTGACTGTCTGGTTTAATGGCTAAATTTAAAGCAAGCCAGGGCTGTGGCACTGTATATTTTGTTGGATACATTTTCTGGCTTTGTGGGGTATTCACTGCATGATTTGATAAAAACTGAGGCTAAATGAGCTCTACAATTTGTATTCCTACAGGCACAAGTTTATTGGCTTAGGTTTTTTTATTTTTTTTCCTTGGCTCTGTCTGTAAGGTTCATTACTTACAGTTACTGCAGAATCAATTTGAAATGGCCAAAATCAGTGATGGAATTTATAGCACAATAAACGTACTGCCATACAAGAGCTGCTACACATGAAAGGGCTTCGAAATATTTTCAGCAATCCTTCTACACAGCAGAGTGTTCTGTTTTTATCAATTTAACAGAATCACCACAGGTATATTCTAAGAGGTGTAATCCTGACAGCTACACAGCAGATTTTCTCTGAGGCAGATATTTTTACAGGAAAACAATATTATTGATAAAATCTTAGCATATCAGGACACAAAAAGGAAACTGCACATATCTTTTTCTTTCTCCACAACAGGCAGATGCAGTTCCATTTCACTCACACAAAAAACTGCCCTGAACCAGAAAGAGTTTATGAAGGAAATATTTTCACTCTCCTTGAGATATATATTAATTAATTATCAGTACTATGTCATGTGGAAAATGTGGAGGGCATTTGAAGCTAAAACATAAAGTATAGCATCAGCAGTTGCCTGTTTCTAAATTCTATAAAGATTTACATTTCTACTTAGTACATTTTTCTTTCCAAGTGTCTCTATTATAGACATCTCATATTTTACATCATTTTGAAGCACAGAAAGTTTTAACTTTAGAATGATGCATTGTGAAAAAAAGACAGAAAAGACAGATGGCAGGCTGTCCTCCCCAAAACCCAATTTCATAATATGCATGTGATTGCTAATAGGCAGGCACTAAAAAACAATTTTCCTTGACGGAGAAGAGCTGATAAATTGTCAACGTAAACTTTGTCTGTGGTTGCTCCAGTGATCTAAAGCTCTTCTGTGAGCTTTGTACCATCAAAACCTGCATCTTCCAACCATATGAAAATTTATGAATGCATATGACTATAAAGTGACTGAAAACAACCTGTAATGCATGTTTGGTATTGAGAATCAGCTCCTTGCTTCTTCAGGAAAAACTGTGTCCAGTGCCCCATTCCTAACCTGGACAATTAACTGAGGGAGGTCCAGGCTGGACCCAGAGATGCCCTGTGAGCTGAGCGAAACAGGGCTCTGCATTTAGGTATCTCCTAAGTGGTGGACTGACTTAACCAACCTGATCTTTGTAACAATACAACAATGCAAAGGATCACACAAACTGAAAGCCACTGATATTTTAGGAAGAAATTATACACTTCTGAGCACTTCAGCAAGGTGAAATTAATGAAAAATCTAATGAGATAACAATTTTCAAGAAGAGAAATATTTATCAAATACCTCAGACTTTCCAAAATGTGTCAAAAAGGAAAGATCTCTTTCACTGAGTTCACATGAAATAAAATTGAGCATTCTGCTCATGCACAACAAATTCTTGGGGAAATCGTCCAAATTATTTGTGCATGGAATAAGACTTGTTTACATTGGACGTGCAGAGTTCATTTCAGAATTAAATATTTCACTCTAACTGGTATCTACTAATTTTGATTTTTAAAAGGCTTATAACTATTAAATATTTTCCTGCCTCTAAGAATTCAGATCTTATTTCTGAGAATAACTGAGAAGCAGCAACTCGACAGCAGATGAGCTGTGACTGTTATGTTATCAACATATTTGCCTGGAACAAAATAATGTGATGATCCCACTACATATTAAATTGCAAAAATTCCTTGAGTTTCATTCTGAAAAGTCTGAAACATTTTGATCAGGTTTTTCTTGCTATACAGAGGAATCTTGCACTACTGACCAACTCTGTAAAACGGAGCCATGGGAAGAATATGTATTTCTTGAACTTTCTTTTGCTGGGAGTAATACTGTCAGCTTTGAAGGCAACAGCCTTGCATCCTGTTGCTCTAATTTTATGCAGTCTATATTTCTCTCTAAATGTCCCCTAAAACAAGTAAGCAAGCAAACAAAAAAATCAGTAGAAAAAGAATAGGCGTCAAACTTTGGAAATATTGTCAAATATTAGTAAGGTACACTATTTTTCATGTATATTTGGATAGAGTCACTGATGTGATATATCATTTGATTTAGGATGGAAAAACATACAAAGACCAGAATTATAACTGAATATGTCTGTAAAAGAAAGTGGAATGTGAGGGTCTAATGTGCTATCAGAAATAAAAGTGAAAAACATTGTTTACCACTGATGAAACAGACCTTGTCTGTGCCCTTTTAATAGCAAGCAATTCACACAGCAATGAGCGCAAGAGAGAGTTCAGAGAGAATAAAATACTTGCCCATAAAAAGTGAAATAAAACTTGCAACCCATCTCAGGGTAACCTGTTCAGAGCTCAGACCTCTTTATGCAATTTATATGAATTTTCAGTAAAGACTCCAATATGAAGTTTGTAAGAAAATTACCACTTCTTGTAATACACTTAGTGTTTTCATTTGTTTGTGGTATTTTTTATTATTTTTAAGTAATGGATAAAATTAACATAATTAAGAATAAGCTCTCCAGGCTTATTCTCAGGTACTGATAATTTTCCATTAAGCAGGCACAAAATTCTTGGTTCTAAGGAGGAACAGACAAAAAATATAGCAGTAAAAATTAAATTTTTTTCATACTGGTTAGAGATGCATTAAGGTGTATAAGCTTTAGGGTCAGTATAAGCCTTGCTCAGCTTTCTTTAAAAGCATTGGGAGTAATAAAGACTTCCATTTTATCTTTGGTGAAATAATACTGCTGAAATATCACCTCATTTTTGATGTCAGCAGTGATTTCTTTTTACCTCCATGATGTCAAATGGGAATTATTATTATTAGAATGACAGTTTCCTAATGATGCTGTAAAAAGGAGAAACTGAAACTCTTCCCACAAAACATCTATATTCTGCTTTCTCCATAGGGCAAAGCAGATGGGCTCAACCACACACCATCTTTCAGACAAATCAAGAGGTGTGCTCAAACACTTAGAAACAAAAGCAACTTAAACATCCAGGAACAGAGGCATAATGGCTTGCTTTGTTACACAGTGGTAATGCACTCTGAAGAGAAGAGGACATTTACACTGCAGCAACCCTCTCTGGGAAACATGCTCTGAAACACTCATGACCAATTTTCTGTTCTAGACGGTAAAACCTGCAAATCCAGATCACTGTCCAGGAGCCATTGTCCCAGGTAAAGTCAGGGAATGAAGGCCTTGTGTGATGGCTCCTGTTCAACTATTAGCTTCATGTATGGCACACTGGGGGTGGACATATCTGAAATGCTTTGTGCCTTTTTTCCTCCCATTTTGTCATGAAGGACATTGCTTCATATGACACCAAAATATACCAATAACTTTGTCTTTAGAGCAAATGATGGGCTTGAACCTTATGCAAACACCTATTCATGAACAAAGTGAATAGCAGATGCAAACTGGAGCTATCTGCATCAGCAAATGGGGTATTTTGATTTCCTAACACACTTTGATCAAACATAAAGAGCTACAGTGAATAATGATTCATTTTTACATTTTACATTTACTTTTTACATTTACAATTTTACATTTACTTACTACATGTATTGCTTCAAAGTAGTTAGTAAAGTCTTTAGGGTGGACACATCTATGGCAGAAATGTAAATATATTAACCAAATTGAAAAAAAAAAAAAAAATCTCTCTGTAAAAATTCGGGGTGGTTTTTTAATATAAAAACAGCAAAGCTTGCAAGCTAGCTGCCAGACAAGGAATGGATGTTACCAGCCCTGCTCTTCTCCACAGGAAGGTGGCAGAAACAGCAGCCTCAGGAAGCTCCCCTGGGCTAAATCCAAGGGGCAGGAAAATGTGTTTTGCTAGTGGTACACTGCTTTGTTTTCTTTCTGAGGAAAATAATTTTGGACTAGGCATTCTATGGCCAGTTGAAGGCCAGTTGAGAGCAGGAGTTAATATTTTTTTTTCTTTTTTGTTTGTTTGTTTGGTTGGTTGGTTTTTTGGGGTTTCTGTTTTGTTTTCTTTTTTGGGTTTTTTTAAGTTTTTGTTGTTTCTTTGTTTTTTGTTTTGATGTAAGTTCTGCTGAACTTCACACTATCTGGTCTGAGGACTTTTTTCTTTGGCATCTCATTTTGTCTATTCAGGGCAACCATCAAAACAAAGGAAGTACCAGCCTGAGAAAATGAAGTGTGATGCATTGGAACACGGAGATGATTTGACAGTATTCATGTGCTAGGAAGAAAGGCTGAGGATGAAGTACAGCATGTAATCACAGTTGGCTCTGACACAAAAAGCCATTGTTATCTTTGGCAAGTTACTTGATATCTTGGTATGTTAGCACTTTCCAGATTCAGACGAGTGTTGCGAAAGTACATTCATTAATATAAATGACTTTATAAGCAACAGGAAAAAGACAATAAAACATAATTCTTCCCACAGGTAAGAACTGCACATAAAGGTAAAAATGTGGAAATCAATGTATGAGCCCGTTGTCTTTTTTTCAGCATACTTTTGACAAAAGCTGTGAACTGCTACAAATGGTAGAGATAAAAAGGCTAATAGTTTCTGCATTTGCACATCTAAAACCATCTTTAAATTATGAAAAAGAGGTGGGCCAAAATATCTACTGGCAGCAGTTATAAAACAGAGGCAGAGATGCAAGCAGCACCACCTCTCTGTCATAAGGCAAATCCTGGCATTGTGTGCTTTGCTTTGCTCCTGTGAAAGGCATATTCCCAGCCATTAACAGTAATCAGTGACAAACAACATTGGTGGATAACTTAAGAATACACTGTGGACTGAAGATCTAATTTTTTTCAGTAGGCTTTCCAACCTGGAAGCACAATACTGTTCTCCCAGTGTGCAATAAGAGGAATTTTCTGGTTCCCTCTCTGCTGAGAGCTCACTGCTCTCATCCTACTCACTGAGCTGTGCTATTACACTGCAGTGGGTCTCACGCTGCTCTATGAGTTCACATGTCTAGATAATTAGTGTTGCTTATGAAAGTGTATCCAACACTGTCTCTATGACTCAATAACACTTGGTTCTTGAAAGTACAGCAGATTTGGTTTGGAACTGCTCTCTGTCCATTTTGAATATTTTATTATGGATCAGAATAAACCTTGTTCTCACAGTTATATATACACTGACTTAAAAAAGGAGGCTTCAGAAATATATTGCCTAAAAACCAGAATCAAAGGCAATTACTTCTAATTTGGTGATAATATTATCTTTTTATATCCCTTATACTTTGATAATGGAATTAATGAAAATAAAAAATATCCCAGAAAGCAATCTGGGCTAACTCAATTTTATGTTTCCTTTCCTTCCAGAACACAGAGTTGATTTCCCTTTTACTCAGTTTGGAGCAAACCACAACTCTGAGGCCATCTGAACATTTAAGACAATATTCGAGGAGAAACACATGCTGATACAGATAGCAGGAATGCTACAGGTGCAGTCATTGAACAAAGCTTGAATCTTTCTTGTAAAGAAGATTGCTATTAGAAAGGCCTTTTAAATAACACTAGCTGGTTAATTTCAATAGTGTTATTGCAATAATGAATGCCTTACATATATTCATTTTTCCAGATGGTAGAACAGTGCTATAAATCCCATTTAAAAGATGCTCAGCCCTGAATTTTTTTTTTTAGAAGGTTGAATTCATGTCTACTGAATAGTTAAAAATAATTGTTTAATGTATTTAGATGCTGAGTGTGAACCAAGCTTTTCCAGACAGCTCTTCTAAATCTCAGGGTTCTATATCAAGGCATAAAATGAACCCCAGTCTCCTTAATCCGCTTGCAGACCATTATTTCTTGAACCATATCTTTATATCTACAAGTAGATACTTCATAAGATTCAGATTGGCCCATTAGTATTTTGTTCTTTTTCAAGTCAGGCTGCATCTTTACTAGCTAAGAGACTTCCTTTTGACAAAAAGGTCATCGATTTACATGGGTGAATTCTCGATCAGTTCTTTCTCACTGACAAATTACCTTTAAGACTTCCCAGGGCTGAAAAGTCTGGGGAATGCGTGTGCTGACATTTAGAAAACTCTTCACATAATGCTTCCTGATGTTGGTTTCTTATTCCTTCTTCACTCAATTAAAGAGGTGTGGCAGTAACCACGTGATAAAATACTAAATTCTGCAGTTTTCTTTCTTCTTACAGAGAAAGGTCAGGACATCTTTCTGGGACTGAGTAAAATACTTTGACAGAAAAAATTTCAAGGGGGAAAAATATTAGAAGAGGAGGCAAAAATTTAGGCTAAGCTGTACAGTGGGATAAGTGAATTCCCTCATTCAGAGAAGGGAATGAAATCTGTCTCTAACACAGGCCACATCCAAAAAATGTACCAATCATTAGACTGTTCCCTGCCTTCCCTTTCCTCCTCCATCCTATCTCCCTGAAGTAGAAGGTGGCTTTCTACAATGACATATTGGGTCCTTACAGTGATTTTTGAGTAGCGACATCTTGTTTCTGAATTCCAGGTGAATCTTTCATTTGGATGAGAAACAAACATTTCTTTTTTGGATTGAACCAAGAGAACAATATCACAAAGCGAGTTGAATGTAACTTTGTGTTTCTAACACAGTTTTTGACTCTCTTGCCTTTTTGGATTAATGAATCTAAGTTCTGCCAAAACCTGAACTTCAAGTGCTCAACTAAAATGTGCAAATCTTGCCCAAGTTCTCTGAAAACAAGTCCTCAAGTTCTTCTAAAAACAAAAAGAAATTAAACAGTGAATAGAGACAGGAATAGCATGAAAAAGACTCATAGTAGAACCATGACAAGCATAAAATTTCAACAAAAAAATTTAGATTTCCATCTTCAAAATTGTCTTTCAAAGAATCCTAATTTTATTATTTTAAATACCAAATCTGAGAATACAGTCTCAGAGAATGTTTAATTTTAAATGAGTTTGTAGAAAGATAACATTGTAAAAAAAAAAAAAATCATGAGGACTACAAGACTAGTTTGTGAAGACACTTTTCTGGAGTTTTAAGTATTATTTAAAATATTTGGATATACCTCATACAGCTGATGATGAGGTATAGCTAACCAAAATTACATCATCCGTAACTGAACTGCAGAAATGAGATGCTCAACAAAATTTCCAAATTTCTAAACTAAATTTACCAAACCAATTTTTTTTTAATATAGCAATTTAGTTATTTTTATGCATTATGTCCACTGCAAGGGACTGCCTGAAAGTTTTCTAGGGTGTCCTTAACTCTGCTGATGGGTCTTCAAGATCTTTAATTGCCAACTTATTGGGAGAAGGAGAGGCAACATATGTTGGTTATACCAAATTCAGAGATTGCCACAGTGACAGTAAAAGTACAAGGCAATCTCATGTTTGCTTATCCACCTCTGCAATAGCTTATAATGAGAGTGCTGTTCCATAAAAGAGTAGAAGAGTATGGATGGATATATACTAGCACCTCTGATGAGCTGATGAGTTGCAAACAGCTGGACACTACTGACTGATGCTGTTTGATGCTCTGGCTACTTCTTGATCCCATTAGTTAAGCTTTGTCCAAGAGAAAAGTCATGAGAGACTGAACAAAGAAAATTCTAGCACTATCTGACAGGCAAGCAAACATGACAAAACAATAATAGGATACTGCAGAGGAGTAGAAAATGTATCACTGGACCTGAAAAAAGTGATTTTGAATTAAAATTAGCTTTGACATATGACTGATTAAATCAGATAGTAGAAAAGTTGAAGTAGAAGTTGGGATAACTTTTAAGTGGACAGAACTGTGACCATCAAAGGGAGGACAAAAAAATGAAAAAGGAGGTAAAATGAAGATAAAATCAAAATTAAATACAAAACCATCTTTCACTGATGAGAAAAGAAATACTGAAAAAATAGGAAGATGTGTTACATTTTCTGTGGAGAACAAACAGTAAGTCTCTCCAGCATGTATCTCAGACAACAGCTGCAATGGTAATAAATTCTGAATTTTGCAGTGAATGGAATTATAACTTTTTTCTTTCTATTTGTTTTCCATGTGTTTTATCAGTTACTAAATTTTATTTCACTGTTTTTAATGATTTTAAATTTATTAACAGAAAAATTAATAACTCTCTAGTACTGTATGTAAACTCTTTTCCTGCAAGCCTCTGGGCCTAAGAGTATTAAGAATGGGAAATTCTAATTCAAGGAGAGTGCTGGGGAACAATGAAAGTGAAAGAGAGAGGAAGGATTAATAATGTAATCACTTTTCCACTTACACTTTTAAGGTAACATAATTCATGGAAAAAGGCCATTACCTCCATCTTTACATGTAATTCAGAACTAGTTATATCAGTTCAGGAAGGGACTATAAACAGGGTTCATTTCATGTCAGAATTGTCAAGAGCAGGGTTTCTTTGAGGCATACATATGTGAAAATTTATCAGTCTGATTTTTGTTTCAACATTTCTTTTGATGGAAAATTAGTTTTGACTAGATCAACCTGAATGATTAATCAATTTCATTCTTGGACTGTTTTCACTTTCATGTGATTTTACTAAAACAGGGACCACTCATTCTGAAAATTGACTAAGCATCTTGTCGACCACCTCAGTCATTTGCTGTCTACAGGAATTGTTCACCAGCAGTCCTCAAAGCACGGCAAAATGATGATGTGGTTCTGAGCTCAGCAAGAGTTTGGATCAAGACACAACTGCTTCACAAAGATGAAAAAATTTTGTCACTGCTGGAGGACTGAATCCATGGGGAGCTGAACACCTCTGACAGAGCTAAAATCTGACTCATAACACAGACAGTTCTTAGCACACTGCTCCCAGTGAATGATCGAACGCTGATTATGGGGTTACCCCTGAATCCCCTTATGAGAGTTCAGGGAAGGGGTTAGCCAAGAGCCCTTGCATTTTACAGATGGAAAATTCAGTGTTCTGTCGCATTCTGAAGGTATGAGACAGTTATTCTTAGTCAGCCTGCTCCACCAGGATTTCCTGCAGGAACTCTGCTGCACAGATCCCAGCTGGCTCAGGTTTTCCTGTGCAAGTGGTGAAGTACTTCCAGGAACCTCTGATGCAGAACTTAGCCAGCTTTTCCCACAATCTTTGTTAATATTATGCTGCTATTTTTTCCTGTGGATGATTTCTTATAGATGTACATCCATAAGGCTCATGAATCTTCCTTAATTTTGATAAAATACATACCTTAATGAATTCAAGAGACCTTAAGTTTGTTCTAGTACCAAACTTTTAGAAATCAATGACTAAGATTCATAAACTCTACAGTGGAAGAGTTTTATTATGCTTGTCTGATACACCAACTGATGTTTAAAATGTTTAAACAAGGCAGTTCTTAAAACTCAGCTAAAAGGATATTCACTTGATCCAAGTCTTCTGAAATGAATGTACTTTTTTTCTGTGGCTGGCTGTGGCCGTGGATAATGATCCTTCCATGGAACACAGAGTGCCAATAAGCATGCTTTTGAAAAACTGTCAGAGTGCAATTCATATTGCTTGACACAGCTGAATTCAGCCAAACACTGTCAGTTACAAAATCCTTAAAAACATCAAACAGCAGAGGAGCTGCACATCTATTTTTACACCTGCCTAGGGCTTGTACACTGTTTATGCAATTTTACTCAAGCTGACTTGCCTCATGAAAAAATTTGGAAAAACTCCAATGTTTTATTTACAGGCATTTTTATTTGGTATTATACTTTTTGCTTGTATCCATTAATTGTTTTAAGGAAAAACTGGCTAAAAAATGATAACTGATCTTTGAAAACCAATTTTGCTGTACTTTGTGCCATCTCAGTTACGGTTTTAAGTGTTTTCATAAGGCATTAGCAATTCTTTGAGAAATTAAATTGTATCTATATGAAAAATACTACCATGTCTTTTGAGTCAAGGGTCTACTGTGAATTTCAAAAAATGTACTGTAATGAGTAAAAACCCCACCTAGTATGTCTTATTCTGATGTTGGACTAACATTAAATTGTCAGGAGTCCAAGAGAGAGAATGACAGAGTCACTCACATGCCTTCCTTTTGTTCCTACCTACACCTGGCAAAAAAAGTGAGACTACAATATCCACAGACAAATTATCTATGTTTACCAACTATTATTTAATCAAAAATATCCAGCAAAGCAAGTTCTCTATCAATCTAACTCTGTCCGAGCCTGGGTGGACCATGCCTAATCATGAGAATTAGTTTAACTTCAATGACCTGGAGAAGAAGTGTGGTGCTCTTCACACCCTGGGGGAAATGAGACCTGACAGGCTTGAGAGATGGGCCCGTGTGGACCACTTGAAGTTCAACAAGGACAAGTGCAAGGTCCCTGGGCCTGGACAATCCTAAGCACAAATACAGGCTGGGTGGAGAACGGATTGAGAGCAGCCCTGAGGAGAAGGACTTTGGGATGCTGGAGGATGAGAGGCTGCACCTGACCGGGCAAGGTGTGGTCATAGACTAGAGAGCCAAACGTGTCCTGGGCTGCATCAAAGAGAGTGTGACCAGAAGGGCAAAGGAGGGGATTCTGCCCCTCTGCTCTGCTCTGCTGAGACCCCACCTGCAGAGCTGCATCAGCTCTGGGGTTCCCAACATAGCAAGGACATACACCAGAGTAGGGCCATGCAGAAAGGCTGAAAGAATTGGGGTTGTTCAGTCTGAACCGAAAGACTGTAGGTTTAGATTAGATACGAGGAAGAAATACTTTACCGAGAGGGAGATAGACACTGGAACATATTGTCCAGAGAAGTGGTGTATATCCCATTCTGGAATTGTTCAGGGCCAGGTCGATGGGGCTGTGATGGTGTCCCGGCTCATGCCAAGGAGGCTGGAACTAGATGATCTTTAAGACCCCTTCCAGCCCAAACCATTCTATAACTCCGTGATGTGCCAATTGATTGACTGATTGATTGATTGATTCATTCATTCATTCACTCATTCTCCTTTTTCCTCCTAAGACACTTCAGTGTCAGTAAACTTCCTGGTCTTGGTACCTCCCAGACTTGTAAGCATGAACAAGTACTCAGTGCATTCTTTCAGGTGTTGACAATTAAACAGGACACAGATCAAAACTTGTGGTGCCTTAAGAAACCACTGCTTTGGGCTTAAAACTTCTACTAGCAACAACTTTAATCATCCTGACCCAGAAACCATTCCAGAGAAGGATTCCCAGTCCTCTCTTTAGCCAAGATTTCTGCTAAATTTTTACTTCTCAGGTAGCTACCAAAATGCTACATTAGAGAATTTATTGGGAAATGTGAGTTGGAGAATTTTACTGTAAAGCTTCTCTAAATCTTCCTCTGTAAACTGTAAACTGAAAAACTGTACCAAAATGATTATGAAAGCTTTTAAATGAACATTGAAAAACAACTTCTTTAAATACCCACACATTCTCAGGCTTACTTTCTTGCACCACTCTTTTATCTTGTATAAAACTTAACGGATGACATATTTCATTCCACAAGTTGACAATGTTAAAAATGTGCTATTCCTTCTAGTTTTAGTATACTGCAAAGCCAGCGATAGCTACAGGCACTATGAGCGATATACAACTGAAGAAAAATGAGATTACTGCTGATAAGGAACAAGAGACTTTCATATCTTAAAAGAGTCTGAAATCCAGCAAATAAGATCCCCAGCAGCAGATGCCCCTCAGACAGACAATGAAAGAAAAATGGTGGAAAAGTACTCATTGTGGCTTGTTGTTTCCTACAGCTGGAATGGCAGCAAAATGAAATAGCATTCTGCCTGCATGAAGAAATCCTGCCTCTCTGGGAAAAAACATAACCCAAAGATGACTAACAGTCTAACAAAATGAGCAGTAATTTTCCACTGTGGGAAAAGTGATGTTACTCTGACTCACCTCCTTTGGTAAAAGATACCCTTACTTTGGAAGTGTTGCTCTTTTGAAGGTTATCATGCTGTTACCATCACCGTTTATCATAATAATGATCAATTTAATGGAGGTGTAGTACAAAAGCCAAACCTCAGGCTGGAAACATGTATTAATGATTCTTTAACAAAAGGAATGAGACATATGCAAATGTGAAACAGCTCTTCTCTCTGTCTATTAAGGTGCTCCTGGAACATGAATGAACATAATTTCAAGATGTCAATATTTCATGCTGCAGTGCAACCCTTACCTTGTATCCTGATGATTTGATGTGCACTCCTCGCTTGGTCAGTGTAGATTTCATTCGGATGAAAAAAGAGCGCTCTAGAGTGTTGTCAGTGGTTAGTAAACTGGGGTTTGTAGATTCCACTAGGGAATAGAAAAAATACATATACACATAATTTAGATTTTATACATCCCCTCTAAGCTATTTTTCAGGTGCAATCCTTGAACTCACTAAAAATAAATGACTGATGGATGCTAAGAGAGTTGTAATCAATTTACCTCATTTAGAAAATGTTTATTTAGCAAAAAAAAAAAATTACAAAAATATACATATACTCAGTATGTCTCATTTTCAAGCTATTTTTCCCATAGAATTTTTAACAGAGATTGTCTCATTAACTCTTTCCTGCACAATTTAGGTATGACTGGAGTTGGAGAGTATGCTTCTAGAATGTTTTAAAAACTGTTCTTTAGTATTTTGCAAAAGGCAAAGTCTCACTGGGGTAGCAATTCTCTCCTGAAATAGGCTACAAAGTCTGCAGATTTTTATTCCCAAGTCTCACTCCTCAACTGCAATGACACCTGAGTCTCTGCTGGGTTTGTGTGCCTTGGTTTCCACATTACTGAAGGGAAATTAGGGCCTTTATTATCAATAAAGCACTAAATCTGAAGGCAAGAATTCTCAAGTAAATGACATATTATTATTATTATTATTATTATTATTATTATTATTATTATTATTA
>JAHLSL010000007.1:22776419-22816419 GCA_025920805.1 Petroica traversi
ATTATTATTATTATTATTATTATTATTATTATTATTATTATTATTATATTATTGTCATAATTTAATCAATTATTGGTGATTATTTATTCCTCAATGAAATATCTTTTTAGCCTGACTAAAGGAAATTACTTCCTTACCTGCACTTCTCCCTCCCTTAACTGTAACCACTTAAAAGACTTAAGATTTTTAGTATAAACCATGATAAAATAGCACCAGCACTGAGGTATTCTTTATACAATCGTTATGATTACTATTTTTTAGCCCTGATAATCAACTTATCCCCAAAATACTGTTAATAGGAAAATTCTGGAGCAGCTTACAATAAACATGCATTATTGGAGATAAAAGAAATTTCAGTTTTAGGGAGGAATTAACAAGGACTAAAAAAAAGATTTTGAAATTGTACTTCTATTGTTTAGGAGAACCATACAAACTACTAGTAGAAAGTGTTTAAGTATTTAAAATGCATTTGTTATGCAGTCAACAGAAACACAAGAACTTGTTTGTGAGCTAAGGATTATACTGAATTGTCCTTGATTTAATGTGGTCAACTTGTCTTGTGTTTGTGACATTTCAGCTCCATTGTGATAACTGACAACAGTGCCCCTTTCTTTAGTGTGTCTCTTAAGATTTTTTTGTTTTAGAGAGCATGAATTTGATGTCATTTTAAATGTACAGCTCTTTATCACTCGAGGGAAAAGCAGAGCCATGTTATATTTAGTACTTTCATTTCTTCTGATTAAATATGAATTACTATGAAATTTTTCTCATCATCTAACACACCATAATACGCCAACAGCTTTTTAATACACTATATAAGCACAAACTTCTGCTCTAAGAGTTTAATTTGCCCCTCTAATCCAATCACATCAACCTTATTTCTCTTATCAGAGATTCCCATTTTGAATTAAATGAGCTCATTAGTTTTAATCAAAAGCAGAGAGATCAAAACTTAAACGTAAATGCTTTAGATCAGAACTGTCAGTCAGCCGTGCAGTTCTATTTTACTAAAACACAAGATCAGAGACCCTTAGAACCAATTTTTTCTCGTAAGGGATGCCAAGAGCTTGAAGATGCTATATCCTTTTTTTTTTCTCCCAAGGACAGATTATACATTTAAGGTTAGACTTAATTTAGAGTATTTTTTTCATCCTGGTGGAAATGGGAAAGTATGCAATTCTGCTGTTGTCTCTTTCACATTTATTGGTGCAAGTCCTTGGAGACCTGAACAAATGTGAAGCCATCACAGTCCATGCGACAAACATGTCCTCAAAAAATTCAGCTCTGTTCAGCAATATCACATAAGAAATAAAACTCTGAAGGGAAAGATATGTTTCAGGGTGTGGGACAGTGAAACCCTGAAACAGCAGCCGAAGTCACCCAGAGAGCAGCAGTGCTGGTAAGATGGGGATCATAATTAATTATTATTTTTATTGTACAGTACAGTGCAGTAGTTAAAGAGTACATTAAGAAACCACAGCATGGGTGCTTCCTGCTGTGTGAAGAAATGCTAAAATCAGCTTAACAAGTGTAGTTGTAGTCCAGCACATTATGCTCTAGCACAGGCAATAAGTAAAATATGTCCTCCTGTGTTCTAATGGTAATTACCTAAACATACAGAAGTCATGCTAATTAAACACACAATATCTTATGCTTAAAAAAGGATCAGACTGTAATACGTATGAACTGCTCACAAAAAATGGAAATTAAAATTTCTCTTTCATTCACAGTTAAATGAAAGAAAGGATAACAAGTGACATACAGTAAAGAGTATTTGGTATTGCTATTTTTTGGGCTCTTTAATCATATATCATAAGATTAACATAATTTTGCTGTTATTATACTATGTACAAACCTGTACATCTCTATAAGTGAATTTATAAAATGCACATATTTTACCCAACAGACTGGAACAGTGTCATATAAATTTGTATTCTGAAGTGTTTGATTTTCTTTAACAAAAAGTATCTGAGAGTGTATGTGTGAGATGGGATTAGTTACCTAAAAGTCCAGAACAGCTTATGAACAGCATTTTGAATTTCTCTCAAGAGAGAACCATTAGGGCTGATAGTGCAAATCTGCATTCAGAGTTGCACCCACCCACAGCAGATACTGTAACAATGCTGATGGCAATTATGCATGCAGGATTTTTAAAAATAGGATGTGTACAGAACAGATCCATTGATGTCAGTGAGATTTGCACAGGAATATATGGAATATAGTCCATTATGTGTTCTCAGGAGATGGTTTTACATGCCTATCACTGAACCTTTTCAATTTTGTTTTCAATTATGTCAAAAGAGACTTGCAATCCGAGGAATAGCAAAATGAAACTCTAGCAATTAATTTTTTGTTTTTAAAAAAGTTTATAATCTAAAATGTTTAAAAAAACCCTGAAATAAACAAGATCCACTTGGCTTGATACTGTAAAAACTAAAGGTGTCTTTTTAAACTGAAAAATAAGGCTTCTGGCTTGAATTTACTGAGTTTGAACCTACTGTTGAGTTATAAACTTCTGAAACTGTGAGTTTAGAATGCTAATTATGTGATAAAAGTCAATGCTTACTGCATGTGAATTAAAGTATTTTACACTGTCAGGCTTAGAAGTATAAAAAATAAGTCTGGGTTGTCTTTGCAAAGCAGGTAGCTGTGTACTCTGTTGGGAAAGCACTTGCCTTTGTGTGCCCTTAAACATCTCCAGCAGATAAAGGAATAAACCTCTTCTCTTTCCACTCCCAAAGCTGATATTGCAGGATGAGATTTCTAGACACAAGGAATGCATTTTCCATTTCAAAGGGAATGAAGCTGAAATCCACTGTACCCATACGGAAGTGTCACAAATATTAAAAAGGTTAAGTAAGAGGCACAGAGGCAAATGGGAAGATATTATGAAATAGCAGTCAATTCATAAAAGTATTTTGTTGTCTTCTTAACTTACTGAGATTAGCTCTGTTGGTCAGAGCATGGTACCAGTAATGCCAAGGTTGTGGGTTTGACCCCATTCACTAAGGATCTGGACTTGATGATCCTTGTGGGTCCCTTACCAATCAGAATATTCTGTAACTCTGTGAACTTCCATGATTCTAAGCATTCTTGTGAACAGACCTTGTATTTCTGACCCTTCAATGGGCTTTTCTTTGGGAATAATCTTGGCCCCAGACCCCACAAACCAGTCATGCACCATTTAACTTCACATGCTGGAAGAGACCTTCTGATTCTTCTGATGGGACAAAACATGCCCATAAACTGAGGCCCATGGTTCTAATCCTGCAGGGATGTGCAGAGGTGCTGTACACCTGTGTGCAGTCTCCCTACTTTAATGCCATAGAACAAAACAATGTAAACCAATGCAAATAATTGCTCTTACACAGCAATAGCACAACTACTGTCCCTATGAGTGATTCACAAGCACATTCAGATTCAGAAAAAATTTGTCCCCCAGGAAAAAAAGAAGTTCCACATTTGATTTATGTCTTAAATAACAAAAAGCTGTGACAGTAGGCTGAATAATGTTCACCAGCTTCTGGGTTTTTTTTTCTGACATGCATTAAAAATAATTGAGAGGAGAAAAAAATGCATTTTTGCATGCCAAAAAGAGAAAAGATAGGCTACTCATTCTTAGGAAGACAGGAAGTTATAGAGGGAAAACCAAGAAGGAATTTGAGGAGATTGGTGGAAAAAAAAACAACCCTTACGGTTTAACATATTTTCTGGATTTTGAAGCATTTTAGGAAGCTTTCACCTGGCTTTCATTTCTCTTCCTTGAAAACATATGTCCCTACATCTTTAAAGAGACATTCTCAAACACCAACTCTACAGCCAGAGAAACAAAATAAGACAACTTACAAAACAGTAAGAAAAAGGGAGCTCTTTTCCTGTTATCTTCTACACTTGCAAATATTTTCTCACATTTTCTTAAAGTCTTATAAATCTTTGCATAGGGAGCTGAGAATCATTATGTTTAGATGAATAATTAGGTAATATAAATCTATCATTTTCAATTGGACTAGATGCAGTTTTTAGATGTTTCTATTGTGCATCTGTGCAGTTTATTTTCTGTAACCAGGCATTAAAAGACTAAGAAAATCTGACCTTGAGTACTTAACTGTCTTTAATCAGAAGACTGACTCTCAAAAAAACACTATTTGCCAAGATCATTCTCTCTCAGTATCTTACAGTTCAAATTTGATAATTTTATAAACTAGAAGATAGATTTTCACAACTACTAACCCAACAAATAAAATTCAAAATCTGCAAGTTAAGACAATTTATTTCCAACAGGTGCAAGTTACTATACTTAGCAACTGTGCAAATGAATGGTCCTAAGTGAAGTGGGTTCAGGCTGATTGCAGGCTGAACATGGCAAATACTGGAAGCAAATATTTGTTCTAGGAAACTGCTGAAGATTCCTGGACTACCTGGGTGAACCATTTTGGCCTGTTTATGGACACTGGCAGCCTGCTTGGAGACCAACTAAAGAGCACAGAGCTAGCAAGTCCTGTAGGGGCTCTCTTGGTCCCACCAATGTGCTCAGCACCTTGTGAAATCAAGGATTATATGAACTATTTATTTAACATTGTGGGGGGCAGAGGCTCTTTCATTCTTCCACAGCAATAGTGTTTAGGAAGGAGGAATAATATTTTTGCTGTAAGCTGTCCTTCTGTCCTGTTCCCAACAGGAACTTGAATTCCTGAATAACCAGACTTGGGTCTGAAATTCATGGTACTTGTAGGTGCCTGGGTAAAACACATAAAATTTCTGTTTTGCTATTTACTGAAAAGCTGAAGAAGTCAAGAATTGGACCCAGATTTTAGGTGACTTAGTTCCATTCTTTCCTTTACACAGGGGGAATAATACTGGAATCTTGATAAGGCATCACTCAAAAGGGGAAGATTCAGGGCAGCTCTTTCAAAAGAAATGGAAAGAAAGATGACTTCTTATAAAAAATTTATATCAAGGTAATGTTTACAGACAAGATAATAAACTGTTCTTTTTTGTCACCTTACCTCCAAGATGAAGACAATTCACTTTTCATGACCTGTAAGCCTATTAGAAATTCAAAGGCATATAAACTCTAAATGCTTTCAGACTTCTGTTGAAAGCTAGATCATTTAATGTTTTTATTCGTTGGTTTTTTCCCTACTCTTATCTCCCCAAATTTTCCAGATCAAATGATTGATGGTATATCCCTAGGTTGTCTTAGCTAAATTCCTTAACTTTTTGCAAAGAATTTGACATGGAAGCCTTACATGTAATATATTTATTTCACTTGTTAAACAATTTTTTAAGGATATGCTATATATATATTTTCATCTAGAGATATTAGTATTTTTATAATCCCTGTAATTACTGGGCTATGGTCCACGAGTAATGGTGCACGCTGTTAAGCTTAGATGCTGGAAACTGGAACAACAAGAGAATAACTCAGATATATTCAAGTTTTTTTCAATGTGATAAAATAGTCCATGTATTCTGGCAAAACACAACTCGGGTAAGTAGCAGTGAATTTAGTTACAACAGCCAAGAAAATGAGAAAATTTGCTTAATATTTGATCTACATGCATACTATAGTTTTGACACAAAAATGGCTGAATCTGCAGAGAAATAAGCCATGCTTTGGAAAGCTACCCTGTACATATAATGAGCTTACCCTGTTTGCTTTTTAACTCGACTATGCCCATGTAGTGACTATACTTATGTAGGAGAAACTGGAGTAAAAACTCACTCATAGGCATTTCCATGTATTATCAGAGAAATTTTTGAGTGATCTATTATCCTTGCAGAACCAAATTAATCTGAACTACCCTTATTGGACTAATAACCACAGAATTAAAAATGGTTTGGGTTGGAAGGGACCTAAAAGACTGTCTAGTTCCCACCCCGCTGCCATAGGCAGGGATACCTTCCAGTAGCCAGGTTGCTCAGAGCCCATCCAACGTGGCCTGGAACACTTCCCAGGGATGGGGCATTCACAACTTTCTGGGCAAACACAGTGTCCCCCTTTCTCATAGTAAAGAATTTTTTCCTCATACCTAATCTAAACCGTCCTTCAGCTCATGACCATACCCCCTTGTCCTGTCACTGCACGCCCTTGCAGAAACTCCCTCTAGAGCTTTCTTGTAGCTCTTTTTAGCTACTGGAAGGCTGCTCTAAGTTCTCCCTGAACCCTTCTCTTCTTCAGACTGAACAATTGAATTCTCTCAGCCTTTCCTAGTAGGAGAGGTGTTCCATCCCTCTAATCATCTTGTGGCCTTCCTCTGAACTGTGCCCCTCTCCCATATAAGTCCATGTCCTTCCTGAGCTGAGGACCCCAGAGCTGGATGCAGCACTGCAGGAGGGGTCTCATGAGAGTGGAGCTTTGCTGGCCACGCTGCTTTGGATGCAGCCCAGATCAGGGTCAAGTATTGCTTTATTTAATGCCTCAAAGCTTTCTTTCTTGTGCATCTCCTTCTATTTCTTCTTCTTCTAGTCTAGAAACATCGTATCAGGCTATTAATTCCCAACATACGCAATTTACCTCCCATTTCAACTTTATTCCACAGAACTCTTTATATATCTGGTAAAATAAAGAATGAGTTAAGAGCCAGGGCAGAGCTATAAATAAAGTATTGCCAGGATGAAGCTATGAATAAGATTTTTGTTACACTATAACATTGAAAGACAGATTTTACAACAAATTTTGGTATGTCAGTGATCTATGAAAGACATGGAGCTATCTTATCTGTTTGAAAACAACACAATAAAGGTTTGTTATTAACAGAACTAATAATGGTAGGAAACTTTAACTCTGAAAAGCGTTTGGAAATGTTACAGTCTACTGCGCTTCAATCCATTAACTAAACACTCACAAATGTACCCATGCTCATCCAATGGACTGGAATAACTCTCAAAGAATGGTACATAAACCATCCTGCGTGCAAAGCTCAAACTTCCCTCTACACTTTCACAACTAAGGTTAATTTATTTTAAATGGAATAAATAATCTGACCTGACCTGTTGACTTGGTTTCATATGAGGTCAGCAACACTCATACATTTTCAAGGTTCAATGGAAGTCCCAAAGAAAATTAGCACTGTGATATAATTTTCGTATTGTTTACTTAATTTGCAGCAATTCTAATAAAGTTTGAAGCAGGACACACCCAATGAAGAGTGTAGTATTATGTATAAGAATGCAACTCTGTTAAGGAATGTTTATGGAGAAAGGAAACTGGGAAATGAGAAAACAAGGGGGAAAAAAGAGACACTGACTAGTTTTGAGGGTAAAAACTTCACTGAATTCCCCAAGGGCCTTATGGTCCTGTGAGGAATAGAGGAATAGATGTTTAATCTCCTTTGAGATGTGTCTGGTTTCCACAACTTAAATGATCATTATCCTTACTGAGCAGTGTCTTATGAACAATTTTGAGCATTTTGTTTCAGCACAAAATTGCCCTTAAATGCTGATGTTGTTCCCCCTCTTTCCTGCACTAGAAGGACTGGGGGTATTTTTTATTTCTTGCTAGTTTTCTGCTCCTGCCTAGTAACTTGTGAATCATTAACTGACACTACAGAGCATAGCTGTGAAAATAACTGTGGTTTAGAGCTGCCAATAATGGCCCACTAAAGTTCCTTCCCAGCACATGGCATAAAAACACCTCCAACAAACATTAAAAAGTCCCTTCTGATGTTGCTTAACATTGCCAGCCTGCTTGGGCTTAAAAAGCACAATAAAGAGGTTTCTTTCCAGATTTTCATATGCCAAATGGGAGGTGCTTTTTGGTGAAGCTTTTCCCTCAGGGAAGGGAGAGCAGCTGAGTTACCTCATGCTGCAAAGTCGATGTTTGGATGATCCCACTCTGGGGAAACATACGCAAGTGCCACAGTCAAGCTGCTGCTAGTGGATATGTCTGTACTCAGCAGCTAAGCAGTGGGAAAGTTCAAGAGAAAAAAAGGAGCATCATAAAGATACTCTTTGGGAGCACATGACATCCAGCAAAAGCCATTATGCAGCAGCCTGAGTATGCCAAGGAACAACAGTATGAATACAAAAAGTGAGTGTTTGAAGTCTTAGTGGAATTCCCTGAAAATATAGCCACTTGAGGAATCTATTTCTTCACAAAGTACCTTTTGTGCTGCTGGGATATTTGGGGGATTCTATTTTCAATACCTGTGTTCTGGATCTAGTGGTGCAATGCTTTTATCACGACTATAAAATGGTTATGAGCCAATTCCTCATATGAAACAGTCAGTAACAGTGGGGCTTTTTTATGACAAACATGATGTCAGACAAAGGGCATCAGGACTTAGTCTTTGTACTACAATACAAAATAACAATACATAAACACCTTTGTGAAAGCAGCTTGAAACCCCATGTTTTCTATTAAAAAGTCATGTTCAATCTTCACTGTTGATAGAACAGAATAGCTAACACAGAGAACACTGTATATCAAAAAGGTCAATAGTTATTATGAGCTACAAATATATTTTTTTCCATCCTTCAGGCTGTTTAGCGCATATCACAGCATGAGCAGCTGTCTTCTTTAATGCTTTTAAAATTAGAATCCCAAAGAGGAAGAAAAAAATTACATTTGCAATGATTGCTCTTTGCTTTTGTAAGTTTACTTTAATACACTATTTTATATACATGAATCTTCCATGCAGCCTAACCAAGGGGCAGTAACTGGTTGCTAGTATCTACTGGATTGTTACATCAGTGCATGTAGAATCCTGACCAAAAAAATCATTGCACAAATTGTGTAACCTTGTTGAATAACCTGTCTAGAAAAGTATGTAGCTACTGGGCATATGTTTAAACCAGGCAAGTGCACACGTGCAAACACAGACTGATCATTACAAACAGTTACTGGCTTAGCAGCAATAAACAGAGGGGGCCACCTGACCTACCATTTACTTCCCACACACAGAAAAGGGGGGGGAAAAAAGGGTGGTAACACTGTGGCACCATTTGACTTCTTATATTTTTCGAACATGGCAAGCTTCTGGGTACATCTTTGCTAACAGTGAACAACTACTTAACACTGCAAAGAGGTTTCCACTCTCTTCTTTGGATTTCAACCATATTGGCTCTATCAAACTGTTCCACTTTCCAAGTTTAAATTTTATCTGGACGCATATTGGTGTGTCAAATGCAAATAAGTAGTCTATAAATAATTGCAGCATGGAAGTCAAGAAATAATTTTCTTTATAAAACAAATTTTTTGCTCATTTAGAATGATGCAATGATAAAAACTCATGCAAGTTGGATTTACGCACCATATGCTGCCAAGGGAAAAATACGTATATTTTCCCTTTTGCCTAGAACATTGCCTAGAAGAATGTTTTCATCATATGTTTTATGTTTTGTTCACAGATAACTTCATCACTGGACAGTCAGTGGCAATAAGTATGGTGCTAAGCACCATGTCATGTCTTCATAATTCACAATGTAGTCAAGTGACACTTTTAAAATGTAAGAAAACATAATTTCGCACAGAGTCTACTTATCTCTATCGAAACCAGGTTTAACTAACATTGATATTTAAAAAACAAAAAGAGAGAAAAATTAAGAAATATAGCCTTTCTCATACTTTGCCAAAAACGTGGCACTTAAAAAATCCCATAAATATAACATAAACATGAAAATACTTATGTCCTCAACACCGTGCATCTAAATGTATTTCAGAGCACTGTTAAAATTTCCATCTTCACAAGATTCTCTGTGCAATTGTCCCTTCTCATCTGTCACTTAGCCACCCCATGACCTGTTCCAGGGTGAGATGAATCAGACAGGCTGCTAATCCTGCAGCTTCTGAGGGATTTGCTAGCACAGCTGGCAGAGCAGTACTGCTGCTGTTGGGATGTACTGCTCAGCTGGCAGGGCTTTCAGCAGCAGCCCTCACCTCCAGCACTCACATCCTGCCTGAAGAAAGGGTAAGAGACCCAACAGCCCAGGTTTCTCTACAGCTCTGTCCCTTATTAGATCTGCTGCCTTGTTCCTCCAACAGTGTTTTCTCCTCAGGGCAGCATATTAAATTAAAATAGGGTGACAATATTCCTAAGGTACACCAAGAGACTTCTTATACAGATAAGTTAGCACTTATAGATTTCTTTGCTTATGCAGAATTTATAAAAAAGCTGAAAATAATGACAAGTGCTATTCCATTGAAATTCAAAAAGAGTTGAGAACAAGTATCTCCAAAAATGACAGACTTGAGGCTGCTGAAGAAAAAAACCCCTGGGGGTAGTTTCTGTTGCTGCAGCCATGCATTATTCTTAGAAAACTATTCACTCAAATTATTTAGTAAAAACAAATGTCAAATGGACTGGACATCTTACTTTCATTATATTTTCTGCCTTTATCTATTTATTTTACACTGTGGAATTAAGAAGGTTTTTGACAGACATAATCAGAACCTGTCATATAACACAGGAAATAGCATGTTAAAAAATCAGCCCACACTGCAGATATTTTGGCATATTTATCACAAGGCTTGAATAGTAAACACTTAACTGACAGAATTCTGGGGTGTTTTTTGGCTTTATTTTAACAATGGGAACAATGACTTTTTTTCCCCATAACTCCCCTTCAATTCAAGCGCTAAACAAAACAAGGCCAGACCCATGATAATTGGGATAAGGTGATAAATAAAAATTGTTCTTCCTATTTTTGGTAATCCCTTTTTCTTTCTTCAGTGTTTGCAAACTGAGTAAATTGGAGAATGAGCATGTAGACACAGGCAGAACACGGTATGACTGGTGAAATTTCCATGGTACAGTATTTTCTGAGTTTTTCTCAGTTAAAATTTTTCTACATTGTATCTTCACAATCCTGGAGCTTGACTGTTTCTTTTTTCTCCAAGTCTGAAGATCACCCCATGGATTAGTAAATGATTGAGGATTGTCTCTTAAAAGACTCTTTAAAAAACTGTCAGAATCAACCCGAGACAAAGATTTATTATGAACTATTTAAAGGGCTTAATATATGTATCCCCAAAGAGCCCTTGGAGCAAACTAGAAAGGAAGAATAGAAATCTCAAAGAATGGGAAAAATCTCCAATGCCCCACTTTCTTCACACCATGATTACTGTTTACTCAAAGGATAAAATACCTAACCTGTCACATGCAGTCTTCAGAAGCTATATTATTGCTGATGTACAGTAAAAAACCCAAAACAATGAGCCTCGACAGTAATATGCCTAAGAAAGGCAGCTGTAATTTGCTTTCTAACCTGTCCACTAACACACTAATGTGGATACATCTTGTAGAAAATGCTGATCTCCTGACCCAGGCAGCAATCAAACAACTGCCAGAGTGTTTGCTGTCACACAAGCTGTGACCATTGCCTTAATTATATGTTACCACATAACAAACCTTCCCTAATGAGCAACTCTTCTCCCACCCGTGTGCCAGCTAACCCTTCCGTCCTTGAAGAGCATCACTGCAGATGATTTCAATTTGAAATTTGAAAAGCATATTCACATGCAGTACTTCCCATAGATAAAGATGTGTATTTTAACAAGGTTGGTTGCTTTATTCTAGTGCCAAGACAATAAAATGCACAGACTTATACTAGAAAAAGGGAATTATAAAGAAACGTATAATATATAATTGCTGAACTTTAAGTGAAGCTGGATATGACCTTTGACTATATATTCGTATAAAAAATATATCCATCTTTGCATATTTCTTTGAGTTTAGGGAAGTACCTAAAATACTTCCAAAATGATATGTTTCACTTTGTACCTAAGCCCAGGAATGGTACCTAAGTCATGTTTCACATGTTTTCCCTCTCTGGTACCGATTTCCAGCCGGTAACATTTTCAGTTCACTCCTAGTTTTTATATCCTTTTTTTCCTTCCATTTTCAGGTGTTAGGACATTCCCATTCGATTTACAGGACACGATATCCTTATGAGTAAAATAAAAGACAGTTTCTCTCTCTGAAATTATCTGTGTTCTACCTCATGCAGTACTGGAAAATGGGGGAAAGAGTGAGGCACAAGAGTCTGGTTTTGGTCTTTCTGGGTTATTAATCTCTTTCCTTATGGGATAGTTTCAATATTTTACCTCTTCATGCTAAATGCATATTTAACCTAAATAATTCAGTGAGAAGCATCTGCAGACTTCCCATCTGCTGTGTGTTTTACTTCAGTGGTGAGTGTCAGCGTCAAAACACTTAAAAATGCAACTATTTCATCAAAAGAAGATCAGGAGGAACATGAGAAGGACCTAAATAGAAATCAGAGCCGACAATTGAACAGCAGAGCAACAGATGAAATTTCATGCAAACAAGGGCAAGATGTAGCACACTTTTGAAGAAACAGAAATTCCTCTATATTCAGGAGCTTTAAATAATTTTAACTAGGCAATAAAAGGAAATGGAAATATCTCAGTGAAAACACCTGCTCTGTATGAAGTCTGTTATAGCTAAAGACTTAAATGTTAGAACACAATAAAAATAATTTAAAATTAATAAATATATAAAGAAAATATTACTATTCCATTACGTAACTTTATGGATCAGACTTGAAATTCGGTATTGTGCTTAGTTCTAGTAATCTGTTATTAAAAAAGAGAATAGTGGAGACAGAAAAACTTAAGTAAAAGGACATCTGAAGAGAGATTAATGAGATTATAAATATTTAGATTTGAGAGCAGATAAATGTGACAAAAGATACATAAAATAATGAATGATACATAGAAGATAGAATAAGAACAGGATATTTTCAATAAATTGAAGGGAAAACATATTTTGAACTGAAAAACAAAATTATTGAAATAAATAATTTTTACTACACACCATGTAATCTATACAATTATCAATCTGTCTATCTATCTATCAATCTATCTATTTCAAAAGAAGGACTAAATATCTCTGAGACTAACTAGAATAACCATGCTACACTATGCATAATAAAATCTACATGAGATATCAAGTGTTCTAATTCAACTTATTTGGCACAGTTTCCAAGCTGAAGATTTTACACATGATTTGGAAGTATTTAGTACCAGCTACTCGAAATGATAAGATAGTGGGCCAGATAAATATTCAATATTCACTTAAATATTATGTTAGTTCCTGTGCTCCTTTGAAATTCCTCTTCCATATAAAGATCTGTAGCAGGAGATGCTTCTCTTGTTTACTCATCCCCCACCCCTTGTGGCTTACAATTTTCCAATAATTTCTAAGTGTTTCTATACTCAAAAATAATGAGTCCTCCCAGAAAGGTATGTATCTATATGGTCTTCTCTTTCCTTCATTTGCTGGCTTTGAATTGTAACATTCTTATGACCTTTCTCTGGAAGTTATAAACAGCAACATAAAGCTGATTTGTATTAAGTTTGGAGTAAATTCTGAAGCTAAGGAGACCTGTGGAAAACCTCTTGCCAGCGCTCCTCTTCTTAGAGTATTGAAACATTTAAGTACTTCAGCTGAAGTCATTACAGGTCCTTGAATGGACTTTACATCTACACAGTGAACATCTTGGTAAAGCTTCTACAGGTGCATTAACCAGAAAATGAAGGTCAAAGAAGGTTAACTCCCCTGATAATGAATGCTGTAAAACTGGCAATAACAGATGAGGAGAAGGCTGAGGTACTCAAAACCTTTTTTTGTTCATCTTCAAGGGCAGCCTCACTTCCCACACCTTTTGAGTGGATGGACAGCAGGATGAAGATTGGGGGAGCAAAGTGCTTCTCACTGTAAGTAAAGATCAGGCCCATGACCATGAATATAGGTAAGTCTATTTGCACACAATGAGATGCATTTCACAGTCCTGAGGTGTTGCCTCCTCGGGACACAGTAAATTGGCTGACACAGTTACCAAGCCACTCTCAATGAAATTTGAAAGGTCATGGCAGTCAGGTGAAGTCCAAAGTGACTGGAAAAGGAAATATTGAACCCATCTATAAAGATAGAAAGGAGGACCCTGGAAACTACTGCCCTGTCAGCCTCTGTGCATGGGAAGGCCATGGAGCAGATCCTCCTAGAAGCTGTGCTAAGGCACACGGAGGACAGGGAGGTGGTTTGAGACAGCCAGCACCGCTTCACCCATAGCAATCCCTGCCTGACCAACCCTGTGGCCTTCTGTGATGGAGTGACTGTCCGTGGACAGGAAAAGGGCTGCAGATGTCATTTTTCTGGACTTCTGTAAAGCCTTTGATAGCCTGTCTCCTAACATTATTCTCATTAAATTGGAGAGAGAAGGACTCAATGAGTAGACCATTCGGTGGATATGGAATTAGCTGTCTGTGGCTCAGAATCTGATGGACATCAGTGACAAGTCCTTCATAGGTCCATATGAGGACCCGTGTTATTTAATATCTTCATTAATGACAGAAGTGAAGGGAGGACCCTCTCAGCAACTTTGTAGTTGACACCAGGGTGAGTGGTGTGGCTGACACACCCGAAGGATGGGATGCCATCCAGAGAGACCTGAACAAGATCGAGGAGTGAGCTCATGAGAATCTCATGAGTTTTAACAAGAGCAAATGCAAGGTGCTATACCTGGTTGGGGCAACCCCAGAAATCAACACAGGCTGGTTAACAGGACAGCAGGGAGACAGAGGGGATTCTGCCCCTCTGCTCTGCTGAGACCCCATCTGCAGAGCTGCATCAGCTCTGGGCGCCAGCACAGGAAGGACATGGACCTGTTAGAGGGAGTCCAGACGAGGGACATGAAGATTAGAGGGATGGAGCATCTCTCCTATGAGGAAAAGCTAAGAGAACTGGGGCTGCTCAGACTGGAAAAGAGAAGGCTTCAGGGTGACATAATTGTGGCCTCTCAGTACTTAAAGGGAGCCTACAAGAAAGCTGAAGAGAGAATTTGTGCAAGGGCATGTAGTGACAGGGCAAGGGGTTCAAACGGAGAGTATGTTTACATTAGATATGAGGAAGACATTCTTTACTATTAGAATGGTGAGGAACAGATTGCCCAGAGAAGTTGTGGATGCCCCATCTCTGAAAGTGTTTCAGGCCAAGTTGGATGGGGCTGTGACCAACTTGGTCTGGTCAAAGGTATCCCTGTCCATGTAGCGTATTGGAACTAGATGATTTTTAAGCTGGTTTCCAACCCAACCCATTCTATGGTTCTATGATGATTTCTTCAGAACTCAGAAGTCTCATCCTCCAGCTGGTCTAAGATGTCTGTCTTTGCTGCATACACATTTATATATTCAACATGTTTTCTACATTTCCCCCACTCTACTGCTTGGGAAAAAACAATGTGCAAAGCTTCCCACTGCCATTATGGAATTTTTTATGAAGAATCTATGCTTAAATTGATTTCTTTAATCACTACAGATGATCTTCAAAGAGAAAAAATTGTTATTACATAGCTTGTATAATTAAGGCTTTGTAGAGAATAATAATTGGAATACTGTTTTCCAAGAAATCATAATAGAGATGCAGCACATTACATATTGCAAAGAGTTTTGCAGTCAGATTATACTCTGGATTTAAAAAATATTATTATAAGAATTTTAATTTAATCTTGGTACATTTTTAATGAACAATTATGAGGTAATTAGGGAAGATCATGAATCTTACGTGCAAATATATTCTACGATATATGTATTTCTTGCTACAAAAAATATGAATTGTAACAGTGAAGTAACATGCTTTAATGAAATAATACATAAATTCTTATATAGTGTAAAATATGACTTGTAATGTGAAATTACTTTTCAAAGCCAAAAGGACCAACAGGGATCCATGCTCTCTTAGTACTCTCTTACTGCCTTTGTCACAACATAGATCATTAAATGGCTTACTGTTCTATGGAAAAAGAGTTTTCTAGGTCAAAAATATTAATTTCAGAATGACTTTAATTAATTGACATTTATATCAAAATATAAAAGGAAACACTTATCTCCAAAAAGATTTTGTAAAAAATATTTGGTTTTTTTTCTACTTAGGCACTCCAGATACTCCTAGAAAATCTCAGCACAGTGCAAGTAGTGATTTCATTTACAAAATGGTAGTAGCTGCTTAATATAATCAGGTGTTAGAATAATGATAATGATTACCTCATCATATTGGTAATTTTTGCATTCTGTTAGCAAATTTTGCTTTTGCTAACATGATGCAAAAGTTGTTAATATAATGAGTCTCATTGTATTAGCAACTTTCTATCACATTAACAAAGATTAAATTTGCTAATGTAATATGACAGTCACTAACGTAAGATTAGTGTAAACAGAGACCAAAATCTCTGTAGGCCTCCTAAAGGTAATGCTGAACATGTAAGCAATGCTCATTTGTTTTTCCTTTGCTAGCTGTACCTTGAGTGCCCTAAGTGTCACATCCATCTGCACTCCCTGAACATTCTCCAGGAAGGTCCACTTTATTGAACACTGGCAGCCATGAGACAATGATTAACTTTTGATGCAAAATCATGAACCATAAAGTGACTTGTTAGAAGATAAGTGACTCATGCAAATGGATCAGCTGATATTTATACCACATCGAGATGTGTTCATGAAAACTGACATTAGCGACATTGCTGATTAATTTATATAGGGCCTCCCATGATGAGCATACTGATGCCTACGGAAATATTGAGGAGTTACAGCAAACATCCTTGGACTTCATTGCTTGTGGGGGTTTCCCTAAGGAGACTTCACATGTTGTGAATTTATGGCATAAATGCCACAACATTAATAAGTGACAAAACGCCTGAAAACAATGATCTTTTTGCTTGTATAGCACAATATCAAAATGGATGCACAACCCCTATACACCTGCACAAGTGACTTGGGAAGTAAGATATGATTGGACAGGTATATAAAGGAAAATTAAGGGGCTTTAGCTGAGTCAATGATCCCTCACTCCTGATGAAACACTGGCACCGCTCATGTTCCTGGAGTGATGCTTTCACCTCCCTGTTCCAGATTCCAAAGGAGGATCCCAGGCCTGAGGAGCCACACGGGAGCTGCGGCCATTTGTGAGTATGGAAATACAGGTCCCTCTTCTCAGAGGAAGCCTAACCTTGCCTAAATGGTCTGATTTGAATGAGCATCCGAGTAATGTGCTAAGAAGAATTTTGACAGACTGTTACTACATGAGAGCTTCAGAACTGGAGCTTATTCTCACCTTCTATTTTGTGACTTTTAGGACAAGCCACATACAAACCTGGACACTGTTATTCTTCTTATGTCCTGTCTCAGAACAACCTAAGAAATGTAAGTGCTCTACATGCATCCAGTGTTGGGCTTTACCAGACTACAACATGTGGTGCCAGAATGAAATTCTTGTTTGACAAAAGTGAAAATTAAATGCAACAGTTAGTCAACACAAAAACTATTCACAGTAGCAAGCAGTTAAACACCACTAAAATATTCTGAGGAGAAAAATCAACTGTTTATCCACAGTCTAGGGTGAAAAAGCATGGTATCAGAAAGGCAGTAGACAGAAGCTTTCAGGAAATAACCTCAGCACAGCCTCATACAAAGAATGGCATCCACTTGAGGTATAGTCTCTCTCTTCCTTTCAGAAAAAACACCATAAATTCAGCCCATATGATGTAATAACAAAACCTAAAAGCAAGCAGGACTCCTGCAGAACAGAGTGCAGATAAATAAAACGTATGCTCCAAATTTTCATTTGTTTTGTGCTTGATTTGACTTTATAGCTATTGAATTAGTTTTGTGGTCGAGCACTAGAAAGTTAGAACTAGCACAAGTGAATCGTGTGGAGCTGTGAAGTCCAAGATCCAATGGCACGACTGCAGGTACAATAACCAGCTGTCTAAGCAAAGGAAGGAGCTGATGGGGGAGCTAGATATCTAAGAAGGTTCAGCGATTGAAATGTGAAGGGCCTTTTAACATCAGAAGAAGTTAAAACTGGATTCACAACTTTATGTTAATATGTATGTTTCTTTGACTATAAACAGCAGGCTAATCTCAAGAAAAAAATAGTTTTGTGTTAAATGATATTTCAGTTCATAGTACTAAAATATAAAAAGGGACAATCATGAGTTTTCCACTTCTTTTCCTTCAGTTCTTGGAATGTGATTTCTGTGAACAATTGTTTAATTAGAAGACCTTTTCTTTCAGTGAAGTGTAAAAGTGAAGCCCTAACCACTTATTGTTATGAACAGTATGTGGTTTTTTCTTTGTTAGAGCAGTATTTCTAGAGCTGATTCATGACTGAATTCTAATATGACAAACTGTATTCTGCTGATCTAAATTTCACTGGCATAGGTTTGGCTTTTTTTCATGCAGAAATCCTATTCTGTCTTGCCCAGTTTTATTTGACTCTGACAGTTCACAGCTGAGCAGTTCAGAGGAATACACAGCTTTCTCAATTCACCTCACTTGACAAAAGCAGGACCTGATCCTGCAAGTCAGCTTTAAAACTGCATTTGGAAACTGGTTCTCACCATTTCAGAAAATTAGGTCACTTATTTAGGACATTTAAAAGAACTTAGGAATTATCACTTGAGGCACACATTACATTTCTTTGCCAGTGTAGTCCCCTTACCTAGTATAAAGAAACAGATTCCTAATAATGCAATTATAATAAGCTAATCTGTCTTTAAAAGTTCCTTTAGAGATGTATTTCATGATACAACTCTTTATGTTTATGCTGAATTGTGTGAATGATGATGGGCCTTTTTACACAAGGCTTCCATAATGCCAAGGATCTTTGGATTGAGCACAAGAAAATTTAGGTCATACAGGAATAACACTGTGAAATAATAAAAATCTAAATCAGGGCAGAAACCCTAATGGCAACTGGGGCAGGTGTTTGTGGAATATATTGTATTCTCCTAAGGCACAGAGACGGGGGCGGGGAGGAGGAGGGGGGCGCAAGTGACACCAGAAGCAGGAGAAACAAAGTAATTTGTTGACATTTTTCTCCCCTGTGTGCTTTGTATCACATAATTGCAGCATGCATTGCCCACAATTTTACTCTGCCATTTTCAGCCTAAGTTTAGCCTGTTTGTATACTTTCAGTGCTACTGACAACCCTCAAGCACATCCATGGATTAGCAGAGGATTGTATTAGAGGGGATGGCCAGGCCCTGGTGGTCCAGCACCACAGACATCCCTTGACACTGGAGCCACCGGGGAATCCCTGAAGGGGCAGCAGTTCCAGGGCTGATGTCATCTGCGGGCCAGCCACTAGAAGTCAGCAGCCACATACACTCTTACAAAGCGCAAAAGAACCCACCCAACCTGGACAGGAGAAGCACCGTGGCAGCTGCAATCTATATACAGAGTCCTGGACTCCTCCAGAGCATCTGGGAGTGCCGAGAGCTGCCCAAACACACATCCTCCCACGACTTTGCACAAACAGCTTCCCTACTGCACGTAAAGACGTGGGCATTGCTTCTGTACAGATTTAAACCTCTCTCCTGGGTTCCCTGTGCCTGGAAGGGAAGTTCAGCAGTGAGGAAGGGCTGAATGGTGCACGGGCCTGGGTGATTGAAAAGCATGGAGAAAATGCAGAAACTACCATGAAAGCTGCTGGGCTGGATACTCCAAACAAAAGCCATATTATTACCATCCTGTCCTTAGACAACACACTATTATTTTTAGTGTCATGTGCTGTGTTACACTATTTGATAAAGGAAAATGCAAGAATTTGCCAGATGAGTTGATTTCTGTCCTTGCCAGATTATTTTGCTTAGTTTCTGATGAAAACATAAGACAAGATCTGCAAAATTATTTTTGTGGATTCTCTTTTCAGCTCCTGTTCCCTTCCTATTGCCATGTCTAATCTATTTACCTATGGCTCAATCATTGATTTATGTCCACTGGGATGATAGATACATATCCCGTAAGTGATATCAGCTTATTTTTTTTACATTATATAGACAGAGAACAGATACTCTGAATTGCATCTGTGAATAAAAGCATTGCAAATTGTTATTAATTATACCCTAAGGAAGATGTATTCCACTGTTGAACTTTCTGAAAAAGGAAAAATATATTTCTTCTCTTCACTGAACAATTTTTTCCTTCATTATGGGACAGCTGAAGAACACAGTATTGTTTTTACCATGCAGTTCTGAAAGTGACATTTGGGTGAAAACAGATATTTGGGTACTTAAAATAAAAATATGAAAAAGTTACAATAGCTTGCATGGAAGCACCACTTATGTCCGCTTAACAAAAATAGCCTTTGAACTGCAAAGAAATTTACTGATGATTACTGTTCACTGAAAAAATAATACAAAATGTTATTCATCTATTTCTTTTCCTGACCATGTGTTTATCTATCATTTTGCAGTTTTCAGCAGAGCAGATGTGCTATGACAGAAACAGCAGCTACAGTATTTGCTCCACATATAGAAACAACAAGCAAATGTGACTCATATCCTGGATTACATTAAACAAAATGGAAGAGTGACAAAAAAAATCTGTTAGTCTAACAACAGATTTTAATTGCAAACTAAATTGAAATTCATTTGTTTAAAAAAGTGTTTTCAAATGTTAACTCACTGATTTATACTGTAGTATTTGCCAAAAATGTTAATGTTGTGAGGTGAAATCCTGTTTCTAATGAGGTCACTAGAGCTTTGTGACTGCATCTGGGGGCAAGAGTCCATCTTGGTCCTTTATTTGGTTTCCCCCAGATAATTTTATGTACACCACAAAAGCACTAAGCTTTCACTTGTCTTAAAAAAAAAATCTTTAAGGCTGCAAATGATTAAATGCAATTAAGGATTTGTCCATAAAAATGTAATCAATAATTATCATTCAATGAGAGGCTGTAGAGACCTGGACTTGAAATATGAGCTATTTGTCAGAGGGCAAACGCAAATGTCTTTAACACAAGCAGGTTCTCTGCTCTTGACCTATTAAAACTTTGTTTGCTATTTTACTTGCTGGTGAACAAGTCATGCAGAAAGGTGTTGAGGAAATGAGCCAGCATGTTCCCCAGGTGATATAAATGCTTTATCAAACTGATCCCTGCCTTGTTATGTAAACGATACCAGGTACCGTTCGTTTTAAACAGAGAGATAAACAGATCTAATATGCTTCAGGGCGTCATGCTTTATGCATGAACTGCTTTTTATTTTTATATTAAAGATTTTCCTGACACAACCCTTTGCAATGAAGGAAAGCTCCAATATAATGTCTTAACTACAACCACTGCAGCACCTGCAAGTTCAAAGTACTGAGACTGATATTCCCTGATCAGATAGTCCCATGTTAACCTATTTAATTAATTCTTAATAAACAATTAATTTTTTAGTGAAATACCTCTTGCAATGAGAAAGTCTCTCTCCAAAGAAAAATGAAGTAATCCTCTGAGAAGGAATTTATAAATAACTTGGTCAATCTGTCTATTTACAATATTTTGCTACCTACCCTTTGCTTTCACTTGTCTGATTTATCATTTGTTTTCTTATTTATTTTACAATTTTAAATCTGAAGTGATATCAGATAGAACATTTTTAACCTTTTCAAGAGTAATATCCAGTTTCTTTTTATAGCAATGGAATTAAATTCTACTTTCAGTTTTCATGGGAATACATGCAGAATATCACCAAAAATTTCAGTTACTTAAGATTTAGGTCCATAAACAAGACCAAGGTTTAGTCAACTGTCTTGAATTTGAGATCTACAAGATGAAAGCGAACACATTTATTCTCTCATTTAAAAAAATGCGTCAACAGAATGTTACAAGGATCCACTCTGAGAATTGCGTGCACTTTTACCATAAAAATGATTTAAAAATAGTTGGTCAAAATGGTTTATAGAGCACTGTTTGTATTATACTCAACACAACAACTCTAATAACTCCCAGGCTGAATAAGACTAGTAGGCTTAGTCTGCCTCAGTTCACTTTTTCAAGGCTGAAAAAAATTTGCTACCTGAAAAAAGCCTTTGTTTTAGGGAGCACATATGCACAAAGATAGCACAAAACCCATGATTTTAATGCTGATGGTACCTGAATAACAAGTTAAAATTGGATAATATTACAGTCTTCACTAAAAGCCTGGTTTGTTTTTATTTATAATGTAATACTTACTTTTCTGGATACACAATGCCTTCCCTTTATTCCATCTTCAACTCAAACCAGAAAATCTAATGAAATTTTACTATCCATAAGTCTTTGTTGTGAAAGGACTGAATTATAACTTTTTAATTTAGTCAAGTAAAGAATTATTACAGTAGGACTCTAGGGCAGGAATGTGTTAATAAAATCATATTCTCTGCCTTTTCATTTAAAATAATCCCCTTGAGCTGATTAAATGAAATATCACTTGTTTAATAACTGACAGAACACTATTTTTAAGCAGAAATGTTTTGCATATCTTCCTATCCTTATTTTAATTCTAGGCACAAAGTAGTGAAGGCACTGACATCACACAAAGGGAGTAGAGTTTAGCACTTGGATATAGTTTGTCCTGTCATAGTGGCATCTATAATTTAGTGTGAAGCAGTGAGGTAGACAGAGCATTATCATTAGAAATCATCCTGAACAGGGATATAAAACACAGTCGCAATAACACTTGTCAGAAAGGTGACTGCAGTCAAAACTAATATCCAAGAGTTTCAAGATAAATGCTGACACTGCAGCCATCCTACAAAGACTATTATTGCTCAGAAAAACACACCCCAAAATGAAAAAAAAACCCCAAAACCCAACTGTGAACCTTCCCCAGAGAGAACAAGTTAGTGTGAAGTTTGTATCAGGGGCGGCATAAACTTAGTAAGATATATGGTATGTTAGGCTTTCTGGCTTAATGACTTTAAGCAATTTCTCCCTCCACCCTCTCGAGTATATTTGTGCAATACTCAGAACAGGTGAATAACTGTGCTGCTTCCAGGTTCAATCCCTCTCTCTGCTGCCCACTTCCTCAGCCTTTTTATTCCTCAAAACCCACTTGATTTTCTTAATCTTATCTCCATCTTGGAATAAAAACAGATTTGATTTTATAGGCTTTTACCACTGATTTCATAACTGCAAAGCCGCAAGGAATCTCCCAAATCATAATTGTAGCCTTGAAACTTGGAGGTAAGTACAGTAACTTCATTGTGTTTGTTTCTCTGGCACTCATAATGAATATTACAGATGCTCAAGAGTGTTGCCTCTTTAGTGCAGATTCCTAGCACAATACCTTGCAGGTGTACTACAGGACAAAATACAGGTGTGGTGTACAAGGTATTTCTCCTGCTACAGGCAACCTGTCCTGACCAGAGGCACAGAATGGACACGGTGGTTTGAGTGCCTCTGGAGCTCGGTATCCCAGGCCAGATGATTTCCAACAGTGGTTAGCACTGCTGAGAATTGGGAGAAAAATCTGCTATAATTTCTATGTTCAGTTCTAGGCCTCAGCCATTTTCTGTGTATCAAATATTCTGAGTCTGATGTTGTTTATATAAAAACCACCATTTTCCAAGGTATACTACTTTTTGTCTGAAGAAAGCCAGGCTCTTCAGAGAAGACTCAAGTGGACTGTGTGAAGTGATCAGCTAAGAACAGAAGCTCTTGAACTCTGTTACACAGTATAATGTGGTTTTATAGAAACTCAACCACAACAGAGCAAGGCTAATTTTGTATTGGTTCATTGTATATTTAATTAAAAATATATGAGAGTATGGGTTCTTGTTACCACAGAAGTTAAGTCGACTGCTTGTTCAACAATTTTTATCTGATTATAGATAACAAATGTCTCTGGAAAAAGAGCCAGAAGACCTGTTGTGCACCACAGATAATGTGCATGTAGAAAACCTTTCTTCCTAAATTACCAATTGGCATCTAAATCGACTTGAAACACAATACACTCTTCTAGATAAATATTGTAACTGAAATTAAAAAGGGAATGCTATTGCTATATATAAATGCCCACATATTTTAAAAGTCTAGTCTGCTCTTGATTGCAGGGTTAGTTAGTAGCAATGAGTCCCACACATCCACAGCACCTGACAAACCTGCTTCCTTTTACCTGTTGTCCTGATCTTCCATATGAATTTTACTAAATTGCTTTGTGCCCTTGTAAAAATTTACCTAGGGTAAAATAAGGAAAATTATTCTAGCCTTTTGAATCTTTCCTCAGAAAGAAATATTCCTATGCCCTTAAATCATGTCTGTAATTCATGTCTAAAGCCATTTCATACTTGTTATATTATGTCATGTGTATGTTAATTAAAATAGAACATATAAACCCACATAATTTTAATAAGTAACTTCAGTGCGGTTTTCCACCACATATTTGTACATCAGGAAACGTCCCTCTCCTAGATAATCATTGTTACCCTGCAGGTTTCTGCCTGCCATTTTACTGGAATATTGTATATTTTTTAGCAACCTTGGCATTTCACCTTTCCTTCTTATATTTTCTTTTGCTATATACCATCTGTACCTCACAACTGTATTGTTGTGTTTGGATGTCTTCTGTTTTGAAATCTCAGGTTTTGCGTGCATTTGTTTTGTCTCAGTGAACAACTGTAAAACCTCAGTGACAGTTTAGAATAACAGAAAGAACATAAACTATCTTCAACACAAACTGTCTTCATTACATGCAAATTCAGTAAACTGAGCAGTTCATTTGTAACTACCTATCCATAGCCTGCCTTTTTTTTTCCCCCACACATAACCCACGTTACTTTTCAGTCTTGCTCTTAGTTCTCTGAATTACCACCTTGCAGTTAACTGCATGGTCTTAACATATTCCTGTTGTCTTTACTGTGATGGATTTATGGTTTTTCTGCAAGATTCGATTTTCACAATAACCTCAGGAATTTCACCATTTAGAGTCATTACTCCTCTTAGTAAGTTCACATATGATGCCATTCAGTTGTCATTACTTAAATGAGTTTCATGATGAATTTATGGATTACAGTTTCCCAATACTGACTAATGAATCTATGGATTATGGTTTCCCTAGATAGGCTATAATCAACTCTTTTTTTTATTCAGGATACCCCAGCTTACTTGAAGAAGTGGTGATTTGTGATGTGAATAATTCTACCTACACCCTGTTATTGAACAAAATTATATTAGAGACTCAACTGTAACTATTTTTGAACCAACATCTTTTATAAGAGGAAAGATCAAGGTAGAAAACAGACCAACCATTTCTGTGTGCCAAAACCCAGAAATGTTTCAAGTATCAAGAAATATTCATTGAAATCTTGTCAAGGTTTTTGAGCAGTCTGTGAAATTTTTGAGTAGTCAAATGCATCCACCATTATCATTCAGCTACATTCTGTGACTTTTTATTTCCCTCAATACCAATTGCTCATTGCCCTTCTCCTGGCCAACGTGTCTGAATATGCATCACATGCACTTCCACCTCCTTAAAGGTTGGTATTTCTGTGCATATACATATGCAGAGTAGAAATAATTTTGAAGACTACATTCTGATACCAAATTTACCAATAAAGATGTCCCAATCAATAACATTACCCATGGTCTCCAACTGACGGTATTTTCTTTCAATAATGCCTGCTTCCATAAGATTTAAAATATAACGTATGTTTGAAATTAAGTGGCTCAGAGCACAAACAATAAAGTGTACAATATCTTTTTTTGGATGTGTGATCACTATTAGACAGTAATCACAAAGACTTAACAAACATAAGGCGTCAAAACCTGACTGCTTTATTTGCAGTCTGCATACTGTGCAGTGTAAGAACACTTACAAGCAGATATTGGTAGGAGACAATTACAGAGGTTTTAAAAAAATATATTTTCCTTATGTGTAGGTATGAACCTGCCTGTAGACTGTAGAGGAAAACATGACTTCTAGGTTTGTTTCCGAGAAGAGAAAACTCAT
This sequence comes from Petroica traversi, assembly GCA_025920805.1. Lineage (NCBI taxonomy): Eukaryota > Metazoa > Chordata > Aves > Passeriformes > Petroicidae > Petroica > Petroica traversi. Next base: position 22,802,139 of record JAHLSL010000007.1, read on the forward strand.
GGTTCAAAAGTGGGATAAGTTATAGATATTAAATGGGAGCTATGAAGCAAACATATACTGAATTTCTTTCCTAGCAAAAAAGAGTCTAGATTCACAGTAAATTTACTTTCCTTCATGGCTTGAAAACTGCATTACACAAAAAAATTAAGTTAGACGGAGAGGAATAAATTTAATCAAAACACTGTTAGATAAAATAACCTGGATTTATGAGTCTGCAGCAGCTACTGCCAAAACAAAGCTGTTGTGAGTTACCAAAGTTAACAGCATTCATTAAAAATCCAAAGGCAAAATCTAACAAAACTTTACCAAATTATCTATAGTATTTAATGTGCAAAACTGCTTTGTGGCAATGAATTTATCTAGTGGATTGTTTAAGACCATATTCTTACTGTTTAAAAACCCTAAGTGAAGAAAAATTTACCATGGATTTCCAAGAGGTCATAAGTTAAAGACAATGCCCCCCCTCACTGCAACTGGATAAAAATATGCATAACACCGGAACAGTTTCACTACAGAAGTGAGAAATTTGCATTGTTTATAATGGGACTATGATTTGGCTGCTCAACTTCTGCAGGATTTGGATTTTGGATGAAGAACTGCTATTGCCAAATACCCACGAAGATCCCAAAGTGGAAGTGATTTCATTTGGGCATTAACATTGATAATTGTAAAAATAAGAATATATGGAACCAAAGATGCTACAGTTTCTCTCAATGTATCCTAAAATTATCATTGTTCAAGAAACAAAATAACATCTGGACAAATTTGATTTGTTTCTTGTGGTGTATAGAATAAATAACAAAGTACCTTAGGTGATTTTATAAGTATTAAAAAAGAGAGCTGTGTTAATCAATTCCTTTTATTTGTTCTTTCTTTTGCCTTTATCTTGAACATAGAAATAGAAAATAAATCATAGTAACTATATTTCTCAGAAGTCAGTATCATTTACTTTCAATAGACTCAGTAACACTGTTTAAACTTTGAAAGCTAATAAACATGGATTTGTAGAATTAAAAATATCGAACAATTGGAGAAATAGCTACTCACAAAATTAAAGTTTTATAGCCCAAAGTTGAAGATTGTGTTTCACAGTTTAAATATTTCATATCTGATGTTTTCAGACTCTACTTCAGTGTGAAGTCTGATTTTGACTTTTCAATACAATCCAACTTTTTGAGTTTGGTCTCAAAATCTAGATATTACTAGCTTAGATTCATCTTTGTACTAAAAGGCTATCCAATGTCTATATCCAGTCTTTAATATGATTAACACAAGCTTTCTGTATGACATGCATTAACAGAAGAATGTCTGTTATTAAATGTAAACCTAACAGAGTTTATGGATAGCAACTGCCATATAAGTCAACTAATATTTGAGTCTTTTTCTCTTCCACAGCTATGGGATTCCAGGAGTTGTTTCTGACTATGCTTTGTATTTATATTCAAGGCAGGAGTCAGTTTTTACATCTGCAAGCCAAGATACTGGGAATTTTGTTCTGAAGGTTTTTTTTTTGTTTGTTTTGGTTTGTTGTTTTTTTTTTGGTCCAATTAAGGCCAATGTACTTTGCTGGGGCTATCAAAAGTAGCAATTATGAGGACATCTACGACCAGAAGCAGTTTCTATTAAAATGCATCAACTGATTAAGCTGTAGCAGTAATTGGAGAGAAATAAGTTCACAAGTGAAACTTGTCATTTGAGTTAACACATTGTTTTGGTGTTATGGGTGGATTTAAGTGCCCTAACTTCATAATTAGACCTGATGATTTCAAAAGGTCTTTGGCAAAACCCACAAGTGACTCCACACCTTTAAAACTTATGGCTATGCTTATTTACACCATTTAATTACCAAGGCTATTGTGTATAGCATCAAAGGGACTAGTGGTTGAATGAGGTGCTGGATAACTGCAGGTTAATAAAATCATAGAAGACAAAAATGCACAGTATCTGTTAAAGAGAGGCAAGAATATTACTTTGTGTCTATATGCATTGCATCTAGAATCACAAACTATTAAAACATAAGCATGTTAGAATACAAGGATATCAGTCCCGTCAGTGAAGATAAAATGAACCCAAGCAACTGGCACAAGCAAATACTTTTATAAGTAGTTGAGAAATGGTGACTCAAAATCCATGACTATCTACAGTAATACAGAGAGACTGTATTACTGTAGAGAACTCTCCTGCTCTGGCAGGGGGATAGAAAAGTTGACCTAATGGCTCTTTTCCGTTTCTAATTTCTCTGATTCTATTAAGTCTTGGTATTTTCATAAGAATTCAACTGCTTTCCAGGGCTGCTGAGACACAGGAATGTAGGCAATTCCTTCCTGTAAATAACACTACTTTTCAAACAGTAAAAATGGAAACTATGGAAAAAATGGAGGGGACATTAAGCCCAGTTTAATAAATTCTAAGCTTGGGCACAGCAGAAACTCTTTTTTCCCCTATACTTTTCCTACTGGAGTTTAATTAAGATTGACAAAGCACTAACTTTAAATCAGAAAGGAGATCCTCAGATCCATTTTGTTGTCAAATATGCTTTCCCTGCAAATGGCAGGAGTAACACATATCATTTCACTGATAATGTTTTAATATCCTGCATTGAATAAAACTTTTTTTTAATCAAGTTGCAATGGTAGCACTAAACTACACAAGGGGCTTGGGGGTTGCAGATGGCTGCATTACTCTAAATGTTCAAGCTTGACTGACCCATTTCATCAGCACTGTCAGAGCCTTGCACTGATACATGTTGACAACATTTAATCTTAAAAAATTGAAAGAAATGAATTAATATGCAAATTTCATCAGCTTTGTAATAAAAATGTCCTTGAAAAAAAACAGAGAACATGACCCCCAAGGAATAGTGTGAATTATCCCAGCTCAATTCTTTAAGTTAGTCAGAGGTATGTGGGTCCGCAAGGAAATCAGTGCAGATTTGACTTGGAAATAATTATGATGAAGAACAAAACACAAGCAGGTTGAATAAATGTAACAACTTGGGAAAAAGTCTTAGTCCTGTTTGTTATTCACTTTGAATTAACAGGATTAGGTTTGGGTTTTTGAAAATAAAGGAACACCACCATGTAATTTTAACACCTAAGTAATGTGAAAACAATTTTTTCTTGCTATCAATTTTAGTAGGTATTTGAAATATCTCTTGGAAATACAGATTTTTTTTTTTTCCAGTACAGTATAGCTTTTGGTACTGAGTAACTTAAGCTGTGATATTCTGTCTGCGTACACAAGCCAGGAAATACTGCCATTCCTTCAAAAAGAGAAGAGACATTTGTGTGCAAATCAGGAAGATGAATGGAAATTTTCCTGGATATAGATACTGACAAGACAGGAAACAACCATCTCTAGAAAGGAGCAAAAATTCAGGTATTTATTTTTATGAGATAAATGTTTGCCTTAATAAATAAATATTTTCCATTTTGCAATCTGGCATACATAATTTAGTATTACAAAACAGTTGACTGCAACAAACAAACTTTTCATTTTGATTGTCATTATTTGAAGCAGACTTCAACTTTTGAAAGATTTGGCAAGCATGAATGAATAGGAAACAGCTTCTTCTTAACTCTAGTGAGTTGATGCTTCTAGTGTATAGAAATCAAATTCTGAATCACCAATGTTTAATTCAGCGAAGTCAAGCAAAGTTCTGAGAAGTCAGCAGGTTTTTAGAGAATATTGAAATGGTCACTTTATAGTAATGTACGTGCCAGGCCCTTATTTCATGCTTTAAGTGTCAGTTGTACTGTTCCCATAGCAGTAAAAAACCTACAGCCAGTGCCCTGCTCAGCTCCTCTGTCAGGAAATCACATCATGTTTTCCCAGCTCCTTTTAGTTTAGGGTAGAGAAGTTTTTGAACACAAGGTTTGCAAGAATTAACTCACTGCTGCAGTTACACTCCCTGGATAAGAGGTAGTCCAGGTCAGCAGGATGTTTTCAAAATCAAAACTCCAATACACATGAGCAACTTCCAGCCTGGAAAACTCAACATAATCTTTCAGACACTATAAAGTAAGTTGTCTGATTTTGTATTTCCATGGAAGACAGACATAGTAAAATACAGACTATGATCAACCAAATGAATCTATTATGTCAGCTTTTGTGGTTTTCTACAAAACCGTTTTAAGTTTCTCCTTTCTCTTCTAATCTACAATCAGTAAAATCCTACTTTTATAGTGCCCTTTGCACCTGTATGCATAAAATGAATAACCTTGTATTTTAATTATGCAGTATCTATCAATTTTGAAATGATTTAAAGTTGCAGATAGAAAAAGAATAAAACCTCTTTAAGAATCCAAAATTAATATATGTCAAACTCAGGCTAAATCTTAATCTTCTTGCAACATTTCTCTAAAATAGATGTTCTTTTATCACCTGGCACATCAAGACCCACTGGAAAAAAAAAAAAGCATTTGCTTAACATGCTGTGGAACAGCACTCTCTTTTCCACCTCACTTCAGGCTATTCTTGAAAGATCTGAACAGTTGTATAATAATGAAAAATGTGCAATACTTGTGGGGCATTGCTTGTGCACACATACCTCCGCCCACGCATTCATCATTCCGCAGGTATTGTCAGGGAAAGTTTAATTGCATAAACACTCTGTAACTGTCCTGTCATATTTCTTGTCAGTCTGGATTCCCTCTCCGGGCTCACTATCTCACAAAACTATAATTGAATTGCTACCAAATCACAAGAGGGCCCCAAAAAAATAAAATCTTTATGAATAGAATTTGTTTCCTATCAGCAGATTTGACAAATTGTGGCAGAGGAAGGGCCTTAGCGATAATTTCTGAGTTTATTCTAAATCCAGTTATTTGCTGTTTGCTCTTATCTATTCTTTAGAATTTTAAAGCCCAAGTGAGAAAGAATCCCAAACAGCTCAACAGTAGTATTTTTCCATGTCCTGAAGAGACCAGTAGTAAAAATAAAATAAAATAAAATAAAATAAAATGAAATAAAATAAAATAAAATAAAATGCTATCTTAGCCCTGGCCATGGCTAAGTACTGCTTAAACAAAAGATATTCTTAATTAATTCTGAAATACAGTGAATATCAGCCAGCAATATCTTTCCTATTCCCTCACAGTCACTTTATTTACTTATTAAGGTCAAATGACAAATATATATTCTGCAAAATATCTTGCTTTGAGTAGGTAATCTATGTCCATGTTACTAATTTTTCCTGTGTAATACTTCCCTGTACATTAGATTCCTCAGTAGATAATGAAAGTAACGACCAAATAAACTTAATACAAAGGTGTGACACATACTTTGTTAGTGTGCTGTGAAACTGGAATGCAAATTAAAATATAAGTTATGTTAATACTTTCAGAAAAATGCATCCCATTAGGCTAGAAGTTGCTCATTTTAAGTTGAAGTTGATATTTTTCTGATATGAATTCTGATTTTATTCTAAGCGAGTCCTAGTAAATGGCAGAAAATTATAACTCTAGCAGAAACCTGAAAACATTGTTCATTCCACTTTGAAATTTTATTAACAGCAGGTGCATTAGAAACATATCCTAATGAATAACTTTTAAATGGGACAGAACTTCAGCTGGATTGACAACTGTCTGATTGTTTATGTTTTTTAAATGTGCTTATCAAAATCACATAGGATTGATGGGAGTTTTCAGGTGAAGTTATGTTTTAGCAAGAGACTTAATTTAGGACTAAGGTTAAGGCTGAGGATAAATGAGTGCATTAGATGATTAAAGAACATTTGTCTTGTTGGACACTTTAGTAATTTGTTTATGACGCTTTCAAAACAAGCGCTAAAGGAAGAACAAAAAGCTCAGGTTTTAGCCAGTCTCTCTCAAACACAAGCCCTGAACTAAAATCAATTGTTTCTTTGCAGAATTAAAAAATGCATCAACTTATTAAAACTGTGGTTCCAGGATACATGGTTTAAGCACTTTTGATGAAAATATTTAAGATACCATTTTCTACGTTTTTCTGGGGTTCTTTTTGTCTTTTATTTTCCCTTTTGCTGGTTAAAATCTCTAACAATGTTTATTCTTAGTTGAAGAGGGATGGAGCTGCAGAGTGGCAGAATGAGATTCCCCACGTCTTAGCAAAAAATTTTATTAAAGATTATTTTACCTTGCTTTTAAAATTTTTCATATTTAATTTTTTAAACAATACTGGAATTATTTCAATATTCTTTCTAGGAGAGAAAGTATTATTATAAAAAATTGATGCCTCTGGAGAAATACAGTAGGAAACCTGAAACTAAAGCCTTTGATCTTTTGTGCATAGGTCACTGATTAAAATTTGATTTAGGTAAGCAGGTAATTAGTATTATCATTTATTTGGTGGCTTATTTGGACTGGACTGGGGACCAATACTTCCCATGGCAAAAAAGTCTATGAAAATGGGCTCTAATTGGCACTGTTGCATACATTCACAGGAAAACACCTGGATTTTAGGTGGGGCCTGGACTGTGACCTGTCTTCCCACCCCTACAGAAAGGCTTTGGAGAGCAAGGCTGGAAACAGGAATGCAACAGCATGGGAAAGACCACACTGCTGGTGCCCATGCTGTACGTGTTCTGTGGATAAACAAACAATTTCATCCCCCAGGGCGGTCTCCATCTGGCACCTATCATCAGAATGAAATTCACTTAAAAAAAAAAAAAAGGAAAAAAAAGGAAGCTCTGTTATGATGATAGCAGAACTACTTTTCATTCAATGCTCTACAAAACCTTGAAGGGTAATGTGCTTTGATAAGATACAGTCAATGAAATAATTAATCCTAATCACCTGCACTGAACTGGATTAGTACTGTGTGTAAGTCCTGCCACATTATCACCCAATAGATGTCCAGTCCTGGAAGGGAGCAGCCAGTGTGAGGCTCTTGAGGAGCATTCCCACAGACAGTTTGTGGGTCTGTGCAATAGCCAGCCTGTAAAAAGCCTTATCTTTGTGACTGGCAGGGGTGAGGATCACCATCACATTGCAGGTGGCACTGTGGGCACTGAGCACATGGCTCTGGTCGCTGACCTGCTGCTGCTGCAGGGTCACCGATCAGACTCGGAGCACCAGGACTCAGTGGCACAGAGCCCCAGGGAAACAACAAGGGAATGGATTTTTCAGTTGCCCTGCAGCTAGCTGAGCAATTTACCCTGGTAAAAAACGTAAAATGTAATGAAGTCAGAGACAGCGTATCCCCTTTATCTGTTGATAAACAAATAGAGATGATAAAGTTAGATGACTTATTCAGAGTCATCTATTCATATCCTATTCCAAACTGAAAACCAAGGAATATCTGGGACAAACTGCCTGGAAAAAGCTTCAAGAACTGGAAGCAACAACCTTTCACACAGAAGCAATATTTTCAGGCTTTTCCCAGTGTGACCATGAGTAAAATTGCTCACTGGAGGCAGACATTCCTTTTGGCCAGTTCTGCCTTTTGTGATCTCTGCCCCCCACAGAGCTGAATCGATACCAAGTAATATCATCCTTTGTATCTCTGCTGTTTTGTGTATATAAAGAAGATAGAATTGTGTAATTTTGACAAGAACAAGGTTTTAGTCTCTAGTATGATGAATTAAACATAACCGACTTACAACAAGCCAAGAGCTTTAAGCAGTCAAGTCTGATCTGCTGGAAGTCTCAGATTATTAAGCATTGGTACTTTTAAGCATCTACTCTACTCTGAAAAGAAACAGCCTATCCATCTCAAATTAGAAGTATAATATTTGAAAAACAAGTTAATATCAACATATATTAGGTAAGTAAAGACTGCGGTGCCACTTTATTTTAGAGAGAAGCACAAAGAAAATCTTAAAATTATTTGTTTAAATATAACAATTTCTGGGTTTATTACTCTAAATTTAAAATGAGAAATAAAAAAAGCGTAGATTATAAAATAAATACTAAAATAATAATAAAATAAATAATTTTGTGATCTAAATTTTACATTTATTTTTGATGTGGGCATCAACAGATCTGTCAAGCAAAAAAATCCCATCAGATAAAAAATAGCTATAATGAATATGGTTAATGGCAATTACTTTGGAAAGATACACACTGTTATAGAGCAATATTTAGAAGGAAGAAATAGGAGGCTGGAAAGACAATATGACTGGTGGGGGCAAGAGTAAATGAGATAAGAATTTTTAACAACAGGATGGAGAAAAAAACAAATGCAATTTAAGGCTATATGGGTGAATATGGTGACAGACTAAAATTGATCTTCTGTTTGGGAAAATGTGGCATTCATATGAAACTAAAAGACAAAAAGAAAGAACTGAGAAAAAAAGCACAAAATAAGAGCTATGATACATTTCAGAACAGAACATTTGTGAGGGAAGGATGAAATGAACCTTATGGTTGTGTGCAAAAATGAATGGAATATACTTTAAATGAACATGTAGACTGAATATCACAAGGAAGAAGATGGAAACACAATTACTCTGATTTTTCCAAACTCAGCTGCGTGACTGAGAACAATCCCACGTAAGCCTAGGGACGTTCAGGAAGATCAGTCAGTCATTTCTCAGCTGACATAGGAGCACACTCCACTGGAACTGCCACAGACACATGATCAATGAGACAAAAATCTTGACCTCAGAGCCCAAATCAAATAGATCTGAAAAAGGCAGTTGGGGAAATCAATATAGGCAAGTAGACACTCTCCAGCCTACTTTGCCTATGTCTTTCTGTTTTTTGAGGGAGGGAGGGAGTACAGTAGGAAGACCATGGAGTCTCCAATCCTCCTGCCATATTTTTAGTTTTTTCGTGACTGTTCCCAAAGAGCTTACAAACCGCACTAACTACTGGTCTGTCCAGAGTGCAACAGAGATTCCACTGATTGGTCTTCCTGTAGTTATGAAAGAGTCAATAGAATTTCTGCTTGAAAATCAATTATGTTAAAATACGTTTATCACAGTACGTGTGGATCAAACAAAAGCAAAGGTAGATTATTCTCCTCCTTATACTGATTTGGAATTTCATAGTATGCTAAATACACTTGCCTAATTTTGTGATACAATAAATACACTTGCAAGAGGTGATTTTACCTCTTATCATGTACGCCTTAAACGTGCATAAACATTTACATATATATACACACACTTACATACATACACTGTATTTAGGCACTTTCAGGTGTATATATTTCTGTCTAGTGGGCCTACTCTGTGGCCTAATTTTGGCAGAGGTACATTTCATCTTCAATCCAGCAGATAATAGTTCCAAGTTATCTGCAGGATTTTTCTCTATTTACTTTGTACAAACATGGAAATGAACTACATGATTACTTGACATACATTAAACACAAATTCTACATTTAACTTCAATTTATTAATTGTTACTAAAGACAACAGAGGTTTCCCTTGTATAGAAAGCCATAATATTGCAAAATTAGGTAGAAAGAAGAAAAGATGCACTTATTCTAAGAACCCATTTCTGTTTTAAAACAAAACATTACAAGTTCATCATGAAAGATTCACTATGGCAGAGGAACCTAGAAGAATATAAGTCTAGAGCCAAATTTAGCTCTGTGGTAAACAGAAGAAGCTGAGCCATGATTATAATAATTAGGAAAAATCCATTCTCTTGCAATGGCACTACACAAATCCCAGGTTAAGAGGCAGAAGAAATGACAATGTCGTTAGGAAGAGTCAAACCCAGACATCTTAACCTCACCAGTATATGATTACAGAATAAATAAAATTTCCCTGCAGCTGAAAACTTGTATTAATATTGTTGGCATCACTACTGTACCTTTTAAAGCTAACTTGTGGCTGAAATGAAAGCAAGTTTTAACATTAGCATGCATACAGGTCACCCTGATATTATTCTACCACATAATGATTCCAGAAATCCCTGAAAGATTAATGGTGATCACATAATTCCAGAAAGTCAGCACTATATATGTAGAAATATATTGGTAATAAAAACCAGTCACTGTTGTGCCTTTCCCCAGTTGGGGATCTCTCACTTTTCTTTGATTTCTAAAGGCTTCAGATCAATAAGTGGAGTGACATTATTAACAGCTCCCTCAACACCTTGGCCAGCACTAATATTAAATCCATTATACCTTCTGTTTGACATTTGCAGTACAGCAGAAAGTGCTGTAGATACAGTCAAACTGCCTTGGGAATGGGGTTGGTTGCAGGGTTAGTGAGATGGCTTCCCTTGCCTGACTCTAAATTCATCTCATTGATAGAAAACTTCAGCTATTCAGAAAACTACACTAGGCAGTAAATAATTCACCTGTCAAAGTGGGTAAAAAAAAAATCACTTTCATGCTGTTTTTGAAATACATTACCAAACAGTCTTCAAAAAATATTTGACATTCCTTATTGTCATCACGTTTACAGAATTTAATAGGTATCACAACACACATCACAGAATTTCCAAATGAATGCTTTACTAGGGAATGACGTTGGAATCACAGACAGTTGTTTGGTTTGTAGTTTTAACTTTCACAGTAAGTTTTTAAAGGTATTTATTGTACATTGTAGGCACCATGCAACAATACAGCTCAATCAACCTGAGCAAAATTTTCAGACAAATTAACTGGCAATTCTCAGGGTATTTACACTGGTATATCTTATATCTGGATTTAACTCCTCAGCATGCCCACTCACTGTGGCATTCCCTAGACTCCAATTCTGGGGTTCTGGCTGAACTTCATTCAGGGCAGAGCATGACTTGGGAAGCTATGCCTAGGATATCCTTAAATTCCTATTTGTGAGTACTTCAGGGCAGCTCAGAGTAGACCACAGAGCAGTGATGTTTTAACATGACACCTCTCTTTACTCTGCCTCTATCTAACATCAGGAATTGTGAACCTGAGCTGTTCAGGGATGGCTGTTCTAGGAGTCTAGAAATCAGTCAGAAAAAATTGAAAATTCTACTATTAGACTATCATTGCTGGTGCATAAGAATGGATAGAAAATATATGTAGTGGCTGTGAGCTCAGGTTCATCCTGACACTGTAATTCCATAGCCTGCTTTCATTTACTGTAAATGGTTCTCCTAGCTACACTTCCAGTATCTGTCCAACTAAAAGCTGCAGAGTGATGGAAATGGTCAGCAAATGGAAACACAAATGGAAGAAGCAGAACATGGTGGCACTAGGTGGGGAGAAGGGCAGCTCATCAAAAAATTCTTTGACCTCATGGAAGATTCTGACATAGAGCTTAGGAGAGAACGTTGCTGAGTAGAAGAAAATAAGACAACAGGATCAACAGCTTATGTAGCATACTCTCAAGTCCTGTGACTTCACAAGAAGTGAAGCTCTTGTGACAGCACTGGAACCCTTTCTGTCATGAGAGACAGCCATCCCTGTGATGGGACTAAGGCTACACAGAACAAGGCTGCAACTTCGTGTCCCTATGGCATAGTATGGGCTTGCCTTCCCTGCTGCTTTTACAGATGGGGACTCTGGAACAAAAAACTCTGAAGATTCCTGCTGAGATGATTTCAAAGGTGTCTGCTCGCTACATCTCTGCCATTTTTCTGCCTAAAGTTGCCCAGCATGGTGAATTTGCTTCTCAGAAGCTGCTATTCAGAGTTCAGATTAGCCACTAGTAAAACCACCAATGATTTTGGCTGATATTAATATCCTGGCTGTGAATGTTACAGCTGACAAGTGACAGTGTCCATGCTCTTCCCTCCTGTTTGTGGCATCAATCTGCAGCAGAGGTCACAGTGTGTAAGCAGGGCAGTAACTCCTAGGTGCCTTTAACAAAATCCAGAATCATAGTCCTAGTAAACCATTCTTGTCTGAATGAGTGATCATTGAAGAAAGGTAAAAAAAAATTGATGTAGATGTCTCCAAGATTCTGGGCCCCATTCTGCTTTCTTGGTTTTTATTACATGTGCCTACAATAAACCTTTTCCCTGTCAAAAGGACTACCGCAACATGTAGAGGAGTGCCTTTTATAGACATGGACAATTCTGAGCAATAATAGCTGCCTCCACTTTTGGATATTTCCCCAGATTTGAGGTGAATTTTGCAGCAGGGGGGAGATCTGTGCTGCTTTAGCACTGCTGCTGGGAATACCCAAATGAACAAATCTGAAACTTGCTTGGGTGTGCCAACAGATGCTGCAGTCTCAGGAGGTGCCTGGCATGTAGGCACACATGAAGATCCAGCAAGAGTCAAAACTCAACAACCTTCCAGTAAATGCACTAATTCCAGCCACAAAATGGACTGCTTATATTGTATGACTTGCATAGGTGACAGAAATAATGAGAAAATACTCAAAAGAAAGATTCCATTTCTGCATATGTCTGTTGATTGCCACTGAGAATGCAAAATGAGTGAAACCAGACTCTCATACCTTAACTGAAGATGGGTGGGGCATTAAAACTTTATAAGAAATATTTCCTATAGCCTAACTCAGTTGGAGGGCAGGACTATAAGGAAGTTCAGTGTTCAGTGAAGTGTCAATGTAAGTTTATGTTTTTAATTTCCTCAGTTTTGAAATTGCCCAAAGAAACAATTTAATTGTTATCCATGCTATAGTTTGAATACTTCCAGCTGGGCTTTTAAAATACATATTTTACTAAAGTGAACAGGGCAAGAAAGGAGTGGCTCTCCTCTATATTTTACTTGTAGTGTTTGACTGGTAACAGCACCATTTTATTGGTCATTTACTCACTCTTTTTAAAGGCTCTTACTATTTTTGCCATTTCAATAGGAAATAGCAATAGAGATTTTAAAAGTGAAAATCTAGAAATCTAAAATTAACAGAATATTACTGAGACTCCAAAATCATGCTTTAGTTCTGCCTCTATGGGCAACTATCCTTGTGTGTGATGTCCATGCAAGCCAAGGAAATGTCATTAACCAAAAGTATGTTCTGCTAAAACCTGAGAAAACACAGTGGCAGTGACAGACCTTTCAGGTGTTAACCTCTTCCACTGAAAGCCCAGGTAGTCAGCTGTACCAGGACTTGTCCAAAGAAAGACTTTTTATTATTGCTTACTCCTTCTGACTATCTGAAAAAGTACTTGACCTAAATAGCAACTCAGAAAAATAGTGTAGATTTTCTTCACATCTGAGCAACTTTGCTTATTAGAGCAATTCTTTAATTTCTCATGTCTAATTGGTGTAAAAAATTGCAGAGATAATATCTAAAGAGAACTTGTGTGAGAAGGGGACCTTTTAAGGCAATAGATTTGCAACCTTTACTGTACTTCCAGTCCCTTACTAGAATAACTGATGGTCTTCTTTTCAGCAGAGAGTTTAGTGAAACACTATAGACTGTACTTCAGGCACCCCATGGGTTAACTTGCTACTGTAGTTATTCTTTGACCAAAGTTCTGTCTGATATATTTTGCAAAGTTGTCTAAATCCTGCTGTAGTATTGATTTCTCCCTTTAAAAGCTCTCACCCATTCAGTAAGCTCCAAGGACCTCTTGTCCCAGCTCAATTCACTCTAAAATGCAGCTGGGATATGTTATTCCTGACGCCAGTATTACAGTTGCTAACTGATGTTAGAGGTTTTAGAAACAGAAAGGGAAATGTTTCTTTACCACAGAGAAATATACAATACTCCTTACAACCCTTGGATAACTGTTTAGCTTCTGGTTTTCCATTTATTGGGCACTTAACTGTAGCTACATTGAATTTATTAAGAGGACAGTATTGCCATTTTAATCCCAAGACTGCAGAACCATTACAACTAATGAAAAGACACAAGTGGACGTATAGGAAAAGTAAATTAGCCATCCAGACATCATGGTCCAGAGGTTCTCTTCTCACAACAGAAATCTGCAAGTTCTATATCAAGACTTTAAAATTACTTTAAAATCTTCACTGTTAATATTAAGCTGAATTGAAGGTTTCAGAAATTTCAGTCAAAGAACATACCCACTAAGGGGCTAGTCTTGAAAACAGCTACTCAAAAAACTAAAGATTTTTGACAAATACATCCTCTGAAACGGTATCCTTAAACCCACTTTTTATTTTTTTTTTTTTTGTGCTTTCCTGTCCAGTAAATATATATCTTTAATTACCCCCATTTTCTTCAGTCTAATTTCAGAGAAGAATGTCTGGTGCTGGAAAAAACCACTTTTTATTATGGTTCAGTATCACTGCTTCTTAGGCTAGCTTAGTCAGTTATTTTCTTCTATTATAATGCCAAATGTTATTTAGATTTCAGTCATTTAGTAATGGTACACTGAACACATCAAGGATTCTGCAAAATTCCATACCTAGTAGCTGCCTCTTCATTTTCATAATAATCACATATTGATATCCTTTTTTCCCCAAAATTACACACACTGTTATTTAAAAAATATCTTAG
>JAHLSL010000007.1:22821419-22838919 GCA_025920805.1 Petroica traversi
AACCTGCTAGTTATAAAATGATTAACAGAAAATGTTTGAGGAAAGGCACCATGACAAGCAGAGTTATGATTCAGTCCTTTCGACATCCACCTGCTCCCACCTCCCCAGCAAACAGCTGTGGTTCAAGGACAGCCTGGACAGAAGTGAAATGAGAAAGCACATACAGAGGAATTAACTGCTCTAATAGAAGAAACACAGAAAATTAGAGCTTTATAGGGCAGGGCACTTATCAGACACAGACCTTGGCCATCTTTCCTTGTCTTCAGGAAGCAAGCAAGAGACTCTGATCTGAGAAGCTCATGGTGAAGGAAAGTAAGGGGAATCCCAGCATACTATAAGTATGCTGGGATAAGTATGACAAGTATGTCATAAGAAGCAATGGCAAGTTTCATTGCTCATCTTCCGCTGTTACTGAGCCCATGCAAACACAATTCTAGATGTTCAATTTGGAATTTTTCATATATTCTATAAAAATAAACTAAAAAAAAAGAATTTTTCTGAATAACATTATCATTATTCATTAATTCATTGTTGTTACAAGATATTACAAATAAATTTGTATGTTGTCAGGTTATGGACAGGTTAACTACAGCAGTGCTGTGAACATGAAAGACCAAAAAGAAAGCAACTATATTTCCCTTCTTTGCATAAAGTTGTAAGAAGAGCTATGATCTAATTTATTTTTCCTCCCAATATTTAGCTGAAATCAAGAACATTCAAAATTAAACTATGACCTAGTTACACCATGGACTAGTGTGACAATAACAACAGAAATCCCTAAGAAAATAATTTCAACATCAGATGACAAAAATTGAGAGAAACCATGAACAACCTATTATCCAGAATCAGCAACGTAATAGCATGCTTCATTTTAACTTGCAGCCAAAAAAATGCAGACTCTAAAAGAAAATACTGCCCCTTCAGAAGATTCCACATAATTGCACAGGTTGGGTCTTCTCATTAGCCAATTTAATCTTCAGATTTACAGCTCTGAATGTAACAAAATCTTCCTCATATAGTGCACTTAGGATTTTCACCCTTCAAATTAATTTCTTTCTCTCACTGGAAACTAATTCAGTAGCACCCACTGAGTTTTAGGCTTCCATTTGCTGCTGAGAGAGCAGCCTTTTCAGGGCCTTACAGCCCAAAACTACACTAAATAAGCGTTACTAAGTGTAAGTGTAAGTAGTGCTTCCTCAAGGAAACTGGGATGCAAATAAATCTTTGGTTGTTTTGTTTAATATGAATAATCTCATGCACCTTTGAACTGTTCTGTTGCCAGCTGCCACTTACCACTAACAGAAGTAAACTTTATAGGATATGTATTGGATTATTTTGAACTAATCTCCACAAAAAGAAAATAGTTCATCGGGAGTAAAAAAAGTGTCTGATAACGCCACCTCTATAAGTTGCTTTGATGGGTGTTAGAAAGTGGGAAAAAGCCCAAGGTACTTCAGCTGGTAGTGTTGCCAAACAGCTTACACTTCACTTCCATAATCATTTACAAAAACACAGCAGAATGAACAGCATGAGCAGTCTGTGCTCCTGCCATAATGTACAACCTCTAGGTACCTCAGGTACAAAAATACCTCCATGAAAATCAAGCTGTATTGCTTCTGCTTCTTTGTACACTTTGCATGACTAAGAGCAGCAAGTGACAACATTCTCCAGTTAACTGAGATTGATTATTGGTGCTTCAGCACATCCATAATCATGATCCATGCAGCACGGAGAGACAGAATTATTTTTGTACACTTCCCTGATTGGTAGAAAAAGCCTTCTTTTCTGATGGAACTGAACATGTCTAGGATGCATGCAATGTGCTCTGGAGAAATGGGTCCTGTGCTAGCTGCCAAAAGGTCTCTAGCTGAACTCATTGCTACTCTTCAGTCACACTGGTCCCCACTATAAAGAACATTAATTTACCACTGGTTGCCACTCTGCAGTGTCTGAGATACCATTATTGTACTATGAGGAAAAGTGAGACTCTGAAAGAAGCATAAGAAATGAGTGCGGGTCTGGATTTTATTTCAGTAACATTGGTTTTACAGCTGGTTAACTGTACTGACTTCAAAAGAATTGCTGCAGATTGTTACTAATGAAGTGACTATAGAGTGTGAACCTCTGTATCTGCTTACAGCAACAGGAAACTGAAGATCCTTTAGCAGAAAAATGGGTTAGCACAGTTTTTCTTTTCTTTATTTTTTCTTTTTCTTTCTAAAGCATATTTTTAAAAACCATTTTCAAAAATCTCTGAGGACTTAATATTTTACAGAAGTCACTGTTATGCCATAAAACCCTGGAAGTTATCAAAATATCTAAGATTTTGGCACTTCATATTTGGTAACTTCACTGTTTGGTGAATAGCAGAACTATTTTGAAGTTCAGGTGACTTTTCTAAATCAGAATCATCACATCTTTCTGGAGGATGGGATTCCTGGGAAACAAGGAAGAATTTGCCTTTTCAACAGACATACCAATAGCCTTTGCTAGGATTCCTTACTGAGCAATGCTGTTTAACTGTGGTGTTATTGCAACAACAAAAGTTACTGCTACAGTAAATCTCATTTGAACAGATGGATTAAACTTTGAGGTTGTGGAAATGGACAGTGCACTGCAAACCCCTTAGTGATTAAGGAGTGATTAATTAAATACTTTTTAAGGTGAAATATGGTTACAAATAGCTCAGTAATAGAAAAAGCAATAATATATCTATGCCATAATGAATTTTCTGTATTAGGATTAACACACCAAATTGCAGATAGTTAAGTAAGCATTTAAATTATTAATTTTCTCATTATTTCATGTTTCTCTAGATACTAAGCTCCCTGTAACCCAGCAAGAAAGATTAGAGATGAAATATGAAACACGATATGAAAATCACCACACTGTACTACAATTTATAAAATAACACATCAAGAAGAAAGAGAAATACAATGTAATGTGGTATCAACATTAGATACCAACGTTAGAATTGATTTTCCTCTGGACTAATGGGTATGATACCTCCCTTTTCATAACTTTTACAGATCACAGGACTTCTAAATATTGAATTGCTTGGGCAGAAAGTTCTTTCCCAAGCCATTTTATTTTTAATTTTAATTCACACATCTCAAGTATAGACACAGATAATGAAAAAAAACCCCCTTCTGAATAAAGTATTGTATTTGCTAGTAGGAAGAAGAGAAAGCAAAACTTATCTTCAATGCTGAATTGGATAGAATAAAAAAGACTTTCAATTACTGTACACATATGTATGTACACACAGCAGTATGTAACCTATTTAACATAGGTTACAAAAAAAAAAATCCATGAAATTACAGCAATTTTCATTAAACTGTTGACATCAGTGGAGGCACTTTCAATTTAGTCCAATGTGGGACTATAGAATGAGATTCAAATTACCCTTTCAGGAAACGAGAAAAGTCTTTGCAGTGTCTCCCCAAAGGCCAGGGTCAACTTTTCAAAAGCAGCCTTTGATTCTGGATGCTCAGCCTGAGACAGCTCTTTGGAAAATTTTGCCATGGATATAAAATCCTTAATACCTTTATGTTAGGCAGCTATCAGCTAGAGAGTTTTCCTGCTGGGACAGGGAGGGGGTTTGTAGCCTTCTGCTGCTGATATCAAGTGGCACCTAGTCTGTCAGGAGAAGTAAATGCCAGGCAGCTAACACTAGCACTGGGTATTAATCAGATACCTTTGGACACCTGCTTTTGCTCAACTCAGCTCCCATTTTCTCTCATACCTTTGGTTTTATTTTCTCTTCATCTTGTACAGAGATTGCCCATGGCAGTTCTTTGTAATGCTACATAACCTAAGAATGAAGGAATTCAAGGTTTTTGTACAAGCCCCTGTGACCCTATGCCAGGCTGGAAAGGGAGCCCTTCCAATGTTCTAAGAAACTTGCAGTCTGAATCCTGACCAAGGCCATGAAGTCTCTTAACTCTAAATTAAGTTACTCCTATAGCTTTCACCTTTAAGACTCTACCAGAATGGATTTGATCAGGTACATAGTAGGAAATTGGGGGACTGGCTAAAAGATCAAATTTCAAAACTTTCTCAAAGTATATTCTAAAACATATTAGCATCTTACAAAATTGAGTAACAGAAGCAAAGATTTTACTGTTTCTTTGGAAAAGAGATTTCTCATTGACTTTTCCTCAAATACTGTGGGAAATATTCCCAGAACCTCTCTTTTTTAAAAAATGATTATTCTTGATGCATTTCAAGCCAGCCCATCTCTTTCTCAAGACAGTCATAGGTCTTCCCTACTTCCATCTCAAATTCTCTCTCTTTCCTTTAGTCTTTCCTTTGAGTCCCGCTGGAAAATTCCATCTGGGTTTTTTTTTTTTTTTTTTGCTACTCAGAATTGGAGGTCATTCTAAGTTTGAAAGATACAAAAGCCTTACATTACTACATTCAGATGAAAGAGCTGAAAGGTGAGAGCAAAGCATAGCTGCCAATATATTTAGCTTCAGTTTTATAAACTGTGAGGAAGATAGGAAAATAGGAGCACACAGAAAAGCAAAGCATGAAGCTGCAGAGAAAGGCAAGAGTTATACACGATGCAGATAGATACTGTCTCCAAATAATTGCCTTCCTCTTAAAAGTGATTAGTCATTTTGATCCCTTAGAGCAATTCTTTCCACAGTCAGATTATTTCAGGATTCACAAATCAGTTGGTGGAATTGGACATGATAGTTTTGGTGTCTTTGCAGCTGCTTTTGTGCTATTCCTCTACCTAAATTACCCATCAGCCACAGATCTCTACCCTGAACACAGCATATTGCATAAATATGTTGGGTTGTGTCTTTTTAAACCTTTCAATCGGTTTACATTTTTCCTGGTCTTAAACATTCCATTCTGTGAGTGCTTGTACATCTCTATCACCAGTGGAAGGGAGATCAAGGATATTGGGGTGTCCTCTGGGTATCCTGTATCCTCACACATTAAGGATGTGCCTCACAGCTCGTATGCCACTCTTAATCACAACATTAACATTACATTATGAGAATTGACATTAAGATTTATTGACCCTTGATTTGGCACTTCACTTTGGCACACTGATATTACAGCAGATATCAAACTTGATACCAGACTTAGTACAGTATTAGCCCATTGTGAGCAGCCAGGGAGCCTTTTGCAAACATTCTGGAGTATCCTTTCCTCACCATATCTCTTGTCCTCAGCTACAGTCGCAATATTTGGTACTGGAAATCACCTGTTAGCTTTTGCTGTAGAATAAATTTCCTTCCTCCTGCACAAAATATCCATTATTCTTGAAGAAGGTGTAAATCTAGCTTAGTACTCCATGTGTTTTACAGCAGCAAAATGAATGACCTTGCTTCAATTAAATTTACAGTAAAAAATCTAGCATTTACAGTATTTGAGTACAGTGACTTTGGCTGTTTTATTTATGAATATCGATTTCTGCATAAGGGTACCATTTCTGCTTTACTCTTACTTTTTTTGGTGAATGAGCACACTAATATTGGCTCTTAGGTAAGTCACAGCAGGTACTGCATAAAATACTGCTGAGACTGTAAGAAAGCTCTTGTCATACTATTTAGCAACACAATGCCAACAAGGATGAGAATGGAATATTTCTCTCTGAGGGTGAGTTCTTACATATATTGATGCCTACAAAAGTTTTATTATCAGAAATCAGCAGCTTTCAATCAGACTTTTTAGCAGTAAGTGTTGGAGTTTTAAACTACTGCATGCAGCGAGAAAGTGTTTTTTGTTGTTGTTGTTGTTTTTTTTTTGCATTTTTTCAAATGCTAAAAGAACAAAAATGGCCACAGAGTAGCAGTACATCAGGTACTCCAACAATTTACCTGAAAGAGGCATTCCTAGGGTAGATCTAATGTTTTGTTCCTGTGCTTTGCAGCTGCCAGTGAGAAGCTAACAAGTACCATATGGACTGCCTTCCCTCTATTGTTCATATCTGTCCTCCAGAGACGGAGTGGGAGTCACTGATCACACTTCTGCCACCTCCTTGACTTCCACCAGCCACAGCCCCAAATTTCCATCAAAAAACCAAACTAAACCCAAAACCCAAACAAAAAGCCACCACAAAACAAGCAAACAACCCTACCCACATACCTGTAGGGATTTTCAATTGATCGGTTTTACTCCTTCTAAGAAAAATGTTGCACTTACTACTTTTCCAAATTGAATAGGATCAAGGTTAAATAAAGAAACCTAAATTAAGTTACATTTGTTTGGGGAAAAAATGCTCAAGGGGTAAAGCAGCCCAAAATCACAACTTAAAATAAATAAATCAAGCAGAGATAGAGATAGCCCAAGGTGCATATATGGCTTTGATTTCAATGGAACTAAGTACAGACAGCCTTCATATTCAAAGCAGACAAACTGGACTAATTGTATTCAAATGAGACATCTATTAGGTATTCAGAAATAACTCAAATATCACAGTGGATAGTGGGTCTTCATAATGGGAGAGACTTTGCAGGACATTAATTATTTTATTATTTTATATTATTAATTTTATTTTCATGTAATGATGTATCAGAATGCCCTGGGAAGAAAATATCTAGACTGAAATTAAATACATGGGCTTCATTTTTGTTTTTTCTAGCATTCTGGTTTGAACTGTCTCACTGATTTACAATATAGCTATGTGTGTAACAATATAGAGTAGAATTATCCAAGAGTATATATCCACTTCTGTTGAAGTGTTTGAGTTCTGAAGCCAATTGAGGATTTAGCCTGGTCATCAATGTAAATAAAGAATGAAACAAACCTGATATTCCAAACTTTTGGAATAAGTTTTATCAAGTACTTTACAGATTGTGATAGCTTGGTTTGGTTGGATAAGAAAAAAGTAGATCTATCTTCTGTGCCATCAGTTAAAGAATGGAGATCTGCAAATATGATGCAGTTGATTGCTTCCCATTAAATGTTCAACTTTTATAGATTCACACATTGCCCTGGGAGCATGTATATTCTCCCAACTCTGACATTTCTACTTGGCAGCCATGTTATTTGATTAGCATAGTGTCAGCAAACTGGATGTTTTGCTTCAAATTTCACCCATTATCCGCTCTATTATGTGTGCAGTATCTCACAGACCATTTAGAGAACTGACTGACCTAGTGAGAGAAAAGCAAGGAAAGCTAAAAGCAACAAAGCATTAGTAAATATCTGCAGAAAGTCTAGGGGTTTTAGAAATAGCCCAGTCCACACAGAACTGATGTGAGGCACATCCCTGATAGTTACATTTCTTCACTTAATTAATCTGGTTCCATATCTCATTTTCTAATTTCTATCAGCAAATATACGGTGACTCCTAGTAACTTACCACACCCTTTCATTTGGCTTGAAAAATCTACATCAAATCAAAATTACCACTAAAAAAAGGATGAAAACTTATCAAATGCAAAATTAGATTAAGAGTCAATCAAAATCCAACTGTGAATTTATCATTTCAATGAATTTCAATGAATGGTTTAAAATCTGTTCAAAATCTATTTGAAAATGAATATGTAATAATACAGACATATCTCTTTTTCAAAGCTAGTATTGTCAGATGTATTCTGTGCATTATAATTCATGAACGGGGTAGATGACTATTTGAGAAGTATTAAAATGAACTGACTTTTCAATACAAGTGTCTGGACAATAAGTTTTTCTATTCTTGGCAATTCAGAAATGTAGACAATTGTGCTAGAAAAAATAATGTGTATTGTAATATTCATTGTACAGTAGTAGTATAGTAAGTGGCAATTCTGGACATTACAAGAGACACAAGGATTATTTTCTGTGATTGCACAGAGAATACTTGGATTTCTTGTGAAGCTTTTGCATTGGAAATGAGATTCATCAGTCTGAACAGGGCAGGGTTAGAGCCCTTAGCAACATGCTTATTTTGTAGAAGGTCACTCAATAATAACTTCGCCTGCCCTCCAAGCTTATTAAGACTGACTGGCATATATTAATGAAAACACCTGATTCTCCAACCATAAAACCCAGACAAAGACTTTATTTTAATATTAAGGAAGGAACCCTTAATTAGCAGGGTTTCAAAAATGTCAGCTTCTTCTATTAGCTGTTCTGGTCCATCAAAGCCATAATCCCTACTGTCAAATTTCATCACATGATAGACAGTTTGCTGGCTATCTTTTTTTTTTTTTTTAACTGATCATACTGACTGAAGCTTTTTATTTTGCCATCACATTTAACAAGTTTGTATGCATTTCATTGTTACATTGCTGATTTTACTCCTTTCAAAGTCTGTCTGTGTCAGCTAAAAGAAGAAAAAATCTGGGGAAACATAAAGTATTACATATTGATACACAGACATATAATTAAAGACTTTTGGGGAGAGTTCTCATTCATAATATTGATTCTTTCCTAGGGCATGCAAATGTGCTTCTGTGAAAACACGAATAAAAACCACCATTCACAGATGAATTTCCATTTCAGGCATGTTAAGAGAAAAAAAAAGAACAAATGCTTGCAATATTGTGAAGACCTTTAGAGAAGCATGTTCTTTAGAATTAACCCACAACACATCTTCATGCTGCATAAAATTTGTTCAAGTAGATGTTGCTTGCACTGCCCCCCACAATGAGAGATTGTGTCAAATTTTACCAAAATAAACATACCAATTTAAAATTATTTATATTCTAGCTTCATTCAGCATTTGTGTTTGTTAAATATTGACATTCACAGGAATCTATTTCTTTGACTTAAAAGAAAGCAATAGAAGATTACTGTCCTGTCACAGACTTCTAAAACTATATGCGTTAATTGAAGATCCTTGTTCCAGTGTCTTTGAATGTTCTGCTTAGACTTTACTGCTTCCTGAGTGCCTGTATCTATTGCAAGAGACCAAGCATATTTTTGAGGTGAACTTACAGCTAGATACTGCATTTGTTTTAATTGGTTTAAGTGACTGTGAACATTTATTCATATGATTTCTCTGTCATTTAATTAACTTAGTAATGAAACTCACTATTCAGAAGAGTTCCTTGACTTTGGAATGATACATCTAAGGAGTGGAGCAAGAGTGGACGGCAACAAGATAATGAGGCCAACATATGAGGTTCAGTTCTCCCTCCAGCATCACTCACAATGCCTGCTAACTAAAAACCAGTTAAAAAGGAAATCTATATTAGTTTTAGACTCTGAGAAATCTTTATCTTGTGAGGTGTTTGACAGCTAACTTTAGTTTTGAAAACAGTTTTTCCTATAAATACATCCAGTTAAAGTTGTTTGTAAAATCATCTGTGCCTGAGTCACTGTTGGGATTCCATTGTAGACTACAATACATAAAACATGGTCTCTACTTTCAAGCATTTTTAACAAGTAAGCATATATTTTCAGGCTTTTCTCTTTCTCTTATTCATATTTTTTTGGTATTTTTTTATATTAAATGGTTCCCTCATTTTATTTATCTCCCACAGCTAACGCATGCCAGCTTCTGTCTTACACAACAAAACACTTTTTGTTAGTTCTTTGAACAGTCCTGCTGAACTGCCAGCACACAGGCTCTAGCAGGGCCCAGTGTCTATTGGTATGCACTGCTCCCATTCTGAATATGCAGTTGATTCATGGGTATCATACAGGAACATAAAACAAAGAGAGGAAGAAAGAAAAAAGAACAAGAGAGCTTTTGTGATTGGCAGGATTCAGATGTTTTGTTTTTGGCTAAGGCTATGATGTGAGAATGTCCAAGAACTGGTATGTCTTGGTAGCCATCACCATACAGTCCTACAAAAATTGCATAGAAGGGAAAGGCTCCAGGTACCTAACATTCCAATAATTAAGAAATTCTCCAACACTTCTCTTTATAGTTGCCTTGGCAAAGAGATATTGTCAGGTCTTGATTGCATTTTACATTCACAATATCCTCAATATCCTTTCTCGTGATGCCCAACATTTGGGCTGCTTTTGAGCCTTCAGTTGACAATTTCAGAGAACTATCCATAGTGACTCCAAGACCTTTTTCCTACGATGTAACTAATTCTCCAGTTGAACATATTAATAGGAGTCTCTGCTATCCATGGAACTATGTCATCCAAACGGCAGAAACAAGAACAGAGTGACATTAAAAATGGTTTGCCATATTTTAGGGTACTAAACCTCAGAGGTTTTGCAGCCATGCTTTTAATACCTGCTTGGGCTATATGGTGCTGCCTTGCTGCTGGAATCCAGATTGTGTACCACAACATGGCACCTTCTATTCTTGACTGGCACTTCCTCTATTCAGCATGATGATAACATTTTATTGTAAGTTGTTTTAAATAATACATGGGTATGTAATATGTGTGTTTTACATCAGATGCAGCCAGAACGTTGTGTTTATGGACTGATGGTCCCTGGATACAGTAAGGGATAATGAGGCTTATGTAAGTAACAGAAGGGAGGAAAAGGTAAAAGAGCAGAAGGATAGCATAAGGATGCAGGCAAATGAATACAAATGATTTTTTCAGTCACTGCAATTTTGGGTGAGAAATTCTGGGTTGCCTTCTTTGCAGCAATGCCACTTTTGTGGATCAGAATGGTCAGTTTTTACTGACAGGCAAGAATATTCAAAACTCTTCAGTTGGAAAAGAGTATTATAATCACTGATTGGAAAGTCTGCCTGCTGGCAATGTAAGCTATTATTTTTGTATATAGTGTGCACAATTAATACTAGTGTATTTGGACCAATTTGTGCTGCAAATAAAGCTGTGGCCTTTCCTTGCCAAAAAGAGTGTAATTTCAAGCCATCAGGATTTGCATCTTGGGAAAGGATGGAAAATGAATTTGCCAAACATAAAAGGAAAAATATACTGCTTTAAAGAAATGGTAAATCACTGAATGTAAGAGAAAGGGAATTAGGTTCAATGATAGTTCAGGATGACATTTTGTTTCTTGCCTTTTCTATTACCATAGGAAAGAACTAAAGGAAGCTAAATGAGATCTCGATATAAATATCTAATTAGACTTTTGCAGTCCAAAAATTGCCATAAACCACATTTTCCTGTGTCTACAGTCTCCATTCAATATGTAATAAAATTCTTGCATTTCAGACTTTATAGGAGCTTAGATGTATAGATTGCATTGACTGCAGTGCATGGTGTATAGCCCAAAAGATTAAATACATTGCTAAGGATATACAAATTTTCTATTTCCTTTTTCAAAGTTGGTTTACATTTCTATACTTCTCTGAAAAATTCTTTTCATTAAATTCTCCTACAAGTATTTTTACACATTGAACTAACTTTTCAAAAGAAAGTAGAAGCTTGGTGAAGTTGTACAACACCTCTGCATGTTTATGTATGATATAATTCTCTTTCCTACACATAAGCCTCTCTTAATGGATTTTTCAAAGCATTTGGAAGCATAAAGACACATATACACAGAGTCTGCTTTGGAGATGAGCTTGAGCATGAAAGAATCATGTGCATTGTTATCAATTAAATTGCCATCAGTACTGTAGGGGCCTCTGGCAGGGTTCCAGGCTCCAGAGAGTTTGGATTGACTCACACTACTAGGAATAAGGGTCAAACTGACTCTCACCTTTGCAGTGCTGATAGAAGCCCTATATAAATCACTTTTTATATAAATATTTATTTGTCAACATTTAGCTAGTCAACAGCATGGTGTGGTCTGCACATATTTCATAAAGCAGATGGCTTACATTTTCTGAACTCAAGGTAAAAGTCACCACTACCTGATGCTCACTAGTTGACAGGATTTTTTGACTTATAATATGGCGTAATTGCCAGGGTTTTCACAAACCAAACAGATTACCTCCTTACCATAGAGGGGCTAGTCTTACATTCTTATACTCTAAAGAAAAAAAATGACCTTCTGAAATAAGCTGCACAACAGCTCACGATTCTGACATATTGTCACCTGTCCCAAATCCAAGAGTACATTCTTAGCATATTGTCTCTACCAGCTTCACAAAACTATTACAGTTTCACTTCTTCTGTGTGTCTGTAATAGTTCCACATCATCCTGATAAGTGGACAGTCATTTCTCCATGCACAGATAGAGCTGTGAAGGAGAATTAGATTTCAACACTTATGTAACAGAGATTAATTGATTGATTAGATTATTAATTAAAGTTTCCATTAAATTCTCTTTTTAAAAAGCACAGGATCGTGGATCCCCAGGGTTTTTCCTAACCCTTGAAATCATAAACAAGAGAATGCATAACTAAACATTGTACCTTATCTTGTGAAGAATAATTAAGCCAGTGGATTCATTGCTATGAAGGAAAATATTTTCTCTTCCAAAATATTATTTTTTTTTTCCCCTACAAACCTTAGGAAAAAGAAAGGGGTTTTTGGGTTCCCTCTACTGCAATAGAGGAACACACAGCAAAAGTAATGTTTTAAACACAGAGGCACACATATGTAGGCCTGTTTGTGTGCACTCTGTTTGGAGTTTATATGCTACACATTTTTAAGAAAAGATAAAGAAATGAAAACACGACTTATGTTGTTGTAGATTTGAACTGATGCGGTCTACCTAGCTGTTCCAGCCATATAATATTTGAGAGATTGTAGAAAAATAAAAACAGCAAGTGGCCTTTTAGGTAACCCATAATTAAAAGCAATTTTGAGCTGTCTTTTCAGGGAAGCTACCCAGGGGAAGTATTTGCTACCTGTTTGACCTTCACAATTGTGAGTCCTTGGCAGTGTCAGCGACCCTCTGAACTGAATTCAAAACTAATCTCTAACAGAAAAAGAGAAACAGAATTCATGCAAATCATATTAATTCCAACATTTCCCCAGTGAGCTGGGTATAAACTACAGCCTAATTAAATATTTTTTAACGATGTGAGTAATTTTTGCCAAGGGGCGGATTCAGGCGAAAATTTAATATGAGATCACAAAAGCTGTTCCCAGCGTTGATTCTGTAAATTAATGACTATCTGCCTTATGATAAAAACATGCTGCCAAGAATGAAAATGAAGTCAGCAAAGCTTGCTCTATTTGTCTAACAACCAAATATACAGAATGCAAAACTTTAAAGGATATGGAAAATTTCCATTGTCTGTATGATGTATTCCTGATAAAGATGCATGACACCGACAGCATAAGGCTGCTTTATGTTACACAAGACTATCAATTCCTATTAATTATCACTAATATAGCATTAGCCAGTGTTTGCTATGAACTTTAGTGAGACAGTGCCAAGCACCAACATTAAGATCCAGAGAGCTATTAGTTTATGTGTGGGTAGGATAATGTGCTGTGACCATTTCATAAACTGGGTATGTCTAAGACACACTGAACATGTCACAATTCCTCAGAGCTGCTGACAAAAATCCATGCATCTTACCTAACACTTAAAAAGACCTTATCATTGTAATATCTGGGCACCAATCTTAAGTGCTTGTCAGAAAGAAAATCTCATTAAACCAATGTTATTAGTGTTTTCAAATAATAAATGCACAAACATTAAAACTGTGATCAAGAGAAACCGTATAAAGGAACAGGAATTACTCATGCATCAGTCTGTCCAGATTTTTATCATTATTTGAAAATTAAACAATAAGCCTTATGTGACTAAAAGGCTGCTTTATAAAGTATAGTATTAGATCAGATATTGAAGATATTCAAATGCAAAATCCTCTGCTTAACCAATAAAAGACTCCACGCTCTTTGTTCTCCTCATGCTAACCTAACTCGTAACAAGGCAGACAGTTAACACCAAAGAATTACAAAGCATCTCCAGATGACAGGTGACCAGGACTTTGGTAGCACCCTGGTCAAGAGGCCAGCCCATTGTAAGGGCTTAGCAGCCTTATTTATTTAAATTTCTGCCAGTGCTGGCCACTGAGACTGAATTTACAGCTTTTCAATTAAAAGGTCATTCTGTGCTAACTAGCATGCCATTGCCTCATTATAATCATAAAATTAGTGAGAAAAGACTAGCATGAATAATATGAAGGAGCCAATCTGAAAGGTGAAGAGGTGTGATTTTCTTGCTTCATCAGAGATGGGAATAAAGCTTGCTGCTTAGAAACAAATATTTTGCTTATAGTGCCTGAAACACTTTACCATTTCTTCTTACTTCAGAACAAATAAATTGGTTATTTTCTGTAAATTAAGCTTGACAGATGAAAGGATGGTTTATGACTGCTGAACAGGGTAAGTTAGGGCACAACTTCATCTGATATGAAATGTCTATGTGAGATTTCAAGTTTCAAAGCATTGCAATAGACTTCTTTATTTCTTAATTTGAGCACAGCCATATCACATCTTATTAAGCATAATTATTTAAAGTTTTTAAATATAAACCGTAACTCAGAGAAACAGTTAATATCAAATATATCTTAACATATTTGTTAATTCACTATTGAAAACTGAGAATGTCATTGAAAATTCAATGTGCCTTTGAACATTCTGGGAATTATGAGTCACTGAGTACAGAAACATAAACTACATGAAGGATTAGGACTTTTCAATTCCCCTCAAAACACTGGGAGAAACTATTTAATCTATCAAATGCAAGCCACAGAATGTGTAGTCTTCCAAGCAGCCATGGAGCTCTATAATATGCACAAATAGAGAAAAAACCCAACAACAACACAAAAAGCCAGCACAAAAATGTGATATAGATGTGCTTTAGAATAATAAAAATGCTTCAAACTCCCTAATTAATATATTTTTCACTTAATGAAAACCTGAAAATCACCCTAGTTTCAGACTGAAACCCTAGATAATCATTAAGGGAAAATAACTAATTTTTGCTCAACACTGGTAATAAGCTGTAAACCACTAGAACAGGAAAAGTAAGCTAAAGAGAATGAAACAATTTCCAGGAAGAGCACGTAGAGATTACAGGCAAACACTTTAATGCCCTCCATTCTCCATAGTAACCTACTCCACGTTCAGACCACGACCCACGCTCCAGGAACTTTGCTCTCTTCTAGAGGAACTCAACCTGTACTCAGCAGCCTCTGATGAGCACACACACACAGACAAATCCAGTTAGTGGCAGCCCTGACCTGCTGCTTTGGATGACCTGCTCGAGTAGTCCTAAAGAGCACCCAAATTGAGAGGCTGAGGTCCTTTGCTTAATGTAGTCCAACTGAACACAATTTTTTAATTATGCTCTCACTTGTTTTATTTTCCAGATATGGAGACAGTCTTTAAGGGGATTTGTTGCACATGTGAAATAGTCAGAAACTTGTCCATGGATTTTCCCACATCACAAAAGAAAAAAAAAATGAAAGGGCATGGAACATGAAATTCAAGTTTCTGAGACCTCCTCTACTGAACCTCCCCCTCTGGAGAAACCAACTGCAGAAGGTAAACAAAAAAGAAAGTCTAGAAATTTATTTCCTATATTGCACAGGATCTTATGGAGACCATCAGTCTATAATAGCACATGAAATGAGAGTTGATTATGCAATGTGCAGAGGGAAAGAAAAAAATCTCATGTCTATCTACAGTTTTTATTTTATGCAGCTGAAAGATCTTGTGATAAAAGCGTGCCAATATTTACTGCTCTGTGCATCACAAATCCCCAAATATATGATTAAATAGAAGTAAATTTGATAAAAACAATAAAAACATTCGAAAGACTAGAGTAAGTTAGGTGTCTACAGACCTTTGAGAATTAATCAGCTGATTTTAAAGCCCTGTGTAACTAAAGATACACAGCAGATAATTTCAGTTGTGCAGTTCATTTTAGGGGTAGAAAAACACAGATGCATAATTTCAAAAAAGAAATATAAATCAGCCCTAAGTCCTTTGGGAGTGCTAACTCTAGAATAAATAGCTTGGCCAAATAACAAATAACAGAATATAACGCATGAAGATAGGGGAGAAAATAACATTGTGTACAGAGAGCACGAAAAATTGAATAACTGTGCCTAAAGTCTTATTTCTTGATTCTCATAAAACCTAGGAATTTTGAAAAGAGTTTTCCTAAATAACCCTTTTGCATCTTTAATTTTTCGATGATTATTATTATTTACAGAGGTATTCACAATCGTGTGAAGCACTAGCCTTTGCAGGGCTGGAATTTGCATAATGTAACTTGCAGTTATTTTGGTGTTTTCCTAACTATTCTAGTCTCTAGAATCATGCAAATAGTACAGCTTACTTCTAAAGATGGAGAAAGTTGCTAGCCCATAACGCAAAAGACTTCAAAAACATCAAAATCCACAAAGTTAAAAACATGTTTACATTTCTGATGCTTAAGACAAGACCTTTTTTCCCCAAACCAGTTATCTTTTAATGCTTCAAGCTATTGACAACACTTTGGCAACAGCTCTGTTTAGTTTAGATCTTAAAGGGCCTGATCCACTCCTCACTGATGCTATCAGATGCCATTTTTTGATTTACTCAGATTGCTAATCACATCCACAGACCACAATGGAGGTGATAATAAAAAGTATGGAGACTGCATAATTTTTGCTGGAATTTTGTTCCATAATAAAGCTTTGAAGACAGCTTATGCTGTAACAACTAATAAACATATATTAGATTTTCTGTGTGCAAGGCAGAATATTTCTATGAAGTGTCTGGACCCCTTCAGGTTCAGTTTGTTTAAGGAATGGGATTTTTAAATATTACCAGCAGACTTCTTGATAAACCAGCCTGTAATGCTGCAGGAAGCATAAAAAGCCTTTTCAAAGATTCAGAACTGAGCTGCGCACTATTGCGTTTAGGCTGTAGATTTCACATTCAGTTCTAGATACCAACCTCTTTTCTCTTTTCTGTTCTTTTTTAAGCAGAGTTTGGCTTCTGGATGGATGGGTGAAATCGGCAGCAGCTGTAGCAACAAGCAGTCTCAAACACTGAATATTTAAATAGGGTTTTGCACATCCCACTAAATGCAACCATTTATTATTGTTGATAAAAGAGTACACTGGTAATGTCTCAGAGTCCTCCAGGAAGAAGAAACTCCACTTCTCACAGTTTCAACAGCCATTACTCATGCCTTTACCTTAACTAGTAAGTTTAGCATCTGTTTTGTTATACCTTATATAAAAAAGAAAACATTCATATTTGCAATAGCAAAAAGGACTATATTCATATTTGCAGTAGTGTCATCTAATGCATAACAAACTAGTTCTAAAGCTTTAAAACACATTTTTGAGAATTTTTTTGCCTGACCATAGTTTTAGCTGGCCTAAATAACATCAAAATAATCTCAAAATAAACATAATTAAATTTTCCATCCACTGAGTCTCTGTGAAATAATCTGGAGTTTTCAAATCATACATGCTCATGTTCATTCATTTTGAGAGTAACAATTTGTCAGAGATTTCTTTTTTCCCCTGCACCCTCCAAAATAATAAATAATTTCTGGTGGCTTCTAAATCAGGTTGCAGATCAAGATTTCTGAAGCTATTCTATAAATCTTCTCCAGAAAGCACCAATTCAATCAATTCAATTCACCAGCTTTCAGAACTGGTTGAATGCCCTCTTCAAGGGAACTGAATATAAATTCTCTGAATAGACTCCCTGAATTAGAAGAACTTTGGGCTAACATGGGGTGGCTACAGGTTGCCTTC
>JAHLSL010000007.1:22843919-22891419 GCA_025920805.1 Petroica traversi
CCATGCAGATCTACTGATGAAGTACAGAAGGTAAGATTTCTGTCACTTCCCCAGGGATTCACAGGGAGAGGGGAGCTTATGCACTCTGCCCTGCAACTGAAGTGTAGTTCAAAATACATTTACAGAATGCTGTATGTTCTTTAGCATTTTTCTTTTCTAAATATATTTCTGAAGGCTTCTGATCGGTTTTGCCTTCCTCCATGCTGAAATGGAGGAAGTTTTACACTAAAAATAAAACAAAAACAACAACAAAAGACAATGATTTAGAAGTCAAAGCATACATAGATTTTATTAAAATGCCAACTTGTCCCTGGTGTCCAGTGCAAACATGAGGCTCAATGCAATGAGCTATGAGAATAAAATTTAATCAGATGATCTGAGATAACTCATGAACCATAACAGCATAAGAGGGAAGGAGAGACTGCATCCACTCACCATGTGATGTTCTGTCTTGCACTGGCAGGGTGAGAAGAATCAGGTGGGTTGGGGAAAAGATGTCAGACTCAGAGTGTTAGGATAAAAATGGCCCATGCTGACTAATGTTTATAGATCAGAACAAGTAATTTAAGGTACTGGAAAAGTATAAGTGTCTCATATTTCAGAGATTACAAAGAGAGAAGATATAGCCATTTCCTAAATGAGGCTAATAAAGCTCCTCTTATGCCCTTTCTTATTTCCACTCTGTAAGCCTCTGCTGGTGGGGGGCTTACAGCTGCATGAAGTTAGAGCCACTGATAACAGCCAGGGAATGTTTGAGAGTAAGATTTGAAAGAATGAAATTCACTCTACTAAGTTATTACATTGATTAGCAAGGTTAGCAAGATGATTTTTTTAGGTTGAAAGTTTCAATAATTTACTGACAACAGATGAAAAGTTCTTATTTTCCCCTGATGTTGAGCCAGTAAAAAGTAGCTGTGAAAAAATTTGCTTTCATGTTTGAACTCTAGGTAAAGATCAAAGATGGCAAAATTTCAGTCAAAATATGCTATTTCAAAAATACATGAAGGCATTATTTAGAATACTCTGGCTGATTTACCAAGGAATATTAGATAAAGCCAAAAGATTTGCTACAATTTCCATTTACTCTTGATATGAGCATATACAGAATAACATAGGTACAATTAAATCAGAAAAGGACATAGCCCAAAATCCTGGAGTTACAATCTTAGAGGCCTATCTTGCAGCAAATATTGTGAGACACATATAAACTGCCTTTTGTGTATATGTTTCAGTCATTTGTCTTTGTCTACATATCTGATTCTTTTTTCAGATCGAAGAATCACAGAATGGGTAAGATTGGAAGGGACCACAGTGGTCCAACCTCCCTGCTGAAGCAGGGCTGTCCTAGAGCACATGGCACAGGGTTGTGTCCAGATAGGTCTTCAATATCTCCTGTGAAGGAGACTCCACCACTCTCTGAGCAATCTGCCCCAGTGCGAGGCGACTCACGCAGTAGAGAGGTGGAACTTCCTGTGCATCAGTTTTTGCAAATTGCCTCTTGTCCTAATGCATGGCACCACCAAGAAGAACAAGGCTCCATCCCCTTTACGTTCTCCCTTTAGATATTTATACACATTAAGGAGGACTCTTCTCAGTTGCCTTTTCTCAGGGCTGAACAGGCTCTCTCAGCCTGCCCTTGCTCCAGTCGCTCAATCATCTTTGTAGCCTCCAGTGGATCTGCTCAAGAAGCTCCAAGTCTCTCTTGTCCTGAGGAGCCCAGAACTGGACACAGAACTCCAGATGTGGCCTCACGAGGGCTGAGTAGAGGGGTAGGATCACCTTCCTTGATCTGCTGGCAATGCTCTTCCCAAGGGCAGGAAACCACCGGCCTTTTTGGCCACAAGAGCACTGCTGGCTCATGGACAGCTTGCTGTCCACCAGGACCCCCAGGTCCTTCTCCTCACATCTGCTTTGCAGCAGCTCAGCCCCCAGCCTGTACTGGTGCCTGGGGTTGTTCCTCCCCAGGTGCAGAACCCAGGTGCATTTGTCTGCTGAATTTCAGAAGACTCTCTCTACCCATCCCTGCAACCTGTCGAGGCCCTTCTGAAGGGCTCTACAGCACTAAGGGGTATTGCCCATTCCTTCCAGCTTGCTGTCATCAGTGACCTTGCTGAGGAGGCATCTCCTCTTCATCCAAGTCATTCATGGATAAGTTAAACGATACTGGACCCAGTATTGAGCCTTGGGGGACACCAGTAGTGACAGGCTTCCCACTAGACCCTGTGCCACTGTTTCTGGCCCTCTGGGATCTTCCATTCAGTCAATTCTCAGTCCTCACTGTCCACTCATCCAGCCCTCACACCTGAGTTTGTGAGGATGTTGTGGGACAGGGAGAAGGCCTTGCTGAAGTCAAAGTAGACAAAATCCACTGATCTCCTCTCATCCATCCAGGTACTTGCATCATCACAGAAGTCAATCAGGTTGGTCAAATAGGATTCACCGATTCACCTTTAGTGAATCCATGCTGACTATTCCTGATCACCTTCTTGGATGTCTCCAGAATGAGGTACTCAACCAGCTTTCCAGAGACTGAGGTGAGACTGACTGGATGGTAGCTCCCTGGGTCTTCTGCCTTGCCCTTTTAGGAGACTGGAGTGACATTTGCTGTTTTTCAGTCCTCAGGTGCCTCTCTTGACCTCTATGACCTCTCAAAGTTGATTGTGAGCAACCTTGCTATGGTGTCCACCAGCTTCTTCAGCACTTGAGGATGCTTCCCATCATGGCCCATGGACTTCTGGACGTTCAATTTGTTCAGGTGTTCTCAGATTCAAACCTGCTTAACCAAGGGAAAATCTGCCTTCCAACATGCCTTTACTCCGGTCTCCTGGGTCAGGATCACATATAACTTTGGCTGAACAACCAGAACTAAATCAAGTTTAAATGATTATCATTGCCTTAAAAAAAATCAAATAACTATAAGAAATTAATTAAATATGGCTTCTTTAATGTAGCCAGTGTGGTGAAAAATAATATTATAAATAATTGTATCCCCTTCCATGGATTTAGGACAATTACAAGACTGTAAAATATATCTGTATACACGCCTTTCAGAAGAATCCTAACAAAACCCAAACATTTGCCATGTCTACTGCAAATAGAATCACTTTGAAATGCTTGATCTCACTGTCAAACACCCTCTACTTCCTCAATTGAGTCCTGCAGAGTTCTACGTTTGTGCTCAAATATCTTTGTCTTGGTAGGAAAGACATGGTGATATGGTGATCCCTCATTACCAAGTTTTGTTAGAAGTTGGCCATGCTGTTACAAGTGTTTATGACTCTGGTAGAACAAGTTAAAATCCCATTTAGGTCTGAGAGTAGCTTATTTGTTTGTCAATGTTGACTAACTGAAATGGTGCTGGAATTAATGCCCTGAATTGCAGTATACTAAGCATACATAAAAAGATGGAGATAACTAAGTAAAGGAAAAGGTATCTTGTAATAAACTAAATTACACTAGAGCCATAGAGGTTTTTGCTAACAACCTTTCCCAGTATAACAAAAAAGCAACCTCCATTTACATTTTCAGTAAATAGTTCTTGCAAAAAGGGTATCCTCCTTTTCACATTTAGGCACCTCTGACCAATAGTATCAGCACATGAAAGCTAGCTTTACTGCAGTGCTATTTACTGAATGGGCACACATGAATTGTTGTGCACTTTAAATGATTCTCAACAGAAAACCAACCAATATAAGACAAAAAATTTCTTATATCCTGAGTAATTACAAATAATTTCTAAACTGAAACATTTTTACATGTTTTTGGGTTTTTAGCTTCATTTCTCTCTTACTCATTTCCTTATGAAAAATGACCTCAGTACTTTCCTTCATACTACTTCGGTTTATTTCATTCAGATGATAAAATAATCACAGAAAAGATTTTCAGTTGGAACAGAACTATATACAGTGCCTGGCATGAAAATGCCCAAGACGTTGGAGGCTGCTGGTGCTGCTGTAAAATAAGCAAAAACCTAATAATAGAAAATACACTGTGTTGTCCAAGGTGGGAGTCAGAAAGCTCAATTCCATTGTGCCAATTCTTTCAAGGCACAGTTTCCAGTTTTGTTCATTCATGCACCTACTCTTTTGCACAAAATTATAATGACATCACAGTTCTTGTGTTTTGTGTTACAATGGGAGGACAAAATTGTAGCAATTCATGGCAGCAAAAGCTATAAAGAAAATCAACAAACAGAAAAGGAAAGTCATTAGTTGTAAGAACCTACAAATAAATGAAACCTTGCCTAAGATGTATTGATTTTCTGTGGCCTTGCCTATAGAATAATGTCAGGCATGCCTGACAATCCATTAGATTCAGAAGGCAAAAACTACTCTTTTGCTTGCATCTTAAGAAATATGCTGGTATCAGACCTCATTCTGATTCTCATCTGCCATGGTGTAAGTCAGAAACAGTTTCCCAAAACTCTTCAAAATGGAGTTATAAGCATAAGGATTAAAATCAAAGCACATTTTACTTTAAGGTACGAGTTAAATTAAAATTATCAAGAAGACATGCACTTTTTGCATGGATTAAAATTTCCTGACTTCTTTATAATGTCAGCATCTTAATCAAAATAGGCAGTTCCAGGAATGAAATTAAACAATAACCACCGTAATAAATTATGTGCTTAGATTGCAAGAATACTTGCAGTTTTACTTAATACATCCTAAACTAGCAAAATACAATACTTAAAACTTTTAGCAGACCTACAAGCAAGAGATTGTCAGAAGATACAGATGATTAAGAAAAATCCAGCCTGTCAATTACTGCTGTCAATAATGAAAAGCCTTCCAAATAACAATGAAAAATTCTCAATAACTCTCTATTAAAAATTCTCATTATCCAATTTTAAATTCTTACATAATTTTTTCCTGTTTTTATTTATAATAAAAAATTAATTCAAAGGCACAAATAGTTTAACATCTGGTTCCTCCTTGATTTAAAGATGCTTGACTCAAGCCTATAATCAAAACAATTATTTTACCATGAAAGGATCTCTCTGCCTACACTGCAGGCAGAGAGACAAAAGTGGGCAAAGACAAACAAAAGACAGGCAGAAAACTTTTGATGGAAAAAAGAGAACAGATGGGAAAAGGTAGCTTATTCTTAAATTGGTTTGGTTTAACTTTTCTGTCTACCTGTCCTAACAACAATTCAGCTGCAGACAGAAAAATCACCACTGAATGCTTTTAACTTTTTAGCGTTATCAGTTTTATAATTTTATATGCTTTGAAAATGACTATCTACATACAGCAAATGTGGGGAACTATGAGGCAGATTGGAATTTTCTGTGTGATGAAGTCTACAGTCAAAAGCCCCTACTGACATTTTGTGGGTTGTGTAAGTTTCTGACATTTTTATTGCTTCGGCAATATTAAGTTATAATTTCCAGTTGTTCATACTAGGTTGTTTGCACACACAATTTTGCTTATAGGGTTATGCATTCAATCTATAGGTATTTTTTAGATTTCACATCACAGAAGGACACCTAGTCAAGTCTAGTTGTACATGTGGTGGAGAGAGACTGGAGACAACAACTCACAGCTGCTCAAGACAAGAGGAGTGGATTGTCCTGCCTCTTCAACTGCACAGCAATTTAGACTTGGACTAGGTGACTGCTCTTCTGACAGCTGGAGCTGAGGGGTTAATTCTCTCTCAGCTATTCAATAGGGGAAGACCTTTCCTGACCTGCTAAGCAGAAAATACAGAAGGCCTTCCTGCTGAGACTTGTCTTTGTAGGTAAATTCCATGCTTGAGACCACAAAAGCAGGAAAAAAGCCCCCACTTCCTACCTAAAATTCTATATTTCAGTATTAACTTAAAGCAATAAATGAAAATACTTCACATTTAAGAGTATATTACTTTGTTTGCTCTGACTGAAATATCAACTTAGATGGCACAATGACATGTCTTATAAAACTACTGAAATTTGAAATTTTGGGGTATATTGGGCAGTACCCATCTCAGCTGAATAATTATATGATGCTATCTGGGTGAGGGACAGGGAGCAGGAGAAGGGAAGAAGCAGAATGAAGAAAGTTGCTTGAGAATTTGCTTCCAAAATATAATCCCTTTACATAACTTGTTACTGCAGTGGCAAAATACAAGAAAGTTTGCAGTACTACATAGTAGTCAGTACAACAAGTGAATCAATTGAAGACAAGCATTAAAAGAGTTATTTGCTAATGGGCACCATGCCAGGGTTACTCATGCAATGCTGCCTGCAGAATTCCTAAGCTGAGTTCAGAAGATACAGATCGATGCACCTCCAAAGAGAGTCTATATCAATCTCCATTTCATTCATTAGCTTCCACTCTGAGCTGGTAGGCTGCTAGTTAACTCTTTAATGTGGGAGAAACTGTCAGTGTAAAGGCCACTGGGACACACACTCTTCTCTGCTGTACTTGACCTGTCGATATTTCTTGAGGCACACTGTTTAAACTGGTACAGCTAATGGCAAAATGGAGATCTGTGAGGCTTGGAGAGGCTTTCCTAGCTTTATATTGGCTTATCATCCTACAGTAAACATCAGTGAATGCATGCCGACAAAGTATTCCTATTTGTGTCCTCTTGCATATGAATAACAGGCCTCAGATGAAATAACTCAAACAACTCTGTCCCTGAAATCAAAGACAGCTTAAATAATAAATTATGCTAATTTGAGAAATTAACACATTGAGATATCATGCTAATGAACTAGAGGCAACTGACATTTGGTTACTAATTAAATTGTTCTAATGTCCCAGACAGACAGAATGAGATGGCAACAGCAGTAAAGTTAGAATTCAGGTTTCTCTTTGAATTTCTTTGGCCGTAAGTTCATCGTAAAATTGTGTAGAAAACCAGCAGGTCCAGGACATGATTGATGCATAAACCATTTAGAATACTTCTGAAAGTGCAAATATGAGATCTAACATATAAAGGTATAATTACTAAAACAAAGAACAATCTCAAACCACCCAGACTTGTGGGCTTTGCTATTTTCTTTCTACAAATATTGAATGTACTAATTTCCCTTGCCTTGTTGCTGAATAAAATCAATTTCCTCAGTAGAGCTGAACCCTCTTTTGTTTAAGGTTAGATGCAAACTTGATACGCATCCTTAGATAAAACGTAAAATCCTTGAATATTTAGAACTACGTCACTGTGCGAATCCACAGCTGGTGTGGATTCAATATTTGACAATCAGTGCTCTCCATACAATAACCAACATGCCTGGAATTAGCTGAAGGGGAAAAAAGCTTCACATTATTTTTAAACTCTAATCAAATTATTTGTATACAAATTTTGATAATAACACCTGCTTTTTCTCTCTTGGCCAATACGATCCATGGAGATTCTAAGCTCCAACAATTTCCCTGCAGAATTGTCAAACATATGTATTTGTATTTCATTACTTGGGTAATAGCTGATTTGCCAAGTTCATTTACTACTAGTTGCTCCTCAAACATCTCAGTGGGATAATTAAGGAATACTAAGAACTGAAACTGTAGTATGTTAGGTGGGGGCTAGAGCAATTGCCCAAATCCCACTTCTGATTAAACTGCTGTCCAGAATTAAATATTCAATAACTGAAATTCTGTTTTCTTCCCTTAGTCTGAGCAACTTATTAGCCAGGAGATAGAAGAACTCCCTGTTTTGTGCAATAGAGACAAAAAAAGCTCACTGCACCACTCAAACCAATTCTAATCCCTTATGAACCTACTAGAATGGTATTTAAACTGAAAATTGACTGCGTAATGGACTAAGTGGTGCCTTCTGTTCTAATGGTTCAATATGTTGGCATTAAAACAAACAAAAGCACGTCGATACCCAATGCCTGAACTGGGGAGACTAAACAAATGGGGGGATAAGGTTTAACAGTAGGAAGGCAATCAAAAATCCTTTCTGTCTGAGGCTCTAGCTGAAATAAAAACCTGCTGACAGTGAAATGGATGCCCCCATTAATTCTGCAGAAAATAGAGGTGTGTTCTTGGACTTGCTTTGTTCTATTTACATTGCACAGGGGCTGCAGGAGAAAAAAAAATTCAGCCCAAGATTCCCACAGTGAAGTCTCCAGCGGGACTATTCTGGTTTAACTTCATAGATCAAAATTTTGCCTGGCATCTCTTTGATTATTACCTGCTGTGGGTACATTTCAGTCTAACATCCACAGGGTAAAAGTCAGGCAAAATGTCTTCTCCTTTTCTCATGCCTCTTCCCTCTTGTGGCCATTAGCCGCAGGAGAAAATTTGGCTTCTAGGTTTTACAATGATTATCTGAGAGGCCCAAATCTCCAAATTATTACGGGTATAACAAAAATCACTGCATCTAATTCAGGCTTTCTAACAGTTGCCCATTGCTCAGTTTTGTGCTCCAGTACATGTTACTCTGCTAAACTCTAATCATTTAGACTGATGTTTTCCCTGCCAA
The DNA here is from genome assembly GCA_025920805.1 of Petroica traversi. Taxonomy (NCBI): domain Eukaryota; kingdom Metazoa; phylum Chordata; class Aves; order Passeriformes; family Petroicidae; genus Petroica; species Petroica traversi. The sequence continues at coordinate 22,852,332 of JAHLSL010000007.1, forward strand.
AGGGAGTTGCATTTCTAAACTGCCAGAGGAAAGGTGCTATGCCATATGAATTACCCATCTGATATGATAATGTCTTTATTACATTTTGGAGAAGTCATACAAAACTCCACTAAAGGCATTTTTCTATTTCTTTTTTGAGATTCATATTAGAGATAAGCATAATATTTCCTAAAAAGCAGAATAACTACAAGCCTCCTGACACTAAACAGAAGAAAACACTTTTTCAAATAATCGTCCACAGAGGACAGCTAAATTAATGTCTCACTCTCTAATCACACACACTCATATTCACAAGCAAACATGATTAAAAACAACAAACTCTTTGAAAATTTATGAGTACACTGTCATACAGGTGTTTCATACACTTGAACTTGAGTATTCAGAGCACAAGCACATTTTGAGTTAGAAATCCTTAGGTCCGGTGAAGTTGCTGGTGCCAATGGATATTAAGCATGGCTGCTGACATGTTGAGAACTGTGTGTAGGAAATATAAAGTGGATGGAGGACTTAGTGTTTGGGGCTTCAGGGATTACAAAGATAATTGTGGATCAATTCTGCCAAATGATTTGAAGTAACTTAAGCCTGCCATCAGTACTTTAATTGTTTTTACAACAGAACTTGAGAGTGCACTTAGTGCAATGAATGATTTGATAACACCTGGTAGAAATGCCCTGTCCATTAGTTGTGTATCATCTCCCGCTTTTATTAAGCTGGTTAGTCTACTGCTCCACTCATTTAAGACCCAAGATTTATGTTAGAAAGAGATTTTTATGAATGTCTGTTAAAATAAATATCTCTTTGTAGGGTTAGAATGGTAAATGTATAAAAAAGAGTGGCCTTTCTATCTGAATCTTTCCATATTTATGTTCGTAAGCAATAGCATAAATTCAATGAAAAGTATCATCTTATTCCTTTACACCAAGCAGTGCTAATCTTTGTATACAGGAAAGAAAACCAACTAAGTAAAAACCAAATTCTTTATCCCTCCACAAAACATCAAGAATAAACTGTTTCCTAGCAGAGCAACCAGCTGTAACTCTGTGAACTGTTGTTGTTCTTGAAGTAAAACCACTTACTTGACTATTAGCAATTACAAAGGCTAGAGGGAAATTTGGTAAGAACACCCTGCCTGGATGGTTTTCTCTGTTTTCTTTAGTTTGCGAAGAAACACAGGAGCACAGCTATGTTTAATCACCTCTACCTCCCTTTCTGTAAGATATGACCTCTCAAAATCCCACAGTGTTTCAAACTGATGAACACAAGTGCAATAAGCTTTCATGCATAGTCTCAAAACATGGGATGTTGCCTATGGTGAAGAATTGGAGAGATAATTAATCAATGGAAATTCCAAAACGCAATCAATCTCACTGACAACATCTCCAAAAGCTAGCTCTATTCTGTAGCTGGAATGCTGCCAGGCAAAAAGACTTGGATACCTCTGGGCTAAGATTGTTGGAACACCTGCTTGCCATGGTACCTTTCAGGTTGGATGAAAGCATCTGTATACAATGCAGGCCAATATGGGAAATAAATTAATTAGCAACGATATGCTTTCTTAGCTCACTCAACACAACCTGGTGTCTTCCTTTAGTATAAACTGCCAGGGCTGCTGTACTGAGAAGCATCATTTGATAACACTTACCAGTGGCTGTTCTATAGAACAAAAGAGAAACAACTGAGAGCTGCCCATTGTTGCAAAATGTCTGCAAGATCACTTTGCTCATAGGAAACTAGAATAATTTTTGGGGTTTTTTTGTTTGTTTTGTTGTTGTTGTGGTTTTGTTTTTTGTTTTTTTTTAAGTAGCAGACCCTAACAGGAGTAAATTGGTCTAGCTTCATTGGTTTCAAAACAGCCATGAAAACTCATACTAGCTAAACATAGAGTTCTATGTTCCCATGAATGACATTAAAGAGATGGTTCACACTAAGAGAAGAAAAAGAGGCCTTGAAAAAGGCATTTGTTGAATTAACCTTTAGTGAAGAGTTTAAAAAATCACTTTCCTTCCTTACATCGTACATGAGATCTAACCCCATACATTAAGTGGGGATGGCATAACCCTAATTACTAATGCCGATATTAAAGTATTTTTCTTTTTTTTCCCCCTGTATGACTGGCAGTTCTTTTTATTCCAGAATGCATTTCATTAGCTTTTACTTATTTACAATGATGACTTAAAAAAGAAAACATTTTGGGAAGCATGAAACCACTTGGTATTTTGGTAGTCTTGGTGGCAGGAAACAGAGAACATTGTTGGAGATTAAAAATTAACAATGGTCAAAGTATGTTTCTTTTTCATCCATCTTGAGTGAAAACCCCCTGAGATAGCAAGCTTAAACACCACTGGGAAAATTTGAAAAACTGGCTAATTCTGCCATTCATTTAAATTCCAAACCATTTGCTTCTTTGTGATGGAGAAGTAACACTGAAAAATCTGCTGATTTGGCCTTTGCGGACTTTGAGAGCTCTCTTACTTTCTTACTTTAGCTCACAGCTAAACATCAAATTCCTGATCAACTGATTAGATTGGCAGTTGGTCAAATAAAAGAACTATCTTATTAGAACTTTGAATTACAGATATACTGGAAAACGTCACCTGTTGGCCAGACACTGGACTTTTAAAGACTGTGCTAAGAGATGCCAGTGCTTTCTAAAATTGTCCTCTTTGAGAGTCCAGCATGTCTTTAAACAGCTTTCTATGAAAGTTGAATCTGTCCACTAAGTCTTGGCCTAATACCAGATTAAGTTAGGATCTCAGTGTCTCTTTAAAGAAAGATGCCTATGAAATGGCAGGGCTGGGAATCAGGACCTCAGACAATTGCTTTCATGCCACTGTTATCCTAAAGAAAAAAGACAACGACGAGAGGCAAAAGAGATAGGATGGAAGACACAGAAGTGTGAGGAAAAGAAAAGAACAGAATGTTAATGTTCAATCCCTCACCTTAAATTATGCCTACTTGCCCTCAATCTTCCCTGTTTGACGGCATCTGGACACCACAGGGTTGCAGAAAATTTAAGATTTTCTTCTTTGTGTAGAGAAGCAGAACACTGCATTGAAAAACATGCCATGCTGATAGCTCCTCTCTCAGCTTAAAGAAAGGGTCTTCAAAATGGCTTTGCAGGTCTACTCAAAATCATGTGAGAAGACAAAACTTTGCCTAAGCATATGCAAGAGAAGACATAGGTAGGGGAAATAAACAGAGAAAGTTTCCAGCAAAAAAAAAAGTCCAAACTGCTTGACCCAATGCAAGGCAGGAGAAATCTACTACTGATCTTCCCAGTAACCAACAGTGAGGTCTGCAATTAAAGGCAAAAAGGAATTAGTCACCTATAAAGCTCTGCACTGAGTGGGTGGTAAACACTTTAGACTTCATTCTTCAGTTTGTGACTTTTTACTGTTGCCATTTCAGCCATTAAGTACCCCACAAGAATTCATTTAGTCAGTTCTTTAGGCTGTATTTTCTTTGATTGTTATTTACTTCTGCCTTAACTATTTTGAAAGACTTGAAGAAGACAGCAAGGAGAAATAGACTTCCTGATCCAAGCATGTATTTCCATAAAATACATTGGTATTTTTGTTTCACTGAAGAGATCCAACTTTATTCCTCAGGACCAGGATCTTCAAAGAAGTGTATGTCTCCATTAAAGAAAAGCATATTTTATCTCTTCAGATGAGTATGGAACTGAGTTATAAGATGTTGGAAACTGCCATTTGCACATACTCTCAAGAACTCAGTTAGGACTCAGCATTAAAATCTGCATTAAAGATCCTCCAGTATCATCTTAAAACTGTGCTGAGCAAAAATTTGATCACATTCTTTCACAGTCCACATACCCAGGACTTCTGAGTAAGCAAGCAAAGCAGAGAAGTAATGACTCATCATTTTGAAATGAGGCACTAAGCTTCACTCCACACAGAAGTTAAAAGGAAAGTGAAACAGATTATTGCAAAAGAGTACGTGTGGGTTCTGCACCTGAACTAAGGACAATGAATAATTGTTCACTCAATTCTCTATTTGGTTTTACCACAAGTGTGGTACTAAGGAAGAATGGCAAAATGTGTATTCAGAAGGATGGCAAATAAATATTGCACAGGCAAACTTAATTCTAAGACTACCTAACTTTTGAATGCTTGGTTTGGTTACTTTATTATTCTAATAACGTCTGGTGTTACCTAAGCTTTCTATCTGAAGACAGAGTCCTAGACAGATAACCAGACATTGATTGATACCAGTCCTCAGCAGTTTTCTTGGCAACACTGCTGAGCAACATTCGTTTATTTCTTCATTATAATTCATTGCCTGATAGGCCAGCCTGCTTATCAGTCATCCCATGCTCCTTTCCCTTAATTAGAGAGATCAAATACACCACCACAAATTCCCTCCTTGACCATCCACAGCCACCACTCAGTAGCAATGCCTCAACGTAGAAGGAAAAAGAGTGGATTGGCTGATAAGAGAGAGGCTCAGATCCTGCAATGGTCTCCTTACAGGTTTACCAACCAAACACAACAGGAATGAGTGAAGAGATCAAAGACACTGACTGTGGTTGATCAGGACAGGTGTTTGTGGTGATGTTTTCAACAGATGGAGGTTCCTGTGAGAGAAGAAAAGAGACCCAGGTTATACCAGCCAAATGTGATGACTTCTCAACCAGAACCACTGCAATCAGTTACATTTTCCTCCCTATTATAAAGGGAAGTGCATGCACACATACAGTTTCATCCATTTGCATCTTAAAGAGAAGAAATGTTATCCCTTTTGAGAAGAAGAACAGATGCAAAAAGAATGAGAGACCTTTACAGCACCACTTTCATAACAGAGTTCTGTTGTTTTGAAGTGATTTATTTCTGAAGAGGAAAAAAATGTAAAGAACTTGGAACACAAAAGTACCTTCTCATCAAGGGTTGTCTATCGTTTCATGAATCACATGTGATGGATGAGATTTATGAATTAGAATCTGAGTCAAAAGATTTACAGCATTCTAAATTAGTTATGGCATCTTCTCGTCTGTGAGCATAAACTTTCAACAAAATATCTATATCACCAACACAGAAGAATGGCCAACCCAGTTCTTTCATTTCACTGCAGCACACCCAGACCCTGTCACAGTGTTTGATGAATTCTTGAAGGAATGGGCTTCAGATCAATTAAAATAAACACTACAAGCTGATTTATCAAATCTTTTCTGAATGCTCTCAGAAAATGTCAAAAATCTGATCCATTGACAGAGAAGAGTCAGAGAATCGTGGCAGCCTATGGGATCACAAGACCTTTTCAAAACCATCATAAATCACTACAGAAAACAAATGGGGCACCATGTGATAAGATTTTGTCTGACAGCTTTGCCTCAACAAGACATATACGAGATAAATGGATACCTTCGTCTGTGCCCAATTGTCAGTTTACAAAGTTCCAACTTGTCAAATTGTAAAATATACCACATCCAAAATAATATACCTTTTTGGATACCCAATAGCATGATTTAAGAAACCTCTCACTCCACTTCTTTGTTGCAATTTTAAAAGTATTTCTGCAGACAGAAATACTTGAGAAAAGACAAGTGGAAAGACAGGACGACTGGCAGACAGACATGTCAATTATTATTTAGCACAGTAGTTATGGTATTGCAGCCTATCTAAAATAATTAATTCCCTCTTTTAATACTATTTGAATTATTGCAAAGTGACTTCAATCACAGTAACCTTTGATATTGCTGTGGAGTTGTTTTATGTAGATTCTGAACATATTCCAAACAATGAAGTAATATGTAAATATTCCTCAGGTATTAATTGGACTCTTGAAAATGCCTTTGTTAATGAGGTATAAGGTTAGGAAAATCAACCCAAATATTCAGGTATCAGAAAAAAAACGTATCTGATGCTGAATTAGGAAGCGGGCAGCTATTCATTTTGGTGGGTGGAATTCTGTAATCAATGCTAATGCTAATGCTAATGATTTGAGATTTTAATTTGTTAAAGAAACAAATTTTTATGTGTTAAAGAAACAAATGGTATAATTTACATGTGATTATGGACATAGAAGACTTTCAAAATTTCAAACATTTTCAACATTTCAAAATATGCTAAGTATTGGTATAGAAAAAACCTGAGTAGCTCCTATATTTTGGATATAGTCTCTGTTGCCAGCTTCTAAAAGACCGGCTTAGCTTTCCTCGATAAAATAAGACTGCAATCTTTATCACACAGAGCATAAAGAAATACAGAGAATTTGAAAATACAATTTAAGCCTGTGCTTTTTAATACTGCTTATCTTTTAAGCATTATTTCTGTGCACCTCTAAAATTGCCATACTTGTTGCAGAAGAAAGTTTAAAAATTCAAAATCTGAAGAAAGTTTCACTTTTAAATAATTATCTTCCTCAGAGATGCATAATGCTTCCTATGTCCAGTTTTCATTTTAGGGAGGAAGCAGAATCAACTTCAGAACATTTTCGTTGAAACTATAGTATTGGTAGCATACTTAAATGGCTTTGCGATGTTCAAGGTGTCATGAATGAAAAACAGTCTCAAAAGTCCTTCCAGGGGCTCTAGCTTGGACCAATAAAACCAGGAGCAAAGAAAAGTTTGAAAAGTCTTTTTAACTAAGGATGATGCCTCTTCAAACTCCTCATGCATTATGAGTGATAATCAGATAGAGACATGAGCACAGCCTAGGTCCTTTCAGATCTGATTTCAGACCTTGGAGAGACGAAGGGATAACTTTGGCTTGCTGATGAACAACCTCCCCCACAAGGGCTGTGCAGCAGAGACCAGGGCCATGCTTTAGCCATTACATTTATTAGAGCCCTTTGAGGTAACCTGAGAGATGACTAGTCTACACGAGGTCTCCTCCAGGAGTTGCACTAAATTGATTCCACTTCTTCAATCCCAGGTGAAATACATGTTTCAGTATCTGGAAGAACTATCTGGAAGAAAAAGAGTAATGCGAATGCCAATCAATGAATGGGAGAACCAATGGAAGTGGGAAAAGGAGAGCAATCTCAGGAACTAGATGCAATCACAGTACATGGTCTTTCTCCACTGTAGGATACTTCCGTTATTAAGCTAAATGTAGCTCTTTAATGTCTCAGCACTGCTCAGAAAATCAGAAGAATTCTTCTCTTTAACCACTTCTCTCCATGGAACAGGAAGGGGTTCAATATCCTCCTACCTACTGTTGGTGCTACAGGTCTGTGTTTTGCTAGTTTTGAGTGCTAAGTAAACTCAACTTTGGTGTGAGCCTTTAAGCTGTGAAATAATTTAGCACACCTTTGGTACCACTAAGCATATGTAATGGTGTCCATGCACATAAATGCAAAAGAATATTTGTTGTCTCCCTTGAGTAGGAATCTGTAATTTCTCTTATTTGCTGTGTTTGATGTTCATATAATAAATGGTCAATTCATTTTTAATTACAATTTCAGTACTAAAATGATGGGGAATGATAGAAATACACTTCTATTCTGTGTCGCTTAAAATAAAATTGATTTTTTTAATGAAAACCTGTAATCTAGAATTTCCTATAGTTTACACTTTTAATGAAAATATGCAACATATTGAGAAAAAAAATAGAACACACATTTGTATTTATCAACCTTGTCTCAATTTCCTCCATCTGCAGAAAAAGTGGCTGGATCACTCTGTGGCCTTCCATTGTTCTTGTACTTTGCTAATTGCAGAACTATAACTAAAAATAAACACAAGGATGTAAGTCAGCAAGTGGAGCACTAGAGTATTTTGCCTTATGGTAAACTCCTTAATTTTACTATGCTCACTGTAACAGTGCTTACATGAATTCATATATGTAGAAAAAGTATACCAAAGGACTTTGAATTTCAGAATATCATCCCTAAAAGCATTATTCAAACTTTCGTGGTGCATGGACTAGTAGTACCTGAACTTAGGAAAAGCTCTTGGCAAATCCCAGTGAAATTTTTTGACAGATTCATCTTCTAGCCTTTGGAAAAGAGAAGGTGCTCCAGGCAAGATATTTGATTAATGCCACAAAAAACAGTGTTGCTGGCACAGCTGGTATGTTGGGAGAAAAATTCATCACTAACTCTGAAACTGCCATGTAATTTTCTCTCAACAGTTCTTTTCCGTGCTTGACAGAAGATTTGCACAGGACAAACTAGCTTGACAGAGGACAAGTCAGCCAGCTGTTGAGGTATCTCTAAACATGACAGATCACTATGTTTTAACTCAGATTAATTCACTTATTACAGGTAGACCTAAATCACTGGTCATTGTCAAACTGGTTGTCACAACTAGCAAATCATGTCAGATTTCTGAACAAAAATATTTCAAATCTTAAACAGTTCCTATAACCTCAGCCTGTCTGCTTTTCACACAGACAAGTAAAGCATTGCGAAATAACTAATATTGCTCCAGCAGCATCATTGTTGTTGTTTTTCTGGTATTTAATAGGACCAGAAGGACTTGAAAATTGAGTGCAGATTCTGGCAACTGGCAAAAATTAAATTATTTCCTCCAAGTTGCTTTTCTGCATCCCACACCAACTTTTTTGTCTTTTTTTTTGTTGCTTTTAAAACATTGTCTGCTGCCTTAAACTCTTACCCATTTTTGCCACTATATTTTCAACAGTACAGTAAATAAAAAATAACAGGACTAATTTTAAATATGCCCAGCACTGGCTCTCCAGAATTATTAGAATGAATAATCACTGTCAAAATGTGGTAGCAGAAATGAAGTCCATATTTAGGGCTGTATTTCAATTAGTTTTCTCTAAGTGATTAGATAATAAAATCAGTAATTCAGATAAATTCAGAAGACTTTAAAGGCTACAGAGCCTGAAGCATATTTGCAATATCAGAATTATAGATTGTCCCAAATCTGTGCTATTGGATTCAAATCTCCTCGATCATGGGGAGGTTTGGAAAAAGTTTGAATGCTGCCAATGGAGCTCAGAGCTAATCAGAGACTTACTTAGTCCAGAACATGCACTGACAGAACAAAACATTTTGCAAACCGAATTCCCTTCTCAGGGTTTTTATAAATCATGCTTATGTTTTCATGGAAATAGAAAGGACTGACCTAGCAAAATTTTTTGTCTAAACTCTGGGGGAGAATGCCAGGTCCCAGAAGCCGCAATGAAGTAAGTTATGTGAGCCAAAGAAGTTTTTTTGCAAAAGAAAAATAAATACATTTTTCACTATTGCTAATTAAGTGCGGTTAAGGGCATCTCAAGATGTCATATGTGAGGTTTTCAAGACAAGACTGAATGAAACATCAAATAACCTGGTGTGATCTCATACCTGACCCAACTTTGAGGGTCAGCTAGAGATCTCCCTGAAGACCTTTCTAGGCTGAATTACCCTGTGATCCCAGCAACATTACTTTCTCTGTTATATTCTTTCTTTATATATAAACTGCACAGCTCCCTTCACTGCCTACTCTGTTAATGTATGGTGAAAGTTACCACATCTAACTATTGTCAAAGTACAACATACACAATGCATTGCTCCTACAAATCCTCAAAAAGTCCAGTAACAAACTCAGCTTATGCTCCTTCCCTCTGCCAATTTATGTAGGATCAATCCTCTCTGCCACAGTATCTCCTCTTTGTCAGATCAGCTTCTAAACAATTAGTTACCTTTTACTTATCACTCGCTTTTGGCATGAAAAGTAGCTATGCAACACATATTTCAAGAATGATAAATACATTTCCTCAGCAGCAACAGAGCAATTCAACACAATTTAACTAAACAAAGGATTACATACTTTAGAGGCACAGAAGGAGAAAAATGCAGTTAAGGCATAGGTTCTACAGGGTTTATGTTTACTGATGGGATTTCTAAAAGGATTTTAGTTAGAAACACAAAATTTATATGTGTTTTAGTTAGGAACTGAAACATTTTAGCTTCTTTCTGTCCAGAGAGCCAGAGCTTCTGTGTTGGAAATACTTCAGTCTTTCAGAGAATGGTGCTCTTCTCTCCCATAATACTTTATGTTCAATTATAGTTATGACAGGTATATTTTATGCTTCAGCACAAAAGTTCTCCTACTTATCATGTCTATTCATAGCTGAAAAGCTTGCGTGAAGAAGGACTTTAAGGGGAAAGGAGTGTCCTCACTCTTTGCTGCTCCTTCACAGGGTTCCAGGAAGTGGAAGTTGTTATTAGTCATTTGTGTAAACTGATGGGTTCTCATTTTATTGCTGATAGAAGCAAACCTGGAAAAGTGGATGTGAAATGACTTTTTGGCTGGCTTGGGTATGTATGGACTGGTACATGTGCTTATTTTGCTTTGCAGAGTTTCAGATCTCCATAATTCTTGTTGTTATAAAATTATTTCCCTAAGGGAAAGGCTAGAGAACCCAAATCAGACCTCCGGCTCCCAGACATCCAGATCTCCATGCATTTAGGAAGCTGTAATCACATACAATCCAATGGGTGAGAATATGGACGCACGTCTTTCAAAATCCAGCTATATTACCTGAAAGGCAGCTTTTTGCTGCTTATCCCCATCCCTACCCTATTCCAGACAAAATTATTCTCTTATCATGATAGAAAAACAAATGAAATTTTCCTAAAAGATATTTAAGTTAAATTAAGGAGAGATGGCAAAACCTTACAATTGTTCAAGAAACCAAGTATATAGCAAGTGAAATTCAGTTGGGCGTGCTCATATCTGTGGCTGGTAAATTGAATTGGGGTAGCTCTGGCAAGATGATGATGCTGGCAGCCATCTAAGGTAGCAGCTCATTTAACTGGCACAATCAAAGTACTGAAGAGGAAATATGTCCACAAATCAAGTGATTCAACAAGTGATTATAATCCACAAGGGATTAATTTTTCTAACTATAACACCCTCATCAGTCCTTAGCAGGAAAAGGCTTTTTTTTGTGCTTGGGAAATATACTGTCTCGGGGGCCTGTATAACACCAGAAACTGTTCCTTGTCTTTCTGCTAAGTAAATCAAGGTGTTAATGTTACTCCTCATTACAATCACATTCCTTCAATATTAACTAAAGAACATCAAAGGCCTTAAAAAAAAAAAAGTAAGGAAGAAAGAAAGAAGGCAGAGGAAAGTACTATCTTCAGATTTCTATATTCTTCTATATTATCCTATTTTTCAAACTCCCTCTCTTTTGGAGGAAGAAAGAGAATGAGACTGTGGAACTCTAAAACTGAGGATGGACAGGAGGAAGTGGCACTGAGGTGGAATGACATCGATACAAAGAGCACACATGATGAATGCATTTTTAGTTAAGATATTTGTAGGTATAATGCATAATGTTTTCAAGCTATTTAAGAGTTGCTTTAATTTGACTGAAATATTTTACTATATTTTAATTTTGAAGTTCAAAAGACAGCAAGCACATATTGGTTTTTTGTTTTGTTTTGTTTTTTCCTGATTTTTACGTTAAGGTATCTTCTTAAAACAGATGAACCAAAACCCTCCAAGGAAGAAATCAATTAATTAAAAATTACATAAGAACATCTGCTTGCAAGCTGATCAAACTAGAAAGGTGAAAACAACGTCTGCTCTAGTGGAGGGAAGAAAGATGACAGTTTGGGGTATGGGGAAAAGGCAAAATGTGGGGTAAATGATAAAGAAGCTGCCAGATTCCATGTCTCGAGTCATGTTAAAATGTGAACTTAAACACAAAGTTCAGTTCAGTGAAGCAGAAGGACAATTCTCTTCCTTAGATAGAAAAAGATCTTTTTTCATCTGTAGCAGGTGACATATGACTCGTGCAGATGAGCCACTAGCCACTTCAACCCCTATAACCTGAGAAATTCATCAAGGTCCAGGCACACTGACTTGGATTATTCACATGAGCTTGACAAACGCTGTAGAGAGCAGTCATTTAGTACAATTATGCACAAAAAATTCAAAAAGTATTTAACCAAATGTAATGATGTTTTGTATAAATGGACTCAAGCAGCATCACAGAACAAATGCCACAGAGCATAATAACAGGACTGAGCCCTGCACTACATATGATATTCATTAAATCATATACACTTAATATTCAAAACTAACTTTTTCGAAGGCAAAATTTCATGTCTTTTCAATTAATACATTCTTTGTTAAAGCTTTTAATGTGGTTGTTATTTTCTCTGTAAGTGACCTCATTTAAGTATATTCTGACTTTATAAAGGGAATATTTTTAGGGTGCATTTTTTTTTTAGGCCTCAGTTTATCAAACTCTTGGGTTTGCTGGAAAGAGTAAATTTGCTCACATATATTATTGTTTGCAGGATATTTTCTTATATAAAGACGTTATTTATTTCATGTATCTATGAGAAGCTTAGTAAAACTCCATCTTACTGTCTCATAATTTACCAGGAGCAAAGTTTTAAAAGCAAACCTAAAAATACTTATAAAACGAGAAATGCAATAATGCTGAGCTATTTGGCTGCTTCTTAAGTCAAAGGCATTGGAGGCTTTGTTAACCTAGGCATCTCCCAGTGTCTCTAGCAAAGTGACATATGTCTCCTTTATACAGAGGCATCAGATGAGCCTAATTGAAAATAACACAGATTCAGCAGCTGACAGCCTACTGTGGCTGAGAGGGGAATGTTTCCCCCCATTTTAAACTGTTCTCTCTTGAATTCTTCCCCTGCTTTGGGAAAAGAACTACTCAAACTGATACTACGTGACATTTTTTGAGGCAGAACTGCCATTATTTTCATTTAGTTTGCGACACTTAGTGTTACATTAGGAAACAGGACCCACCTAAATGATGAAATGGCACCTCCTGTGTGACAATTTTACAAGACGTGCCTTGATTTTTGCTGCCAATGCAGTTATCAGTTGAGAAAGACACTCTGTTGAAATGCAATGTAGGATGATGCTCTGGAAGTGAGAAGTGGGCACTACCTTCCCGTGCCCAATGATTTGAAACCTGTGGCTTCTTAAAAGGGAGATGAATCTGAACAAGGCTGATGAGTGACTTTCTACTTTCCATTTAAAATTCTCCATCTCTTGTATGTCAGCAAAAATCCTCAGGCCTGTCATTGTCACCTGAGGTGCAGATACCAACAGACCATTTTTAGGAGACAAGAACTTGTGAGGATTGGAATGTTTGTTTACAGTGAGCACAAGTGTGAATTCTCAGCACACTATTTTGCACACACCTATTTTGCAGTAAGGCCCTAAGGATGCCAGAAGAGCAGTATTTACACTGACTAACATAAACATCATATTTTAACATCGTATTTTAATATCAGATCAAAGTTAGGCGTCTTAGTTCCCTTTGCTGAATCAGTGGACAGAGAGGGAAGATGCAAAGACCACAAGAGAGGTTTTGCTCTTAATTGTATTAAAATACCTTCTTGCTTTCTTGAAAATCCTACTTCATACACCTGGAGTTAAAGGCCAAAATGGGAAAATGCTAACCTTCTTATGCTTACAAGAACATCCACACAAGAAGTTTGTTGTGAATTGATCAGTTTATTCCCTAAATGCCCAAGGAGAAACACTAAAGACTGGGAATGTTACAACTTGGCAACAGCCATCACAACCATCTTTCTTAACTAAATACTAAGGTATTTTTGACTCATGGGCAAGCAATTTATTCTGTTTCATTGCAAAGAGTAGTAACAAAAGTTACCAAAAAATCACTACAGATCTAGATATGGTGCTTATGGTCAGATAAAGCCACGTGGAAATGAAACTATTATGAAAATAAGCCAAGTGCTCTAAGCTGGAGTAACTCTACTGTACGTCAGTGCTCTGGAGACACTTTCCCTTTGCTCAGCAATTTTTTGTGGCTACCTGACAAATTTTTCCACAAAAGGAAAAGCTCTTTATATACCATCAATAACAGCACAGGTGGAGGCAAATGGCTGCTGTAAACAACTCTAATTAGGTGACTTTGGAAAAGACCTGAAATGCAAAGAAGAATCCTGATATAGTATTTAACCATAATCAGTGCAGTTAAAAATTATTTCCTGGTCAGATATTTAACTTGGTCAGGAAGTCAGCAGTCTATGCATGTTCAGCAGGGCTACCAAGGTCACTCTTTAAAAAAATTGTTAGGTTTGATTTTTTGATTGAAAGTTTCATGTATCAACCAATAGGACCTGACAGACAAAAAAATCATAGTAAATATTATGTTGATCTCAGACTGGAACCAGTGTTAACACTGCCTGAACACATTAATCGCTTTTTTTTTTTTTTAACAGAGGAGAAGTGCACTTAAATATTTCCTTCTTTCTTTTACGTCAGAAATCAGATTCTTCTACTGAAATAGAAATTGGCTTCTATATTCTCTCACAGCACAGTATAGGCTAACAACAGAAATTGTTACATAATGCAAGAAAACAGGAACAAAATAATAAAAAAAAATTAGGCATACCCTGGAGGACATAAAACCAAATAGAAATAAATGAAAACGAAAGAAAATGATACTAAATTTTGGTGTCCATTCCTGTCTAAGAAAAGAACTAAAAAATATTGAAATTCATCCAAATGTACACTTATCCAGTGGGATGCATAAGCTGCTATACAAGGGGGAGCTGAAATGGACACTGATCACAATAAGTGAAATTCAGTTTTCTAATGCTCCAACAGAATCATGAGTGATGAATATATCTTTTAACTCACTTGTGTGCTAATAGTGTAACAACCTCCTTCTGTATGTCAAGCTAGTTCCTTGGTACTTGCCGTGACAGTAAGCACATACTTCATAATTGGGCCAATTTTGTTATGGGCAGATGGTAGTGTCAATCTAAAGCCCACCTTTATCGTGTATTGTATTTCATTCATTTCCTTTGCCAAAAGACTGCAATGCCTACACAAGGCCAAATGATGTATATTTAAGCTTTGATATGTTGAGCAATACCAACAGAAGGTGGAGTTCTTAAATTGCAGGCTATGTTGCCTCATCCAAAAGGCTCATTAGTCATTCGAAGAGGTTTTAAACTGCAGACAATAATCTGACTGACTGGTCACCTGATGTCCCTAATTTATGCCACTTTTTATCCCTGACTGATAAATTCAGATCTTTTGAAGAGTTCTACAGTTTTAATATTCATGCTGGAGGGATCCTTGACATCTAAGTTTTATACTCCCCAAAAAACTACAGAATTTTTGTTCCAAGTTTTCATTTCATAGTGTTTAAACTGCAAGCTCTCAGAAGCTGCCTTTGTGTTGTTTTGTATTCACCCAACATCTGGCACAATTGACCTGCTTCCTGGTCAATAATTAGGCAATGACACAGTAAACATGATTATGACTATTACCTTGGTTTTGATTAATTACAAACTTGCAGCTTTTCACATAGCTTTTCACATTTAATACTAGAGTATTAAAATATTTTTAGGCCCTCTGAAATGATTTCTGAACTTCTGATTGCACTTTTAGGTAGCTGCATGATCATAGTATTTAGCCTTATAAAAAGAAAAGGTTTATTTAAAATAAAAATTAAGAGAAAATGAGTGGAATTACCAATACTGATAACTCAGTAGTAAGAATAAGCTTTATTCACAAAATAACACTGAAAGTGTTATTTCAGCCAGCCTTAATGGATAATTACATCGAAGGATTACTCAGAAAACAGTCTTTTCCCCCTTTCTTCAGCCCATCCCAGGAGCAGCCAGTAACATCCCTACAGAAATGTTCTGATGACTTTAACATTTTTAGTTCTGAGACTGACGAAATATGTCCTTTGCACATCTACAGAATGACCGTCTGCCAGAATACTGCTCTTACCTTTATTCTTAACTCTCCTTCACCTTTGTGATAGCTCTTGGCAATTTGCATAATAAGAAAATGTATAAATATGTAAAAATGTTTCTAATATGCCCTCTGATAAAATAAAAGCATTTTAGTATGGAGAAGCAAGACAAAAAATAATAATTACAATACTAGATAATAGAAAAAATAATGCAAAACTAACTCAACATCATTCACTATCCATATCTGAAAGCCACAGGAAAAATATGCAGCAATCACCCATAGAATTTTTCCTCTTTTAGCAAAAGCAGTTTTATTCTTCATAAAGTGTTAGCTTTGTGCACTTGTAACCAAAGGAAAAACAAGAAATAGGATCACTTAAACAGGCAGTGAGAAATCAAAGACCTTCATTGCTGATTTGAAAGTCACGAACACCTTTTTCCCACCCAAAACCAGCTCTGTGTGCTAGATAAAACACTTATTTTTGAGTCCTGAACTTGACTGGCTCAAACATATCAGATAACTTCAATATTTTATTCAGTATATGTACAAGGGAGAAACTTAACCATGACTTTACCGAAAGAGGTACACAGTTCTTTAGCCACTTTAGAACCCATTCTTCCCAACTAAGCCTACCCAAGTAGTAAATTGTTAGGAGCTATACTGACTAACTAATTGTTTGGCTTGAACTTTCCTTCTATTTCCCCATAAAATGTCACATTTCTTTTCTTATTTCTCATTAAAATGCATGTTACTGCTCTTCCTCCTTTTTATATTCACATTTGTTGTTGCTACCCTTGTACTTCTTCATTGCTCTGGCTGCATTTAAGGGCCTTCCCAAGAGAATAAATGGGATAAAATTTGTCATTTTAGATATATATCTTTTCTCTCTTCATCTACTTAACATGTACTTACAGGAATATGAAAGAGGATGGACCCTAATCTGAGAATCAGGTCAACTGTTTACTGTAAAGGAAAGGAAGTCTTTAAGTTCAAGTTACCAGAGCATATATTACAGAGTTAGGAAGAATGGGCTAAACATTCCACTTGCTGGTATTTTATTCAGCCGTTATTAATTGTCATCAATAATTGGACACCATTAAGCAGCGTTGACTGATTGTGAGATGAGCTGGTCTCAGCTAACTCTTGTATCATATGGAGACTAAATTAGGCTTTTCAATAATCGCTGTTTCTAAATGGCAAACAAAAGGTATTCTGTATTGCTCCTGTGTCCTTCATGAGTTCCATAAATAAGTAATTAACCTCTGCAACAAAAGTCGGCATTAAAACAGGAGGCAGTCTCTCTGTACAAATGATGGGCATCCAAGAAAAGATCTGAGCAAGCCGAAACTAACGCTCTCCTTTTTTGCAGCGTTCTCCACAGAAATTAAATGCTTATTGACTCCACATTAATACCCATTTAGTAATCTGCCATTTTTGTTTGTTTTAATATAACACGCAGTTTCACAGTAGAAAGGAATTATGCAGTTTAGAAGTATGAATATTAAAAAAGGATATAATTAAATCTGTAGCCTGAAACCTCTGTCTAAAGCTATAATGACAAATTTAGTCCATATTTATTATGGTGCACAAGGGACTTTAACTAGATCATTAGTTTATATGCCTTACTCAGTAGCGAAGTTCTAAAACTTCACATTTTGCATATTATTACATTATTCATTTTTCCAACTAGGCATAAAATATGGCTTCCCAAGAGTACAATACCTAATTCTTCAAAATATACAAAGATAGCAATAAAATGATTAAATTACAACTCTTACATCTGTTCTTCTTGTTTGATTATAAATTAAAATGTTCAAAACCAGAAGAAAACAATGCAGGTAACAAATATGTTTAACCTGTGTATCTTCTCAGAATTCAATAATTTACCCAACTCTATCCCTGCAATTACAAGTGCTATTGGCTTATCCCGTTTCCCACAGGTGGTTGTGTCTCTCTTTGAGAGGTCGTGAAATAAAGTATAATTTGACGATAGATTTAAAAATCACTGACTCTGACTGATAACATGGATTAGGTGCTGTGAACTCACCAGCTCAGCTACTGAGAAAGGCTGATCAAAGGACTCAATGAGATTTCTGTGTGTATGAACACAGTGGTTTAAAAAACCCATAAAATGTTATGCCTGTCAGGAGAAAAATATAAAATGCTATTCTAAACCACAACCCATCATTGCAAAATGCTGCTTGGTGTTTTCTTTATCAATTACACATTAACAAATCTTTAATCCAATGATGGAAACGCACCAGTGCAGGTGACACTGACAAATTATCCTTGGCAGTCTCTGAACTCATAACGCATTTCAAAGAAGACTACCTTGATATAAAATGCATGAACTATTAAATCACAATGCCTACTGAGAAATTTCTTTTTAGGGAGCATTATTAGGGAAATGGTTATTTATTGAAAAATTTATATTTGAGAAAAATAAATGTATTTTAAACTCTATTATTCCACTCACCTGGAGGTGGTTTGTTTTCTAAAATCCTGAAATTCATATAAAAAGATACCTAAAGAAATTGTTTAAATTACTGTGGTCATAATGGCACTGAAGCATTATGCAGCAAGGCATTATCGGATGCCATTGAAGGTTTCTGTGGATAAATTAGGGGAGCAGAAGTTACGAATGATTGCTCCTTGAAAGCTTCTGAACCAATTGAGTTTTCATCAAATTGAGATACCATACTATGTTTCCAGTTTTCATCTGTCTTGAATGGCTGTATTTACTCTAGATGAAGATTACTCCGTAGGTTCCCTTGACATATGCCTTCCAGATACATTTTATGCCATTATCAAAAACATCTTTCTTTCTTCATATCAGGACTGCTTCAGTTGCAAATAGAAACACGGGAAATAAAGAACTGCATGAGTTTGAATGATCAAACTCTTCCAGTTACTGAGCTAAACCCATGTAAGCAAACTTACAAAATGCCCCCTAAAGATTTAACTCGCTACTTTCAAAAAACAATATTAAAGCTGATAATGGGTACAAAATAAATCTAAATGATGTTTCCATTAAATTAAGAGGGAGGAATAAAAAATTGGATGAAGAAAGAACTTACAAGAATTTGAAAACTCTCATGTGGAAGAGGGCTTTTTGATAAAATATTCCTATTTACAAGACTACTTATGATTTATGTAGTAATATGCTAAAAATCTATCTTATTCACACAATCTGCAAGGGGAAAAAAGAGAAAGGGGAAAAATAAAAGAAGCTGACTTCATTACATGGTGTCCCTTGATAAATAAAAACTCGATCTGGCCTCTGTCCACTGCTGTTCTAAATGAGCCCAGTCAGTCTGGCCCATGTTTTTTCATTTCATTTTCTCTAGCCAAATGACTACCATCTGCTGTCACAAAGCTGTCACACAATCAGTAATGGAAGTTTTCTAAGGAATATAATGGCTGAAGTATGAATATATGACATTCCAGTTCCTATCTAGCAGGGTGAGAACAGCAACCCATTTGAAAAGAAACAGCAGTAGTGTTCTCCCACTTCTCAGCAAGTGCATTGTAATACAAATCTTTATTTGGACTCAAGACGTTGACAGGTCAATTGAACAGAATAAGTCTAGTTTATGATGCAGTTGTCAGAAGTGGTTAAAGCAGGAGTCTGTTTACCAGCGCTCTGAGATATTCCAACAATTTTTCTTGCAAACCAGCACCTTGAGGTTAATTACTTTACCAATTTGAGTAAATGGCAAGCCATATTCCCATCTGTCTCCATTAGTTCCCCACTATTTCTCAATTTATGATGACTGGGGTCAAGGCTGTGGTACAAAAGAAGAGCTAATAAAGCATGAATGGAGCAATTTTCTGTTTATACAAATGTGGTAGCCACAGCATAAATACGGAAGAGACATTTTAGAAATGCACACTCTTTGCCTTGAAAACTCTGCCTGCTAACTGCATTTAGAGGAGTAAAAAACAAACACTAGCAATGAATTGCTGGTTCCATACTTATTTATCTTTAATGAAACCAGCTATGTGCTATGCAGCACTGCAATGCCCACTTGCACCCTGGCACAGGAATTAGAAAAGTTCTGAAAAGCCTACAGCAGTTGATTAGTAAGCTTGCTAATTCACCAAAGGCAAGCTGCCTGGGAAAGAAAAAAGAAAAATCTCTCTATTTTGGTACCAAAATGCAGCATTACTGAAGCCTTTCTTCCCCAAGTAAACATTTCTTGCTATCTATACAGGATTTAGTGCTGGAATCCCTCAAAAGCTGTTTAGCAATATGACTGATTTAAGAGCATCTCAAGGGATAATACCTGTTTTATTTCTGTTTGTTCATTAAAACACTGTGAAAGTTTACTCCTGTATGAAAAAGCATAGACTTTCTCTTCTGTCTTAGTTTTAAATTCAGCCACAAAGTTATATTCTATTCAAAATACTCAGTTTCTATAACCAATACCTGAGACAAATAGTTCAAGGAAAAACCTCCACCAATTTCCACAAACTGTTAATGAATATTCTAGTTTCATAAATTCTGCCTAATCTACTTTGTCTAAACAGTGTCAGTCTAAAAACAGAAGATAATATTTTGGCCATTTGCCACAAATGGCAGAAATACTCATTAATTAAGCACTACAATAAAATAAATTTTGCTGCAAATGAGGCATAAAGCACGTATTTTCCCACAAATGATTCAAAGTAGCATGGAGGTAATAATGTTCTATTACTGTTTGTGTAGTGTAAAAATTTTAATCCATGACATACCCATCAGAAGCCACAGAAACCCATTAATGTGAACCAAATCTCTAAGTCCATAAACATATTAATTCCTGAAACACAATCTAGAGAATAACATATTTTTAGATTACTGCATTCATCCCTAAGATCAGATCAAAAGCCAGCCAGTAAAGATGACAGCAGAACAATCAAATAACAAAATTGACTATCAACTCTTCTGATTCTTAACTCATAAAGAAATGTTTGCACTTATAATATACTTATATTCCTCACACAGTTCACATTGTCAGTTTTTCTCACTCTATGCTTTCTATTTTACAAAATATTCCTCTGCTGGTAGAGTGGATTATAAACACTAATGTTGTTCTTACATTAAGGAAAAGCAAAACCAAAAACCTAATGATTGGGAAAGCAGAGAAGGGAAGAAAAGGTGGTTCATTCTGGACTCATTTGGCTATCATTTTCCTGGTTTTTGATATAACAAAAAGCAAAAACAAGGAGAGAATTTAAACTGATTTAAACAGCCTGTCTTCGATCCTCCAACAAAATCCAGATGGACTTTTCCAGAGAAGTCCTTCCTCAACAGAAACTTCTCCTGTTTCCACTGGATAATTACAACAACCTTCCTGATTAGAATGATTTTTTTTTTTTAATATATGCATTTCTCACAGTGGTGCTACCCAATTTGGACCTTGTATTTACAAAGAATTTTTAAACTGCTTCTTTCTGTGTCCACCAAGAAATAATATCTATAAGTCAAATGCATGAATTAACCATGCCAAATTAGTACTTTGTGAAAATTTGGTGAAATTGTTATTTTTACTCAATAGTTGCTGTAATTAACAGAATTCCTTGGACCGTTTTCCCTCTTATCATCTATTAAGAATACCTGAATGATGGACATGACATCAAAATCAGATGTTCATAATAAGTAGAGACTGTAGTAGCAAGAGTAAGTACAATGCACACAATACTAATAGTAAATTTTAAAATATACCGCTTCATTTGAAACTTGGTAGTAAAGTTTTGGTGACCTCAAACTAACCACTTAGTCTTTCAAACAGTGAGCAGAACAGTTTTAGTTTATTTACAGGAAACAAAAGTTTAGAGTCATCTCCTTACATGAAAAATATTGATGATGATATTCTGCAAGGAATCGGGTATTCGAAATAATTGTTCTATTTCGAATGCAGCTGAGGTCTGTTCAGCCTGGAGAAGAGAAGACTGAGGGGAAACCTCACTGCAGTTACAGCTTCCTCCTCAGGGGAAGAGGAGAGGCAGGCACTGACCTCTTCTCTTGGTGACCAGTGACAGGACCCAAGGGAATGGCCTCAAGTTGTGTCAGGGGAGGTTTAGGCTCAGTATTAGAAAAACATTCCTTACTCAGAGGGTGTTTGGGCTCTAGAACAGGCTCCCCAGGGAAATGGTCACAGCACCAGCCTGACAGAGTTTGAGAAGCATTTGGAAAATGCTCTCAGGTACAGGGTGTGACTCTTGGGGATGTTGCAGTGCAGGGCCAGGATTTGGACTTGATGGTTCTCACGAGTCCCTTCCAACTCAGCCATTCTGTGATTCTGTGCTTCTGTAATCTTGCTGACTGAATTCACTGAAGAGAACATGACAATTAAATTGTAAGAGCCTCTAAGTGGGTGTCCTGGTCTTGTAATGTGTGCTAAGCATAATTGGAAGAAATTCAGAAAAGTAATTCCTTTTAAGACCTGAGGTTGAATCTCAAAAGGGAATATGTAAAAAGTCACCCTCTTATTCTCTATGTCACCCAGACTCCTCAGCATTTCAATTTTTAATCACTTTTTGTCCCTGTGTTTCACTGGATGAAGCCACAGACCAGACAGTTTCATAAGTTTATAAAAAATGTTCTGGAATGTGGAAAGTAATTAGAAACACTTTGGGTTACACTGTTTAATCACCTAACTAAAAAAATAGCCAGTACCAATATATGGGAATATTGCAGGGCAGCATTAAACAGTTGGAAACTGCTAGTATTGATGTAATTAATAAAAATAATGATACAGTAACTGAAGTGAAACAGGAGTTAGCATTTCAAAACTTGAAAGTTCCTATGGCAAAGATCAATTATATCCACCAAGAGAGATGAAAAAAATAACAGCTCAATGATGTACAAGTTTTAATAAACAACAATTTTTTAAAAGTCTTACAAAAAGATATGATTGTCCTAAGGTTGTATTCAAATCATACCTGATTTCATGTACCATAATTTTTTTACAGGATAAAATGGAAATAACCTTAAAGCAGTAAAAGGGTTGACTTCAACTTCTAATTTGTGAAGTACATCTGCTTTATAGAGCATTTTTATAGCAGCCTCACAATAAGATAAACATGGCTTGTAACTTTTGCTCTCCCTTCACAAAAAACATGAAGCTGTGGCTTTATTTTTAAAACACTAATTATGTGATGGGGAGAAGCCTTTAATTTATGAGAATGAACTGTAAGACAAATAATTTGCAAGAAGAGTCACATAATAATGCAGAAGTGCACAGAGGCTTTATTAAGGAAAGAGTGCTCAAAGCACTGACTTCTATACTTCAAATCTGTTTCTGATTCTTGAGCTAACACTGCTTTAAGCAAAAGATGCAGCTTTGTCAAATGATAAAGCAACAAGACATATTACCCTGCTTCTGTTATGAAATTCCTAATAAAAAACCCCAGGATTTCTTGATATTGCACATGTTGTATCTTCCAAAATGTCCTAAGACACTCTTACAATTCTTAGAGAGGATTTGTTCAAATTCGCAAATAACTTCTGTGTGCTTTGTCAAGATAGAAATGTCAGCTTTTCTGCTCTTTGTGGCAGATGTTTGGGCATGCTTTCAGTTCTGTATTGTCCTAGCTGTAAAAAGAATGAATGCAACTGCTAAATGGAATAATTTCCACTAAGATTTGCTTCACTTATGATATCTGTTCTATAAAACATCTTAGGCACAATCAGTTGTATATATAAGAATTTTACCGCTTTTCTCAAAAAAAAACAACCCAAAGCTAAATCAACAAAAATATTAAACCAAACCGAAAAAAACAAAAAACCCAATCAAACCCGCTGCATATGACTACAGGGAAAGTTTGCTCACCATCTCTAAGAACTGTAGAAGTTATGATAGCAGACAAGGAAGCCACAGTAAAGAAAGAAGAGGTGAAAGAGCTCCAAATGTCAAAACTTCATAAAACTAACTCAACAGGACACTATTTCTCTAGCTCGTTAATCTTATGAACCATGTTAGGAGAGGATGGACTCAAAATAGAAGAATGAAGGGATACTACAAAATACTGAAAAAGAAAGAAGTCCTCTGTTAGTACTTCTCTGATTTCTAGCTTGGATCCAAATCTTGAGGTGTTCAGATTTGATAAATACCTTGATACTGAGATCATTCTCAGGACTTTGGTTGTGCTTATACCCATTGAATGAGCATACCCCAACAACTCTTGGTGAAACAGCTTCTCACTGGGTATCACCACCTGTTCAGTATTTATTGTAAGTAAATAACTCGATTTCCTTCTAAAAGTAATAATTTTGCATGCTGACTTTTGGAAGATCCTATCCTTGATAGACAAAATACCTTTTAACCTTTCAGTTTATATTAAATAGGAGATTCAGCAGTCCAAGGGAAGTTCCAAGACATTCATTTACATCCAGTAGCTCACTGCAAACAGATTCCCTGTTCCTAAGCACCTCAGACAGGAGCATTTTTCATAGATAGAGCTACTGGATCCATTGGGGTAAATGCCTTTTTTACTTCCTGCGTTCTTATAACATTTGGAATAGTGTAACATGAGAATAATCATTGTCTTTTTCTCTCTTTGTGGAGCCAAACACAGCTATCTGAATCTTACAATGTTCCTTGATGAGCAGGTCAGTAAGGGAAATGAGCTGAAGAATGGCACAGACAGCTAAACTATGCATATAATTAGAAAAATTGAAGCTGTTCAGGTACTGAGTAGTGCCCCAAATACTCTGGTTTTCAGCCAAGGTCTCCACTGTTTTGCCTGAGTCTATTCCCAAAACCAGAAAATTGGTTGGTTTAGCTGTTGTACCTACCTCCATTACAGCATGTGTGTGAGGAACTCAGAAAAGAAGTTAAGGATACACAGCATATCCACTACATAAGGACATTTGCCTGGCTTAGTATGAGAAGCTGTATGGTAAAGAACTGATGTGATGTGTTTCAGAGGCAAAAATTTCATCTATTCCTATGTCATCAGTGTCAGTATCTAAAAGATGAGGTAAGCATCCTTGAAATCATCAAATTTGGATCTCAGTTGCTACCATGCTTGTATTTCCTGCTTTCATTTCAGAATGCTTGCAAATAACAAAATTTTCCAATGGTTTCTGGTTAAAACTTCTCAGCCTCTGAAACTGTAACTTATAAGAGAAAGAAAAAAGTCCTTTTATAAATTACTGCTTAATCTCTCTTCTTGTTAAGTCACTCATCAGAAGTCACTGCATCTCAGCTACTCTGGTTTTTTACTACCCTAAATAAGGGGTGATGAACTGAATGCAGTGTCTTCTGAAAAAGTAAACTGCATACTCTTTGTGTTTCCTGTACATAAAAGAAAGTGAAAACTGTACCTTAAGATATGGCAGACCATTTCCTACAGGGAAGTAAGGTGCTTATCTGATGTTAAAATGGCATAATTTTTCTTTCCATGGCTAGACTGTGGGATGTAATCCAAACTCTAAACTGGCATGGGGTGGGGGGAGGGGGAGGAGGAATGGAACGTGGACAGTAATTCTGATTTCATAGCTGAGCAATAAAATCTCCTGTAGCTTAGCTCCCATGAAAGAACTAATAAGGACACTTGTTTTCAATCACAGATGCTCTCTTCTCAGTCCTGTTCTGAAGTGCTTTATTCAGAGTTTCCCCAATCAATATTTTGACTTTGAGAGGCAGAGCTATTAGAGGTTATTTAGCTGGAGAGGGGGGAATGCCAGATCTTGAGCCAGGCAGGCCTCCTCTATGGGTTGTCAAAGAAGGTAAGAGGAAAAAAAAGAGCAAATGCAAAGAAACAATGCACATTCCCAGCCTAACTGGTAATCTTATTTTCTATTATTTCATCCTTTGCTAAACGTATTTCATAGATTAGAAAACATGCAACCCCAAAGCACTGATGAAACAGCATGGAGAATACAGTCATAGTGTAACAACTTTTCTCTAAATGAGCAACAGTATTCTGGCTATCGAGCTCTGGCATGCCACTTCCCCCATCCTGGGATGAAACTCTTAGCAAACCAAAATATATTCCTTTGTCTACTATATAGAATGATTAATTATGTAAGTCAAAATTTGGATTTTTACAGTAGCCTAGGAGGAAAATACAGTAGGGTGGGAATATGTATATATATATAAATCTCTATTCTTTAGGTATGATAATAGATTTTTAGGTATCTTAAGAAAGAGTAAAACTTCAATTCCATTCTGGAAAGTTATTTTAACATGACTTATGAATACCTCGAAATCCATTTCAAGCAGCAGTTTGATTTTGCTTCTCCTACCAAAAGATAAAGAGTTGTTCTACCAACCACAAACACAGGGTGACAGAATACACTGTCTCACCACCAAACAGAACTGACAAATGAAGCATAGAGTTCTTTATGATTCAAATACTTAAGAAAATTTTATTAAACAATGTTTATCACTTGAATTCCTAATCACAGTGAATAACTGCACTCTTATTATCTGTTTTCTGTCCAGAGTATGCAGCTATCTCTTTTGGGAAGATTAAGTGCATGGCAGCTTATATTTTGTTGGATATTCTTCATTTGGCTACAAGTCCTTATAGAAGTTCTGCTTAATGTGCTTATGGGTTATATCCAAATTGATTTTACTTTATATGCCTTTTGTTTTTAGGATTATTATTGCTTAGCAGCAGTTCTTGGCCTTCCAAATACTGCTCTTCCTAACATATCTTATTTACTAGAAGAACAAACAAACAAAAGAAAAAAGTCTGTGGTTTAGCTCCACTCATGTCTTGAAGCCAGAAGTTTCCAAAAATCACCAGTTTAGCAGTCATACACCTATCTGTCTTTTCATAGCTTCCACTACCACAGGTAGCAATCTAAAGAATTTTTATATAAATGACATAAGAAAATTTTCTCTGTTTCTCCACAAGTTTGTTTTACATTAATACAATTTTACACTAGTGTTTCTCCCTATTTTCTTTTCATCCTTTTGGTATTGATCATCTACATTTGATCTCATATGTTGAGTAAGGACACCATGTTCAGGGTGAAGCTTTCATGCAAGCTATTTTTTAGGACTGCTTGCTATCAACATAAAAGCCAAACTGCTCAGACATTGGTTATTTATTTGATAAGAAAGGAAATAAAGATTGAAGAAACACAGAACAACATTTTATTTTACAATCAAAAAGATCCTTCCACACCTTGGAAGAGGAAGCAAAATATCAGATAATTTAAAAAAAAGTTTTTTAAAGTAATAGAAGCTTAAGTAGTAGATACTGAATTGTAACAGATAGTTGATATTTTCATTAAACTGGTTTATTTTTAACATTTAGTTGTTTTTTTTTAACAGCCGATAAGGCAGCAATTTTTTGGTTTAGGACGTGTTAATTCTTTCTTACTGTAGATTGCAAATTTCTGTTGAAAGATAAGGTGGTTTTGCTTTTATTTTAGAAAGCCAAATAGTTTACCTGTATATGCCAAATGGAAACTCTACAGTTGCCCAATTTACTTTCTCCCTGGATTAAAGCGGGTGTTTTTGTGCTGCAAACTGTAACTCCCCATTCCTTTTGGCCAACTCCATATGCATCTGACTGATTATTTGTTTAGCAGCACTCAGCACACTGAACAGGGCAGGTTTGTTCTGCTGACGACTTTATTACCCATCTGCCACAAAGCACAGCTGTGATATAATTCATTCTATTTACCCTAAAACAACAACAACAACAACAACATCATCACTTCTCATGGATATGCAGTGTTATGAGAGGGAAAATAATTTGACATTTCATCTTTCAATGTCTTTTGACTGTACACAGGGAAAAATTATGTAGATATAGTCCTTTCATTAGAAACAGTGCAATAAAACTAGTATTTCTTCCCTGAATATATAGCACCAAGGAGAAATCCCTGCATTTGGATTGTACTTACTTCTCAAATACAATTAACCAATTGATAAAACTCCTTCATAATTTGAAACATTTTTTTACAGGATATTTTTGGTAGTTTTGATTTAGGAAAGCTTTTTCCTTCTGAAAGGTTGCAGGGCTTTATTTAGTTTATTTTTGTAGTAAGCCTGTGTAAATGGCTCACTGCTATGAAAGACACCCTGAAAAACACGTAAGCAATTTCCCTTCAAAATCCTCCACCAGTCTTTCTTCCACCAGTCTTTACAGCACAGTAAAGAAGCACAGTTATAAAACAGGATGCTGAATGTTTAGAAACTGTTAACAGAGAGAGAGACTGGAGTGTGCATATGTGTGTGTGGATGCTCACAGGGAGACAGAGGAGGAGGAAAAAACTGAATAACAATGATTTCAGAAAGCAGAGGTTAGAAACAAACATGCCTTTAAACAGTGCACATAGTTTTACCTTTCTTTCTGTAATTTAGATAAAACCAAACTGAAGGTATGTGGTAAGCTGAGCATGGTATATCAATATTTATGCTGCTTGGAATTTGCCAACCAGCAAGCTCCTATGCAAATGTTTGAGCTGCATAGAGGTAACATTGTTTTCTGCACATCATGCTTCAAGTCATATGTTCTGAAATAAAGATTTCGAGAGTATACTGGCCTTTGAATTTTTATTTTATTTAGATAGCTCTCATTTACAAGGCCAAGCCTTGATTCACAAAACTCCTTTTTTAATGATGATGCATATTATTTATTGCATGTATGAGCTATGAATATATTACTTTAACAATGCTTAAAAGAGGCCGGAAAATCTACAAGCTTCCCTTCCTTCTCATGTAGAGTGATCAACTCCTGCTCAGCAATTTCTCTGTGTGAGACACTGAAATGAAGCAAATAACACATTTTTCTTTACACCGACAGAGATGGCTATTTATTCTAAGTTCTTTTCTATTTCATAAACAATAAAGTTAAGGATAAAATTTTCTACAAATTCTGGGTAGTTCTGCAGGGACAATTTTCAGTTCTGTCAAGTGAAGCCAAAGTAATATTCCGGTGTCATGTTTATAGCCATCTATGTGGATGCAAAGTCAAGTTTGGGCAGCTTTCATCTTGATAAGTTGGAGATATTTTGATGTGAAGGATGGCTACCTCAGTTTGAAAGAACAAATAGATTAAAATGCTTCATGTGCGAGGAAGAAACGGTCAGAAAGTTAAGGCTCATTTCAAAATAGGTTTTCTAACTATAGTCAGACACTAATTAAAACAACAGCAGCCAAATTTGGAAAGACTACACCTCCTATTATCTTGCTCATGTCAATAACCTGTGAAGACAGCTCTACAAAATGAAAGAAATACAAAACCCAAGCCAACCCCCCAGCCCCGAAAAAGTCACAGTTCTTATATCTGGAAGAGAAACTAAGCTTAAAACATAGAAATATCAGAATCCCATTAAAATACTTTTGCAGTACTTGGTAAAACCCAAGACAAAGTTTTTCTTATTGTTTCCAGGTTCTGTAGCCTTAACAGTAACTATCAGAGTTGGTGTGACTGTTAAATGGTTACAGTCATAGCTTTAGTGGTGTGGCTACTCAGAGAGGCAGGAACAGCAAAAAGGAAGGGGGAAATGTGGGTCTCCATGAGGAGAGGTCAATGGCCAAACAGATATTTGTGTCATTATTTCATTATAAAGGTGCAAGAGTTACGAGGATCCTCTTCTGGGAAGAAGTGGGCATGCAAAATTTGCTCAAGAGTAGTAATAGCTCAGGAACTGTGGCAAACAGATTCAGAGTGAATACAAATGCTTACTGTCATCTGTGCATTTGTAATTGTGAGAGTAGGGAACTTCAGACTTTTATTTCATTGGAAAAAGCACACCACCAGATTTCTGAAATGCTCTTAGGCATATACAATGCCTTAATAAGCGTTAAATATCACAGATCTCTTAGTAGCTTGCAGTTAATAGCCACCTTCTAAATGGACAAGGTGAAAACTGTGATATAAAAATTCATTAAGATCTTGAGAGTGAATTATTAAACAGAAATCAGACAGTTTTGCTCTCAATCTGCTGGAAATAAACCTGAAATGGAAATGTAATTTTTTTTTAAAATCCATTAGTAAAGAAACATCTAATTTTCTTTCTTGAAATCTTATACTTGAAGAGAGATGTAGGAATGATTTTTTTTGTTGTTGTTTGTCACACAATCTGTAGAAATCACAGTAATTCATAGCTTAACTATTTTCCAATGCATCAAGAATCAAATATGCCTCGAAGGAAAAATTATCTTCTTTCTTGTTATCATGAGATTACTACAGTTTTTTAGAATTGTAATTTCAACTGGAAAATGTAATTTTCCATAATATTGCTTGTGTCCCCAGATTAGACTTGAATTACTAGCCAAAAGTTCCTGTTGCTATTGTAATTTTAATTCACTTTTTGACAGATAGGAACTTGAATATCTGACACTTGAATATCTGGCTGTACAAATTGAGAAGTCATCCACTCTCTTGATAATTCTTTTCAAGATAAATTATTTAAGGATATTTTTCATGACCAGGTATTGGTTTCTACCTGTTTCCCCGAAAGGAAAAGATCAGAAAGCTGCATCTTTTGCCCTCAGTTTTGCCAGCTCCACAGTGAGGTTATCCTCCATTCTTTATTTGTATAAAAATGTTTCAAAATAGTACATGACTTCAAACATGTATCATGTGTTGTGAGAGTGTCTGGACAATGGGAAATAGCAAGTAATGCAGGGCTTGGGGCTCAGTTTCAAATTTATCATCTAGAAGCACATTCCCAACTGGCTGACTAACATTATCTGTCTCTCCTTCCTATAACTAAATACATCCATGTGAAATGCACCATAATTTGCTCACATCCCCCTCCCCACAATCTTAATTTTATTTATTGAAATTTCCCTCTTCTATTTAATGTACAGAGAAAAGTTATTTTGCCCTGCCACCACTGCAGGAGCTTTTTAAATGATTCAAGGAAGTATAGCTTTCATTTAGGTTTGTGCCCTCCAGTCTGTTTATACTGGTCGATACACTTGTCTGAAAAATATAATGGATTAGCACATCATTCAACAAACTAGTCAGAAGGCAAGCTCAAGGCGACAGAGACCAAAAAGTAAATTACAGCCAGTAGAAGGGACAGGCCAAGCCTACAGCTAGGAAACATCATATCACTACAAAACCTGTATTATGTGAGAATGTTACTTGAACCAAAATGAGTGAAAAATTTGCACTGAAATATAATAAAACAATGAACTCCGTGATTTCATACAAAACTACAAGTAGTACAGTTTATGACATATAATGCAAAACGTGATTCTCACAAACAGGCATGCTATAGTCATATTTCCTATCAACAACAGACATTATTACTTTGTAATGCGAAAGGAGTTTTTTGTCTCCAGTTTAATACTTTTTCTTTTAGCACTTATTTAACATATTTAAATACGCGCCAAACCAAACGTGCCAAAACTTATTTAATGAAAAATCTGTGAAAATATATCTTATAAAGGTAGAACATACACGAAGATGCAATACAAGTCTAAATATGGAAGGTCATTTTCCTTAGCATAGATAACCTATCTAGATTTCCTAGATAACCTTCAAGGTGAAGTTCATTAGCTACAATTTTTTGCATATATGTAATTAATTTAACTCCTCTGTATAAGTGATAATTGTGGGTTATTTTTCTTTTTGAACCTCCAGTGGTTGATTAGAAAACTGAAATCAAATCACTGTAGCTTTACTTCTACTTAAAAATTTGTAATATTGTTATTTGCAATAGTCACTTTACTTATGTAACACATAAACCTTTTCACATTTACAAAGAGAAAAGATCCCAAATGTTGTCATAGAAGTTGAAGAACACCATACCACTATAATAAGCTTTCAGAAAATTAACACAGTGGATGAAATTCACTGCTGAGGTTAATTCTTTAGCTCAAGTGGAGGTACATCAAGAAGAGTCATCTGTGCCATGCTGGAAGGTATAAATCACACCACATGACTATTAAGTAAATTCTTGAAAAGAGTTAGAAACAACCTAGCAGATGCATCAGCAGAGAAGAATGAGGAACTACTTTTCATGTGGCTTCCAAAGTCATGTATCTGAGAGAGAGAAAGCCATCTCAATAGAAAGAGAACAGGCACTATCATTTTTTTTCTACATTTCCACTCAGCTGTGCTTGTGCATCAATTAGTTTTGCCTTACTCCTGCTATTTCCAGTTGTGCTTGTGTCTTACACATGACTGAAGGTATCAGGAAAGATAAGACCAGCATTTCAGATTTCCCTCATGGCCATAGCCTTGGTTTCATTTATTCACAAGATGAACAGAAGCAGATGATTTCTGGAACTCAATTTGCCTATCTCTATTCCCCAGCTCTCACTGCACAGAGTCACTTTGAACACCTTTTCTAGGATTCTAGAAGGAGGTCATGCCATAGAGCAATAGTCTTTGAAGGGAATTCCCACTTTTTAATTCATAATAGATGCTTATTGTTATTGGAGCCAAAGGAGCAAATGGGAAGCAAATGCTTATATTTTGGACCACAGATAGTTTGCTTAATCTTGGTTATTTCTGCTCAAGAACTGTGTCAAGCCCTTATAAAGTGAGGAAACCTCTTGTAAGTGCATGGATAAAATCAAGTGTATTTGGATTAAATTTAAATATACTGTATAGTATAAATTTCAAATATACTGTATAATATAGATTTCAATTTCCTGAAGGGAGTGTCTCTACAATTGACTCTTTCCAAGTTGTGTGTATATTGCACTGATAATCAAGTTACTATTTTGGTGATCATTTGGTTTTTAAAATCACATTTGCCTTGGAATATGTCTGTTTCTCAGTTGTCTACCCTTGCACACTACTTCTGGGACATCCACAGAAACACCAACACCTTCCTTGTTTAAAGCAAAGATGCCAATTTGAAAATGTCATGCCCTATCACAGCTGAGGCCTCAACGTTCAAATATGCTGAGCTTTCGATTCAATATGAAATCTGCCTGTTCTCCTGGCATGGGGCCAACAAGAGACTGATGGGTTTTGACACATTCTTCCCTGGTTTGTTTGTTTCCTGGGTAGGAGCTGTTGTTCAACACCAATCACACTTTTAGATGTTTAGTTAGGTTTCTAAAATTCAGACAGTGTATATCTATGTCTTAAATAGATACATTATAAAAAATCAAATAAACATTGAGGTCCATGCCCTACTTTCAGAAGTACATGCAATTTCACACTTTTGACTGATCAAATGATAAAGCAGACGCACATGACCTACACGTCAATTTTGGGTGTTTATAGAGGTTAACAGGGTATAAAGAAACAAAATAGTAACACACAGTATCAGTGCTTTTTCCCTACTGAAATTCAAGAATTGCTAATAAATGGGTTTGGTCATGATTTTTCTCTCCAGGAATTTTGCTTTTGCTTTGCTTTTGGTGAGATTGCCAGTGACTTTAATGAGTTCCCACAGTACAAAAATCCAAGCCCCAGTCCCTCAAAGATTTAACTGAATAGATTTATCACTTGTTTCACAGCTTTCAGTGAGAAGTCTTGTGTTCATGTTTCCAGGATCCAAGCTTTTGTTATGACATATTAATCCTTTCTTCTCCTCATACTCCATTTTACTGTTTTGTTATGATTCATCCATCCTTTTTTCTACTCATACTCTTTTTATTTCAAGTTCAACTTGTAACATTACCTTTTTTTAATGTTGTTTTAGCACTTACCTGTCAGAAAACTGTTTTCAGTTCCTTGTCACATTGTCAAATTTACCACTGTTTAGAAATTTTTACAGGACACACATCTGTCTCAGACTGAATAATTCAGAAAATTTCAGCTTAGGCTCAGTCTAGACACAACAGCTTTCTTTTTGCTCACGTTAAAGCAGTAAGATTTTTTTGAGCACTCATCACATTCCCATTTCTATTACAAAATGGATCTGAAACTAGCAGATGGATTTGCTGTTACACCAGCAAGAGGCTATTTGCCATTCCAATAAAAGCACACTGAGATTTGCCCAAGTCATATGCCACTGAGCAAGCAACCACTGTTTAAAGAGATCAATACAAACCTTTATTCTATTTACTTCTACAATCTACAATGCCCTATGCTTATGATCGGGGCCAAGGGTGTGATCTGTACAGTGACTCATGTGATTAAATATTGGTGTGATTTTGCAGCTGCAGAATAGGAGCCAAAACAAGAGACAGACACCTCACCAAAGCTGTGCATTTCTGAACTCCTTTTTGGCTCTTGGATCCTGTAAGATGTGAATAACTAGACAGCCTGATTGCCCATATCTGGCATGCAGTCTCAGAGCAGTGATGGGAACATGTGCTACTGCCATGCATAAGTGTGTGAGAGGGGCCAAATGAAAACAAAGGTCTGTCTAGAGGGATTTCAGTTTCCATGGCCAAATCTCATTAGATTCCATCCTTTGTAAACAGATTCCAACCTTCAACAGTTAGCAGCATTAACCACACTGCAGCTTCCCCCAGTAAAACTAAATGTGCTTCATCCTACCACAGCTCTCAAGGATAGCCATGGTTCAAACTCAGAAAGCAAATGCATGTGCTCAGGGTTGTAAGGACATTCCTTACCTCCTGCTAATGTGGGACAGTGTGGGACAGAGGTAAAGAACTTTTCAGCACAACTTTGAGGTTCCTCCTTCAATCATGCACCCATACAGATTCATACAGAGATATATTTTATATAAATATATCTGCATGTATAGCTATAAAGCTAATATTCTCCCTAAGGCATCCTGCATTTTATCTTTATACTAGAGCATTATTCAACACAACTAACATAATATATAAAAAATAGAAAAATTAAAAAAGTTTTGTCTCTGTAATAAGTATATTATGTATATATATACATATGTACATAATATATATAATGTATATACATACATAATATATATACATAATATACTTATTATGTATATATAATGACCATTTGGATTTGTTTTCATTAGCAGGGAGGGGGATGGCTGATCATTGATGCAGCATTTGTAAAAGGGCAACAACTTTTATGGCTGAATTGTGAAAGGTGAAAAATATTCATCCCTTGTAAACTTCCCTTCCATTGTGAAATGAGATTCTCATAGTCACTAATCTCATTAAAAGTTAAAACTGTGTCTGCTTAGCATTAGCAAGGAATAAAAGGGTAAGAAATGAGGTGTCTATGAGAACTATAGCTATTGACATCATTGACCTATAAATACGTCCTCTTCAAGCTGATATACAGCAATTCATTATCCCTGTTTTGATATAATTGCTATTACTGAAAGCCCTTTGCTTTCAAGTGTTAATAAAATTGCAGTTCATTTTTCAGATAATCTGCCAAAAAGAAAAAAACTAATTTCTAAATATTTGATCATAAAAGTTGTCCTCAGCTTTTACAGATAATTTAGTCAAATAATATCAGATAATCTTAGAGCAGATTTAACAGGAAATTGCTAGGGACTCCATCTAAGCAGCATCCATTTGCACTTATATAAATGTACTGAATGTGTAGGAAGACTTTGACAGCTTGCCATATGTGATTTCATTCTGTAGCCTACCTACTTTACCATCAAAAGTTATATCCTTTGAAGCATTGCCAGAATTACTTTAGCCCAGTAGATATGCTAGATGTGCCCTTTAAAAGCCATATCATTTCCTTTCTACTCTGACTAGTTCAATGTAGCATCTGCTCAACTAAATTCCTTTGAAGGTTAAAACCGAAAAAACCCCTGTACTACAGCTCACTAAGATGTCCAGTGTTGAATGAAGGCCATGGATGCAAGAGAATAAATACGACTTAAATGAAACTATAAAAGAGAATCAGAAAATTATCAGCTATCATGGGCATATTATAATTATATACACACAGAATAAATAGTTGCATTTCAGGATATGGAAGTGTTTTATTTAAAATAAAAAGAAACCCTGCATTTTTTACTTCCAACCCATTTTGTTGATTGTTTATATGCAAATTCTGATATTGCTGTGACATGGGTGTTAATGCCATATTAAAGAATACCACACATCAACAACTTGATTCAAAAGAGCAAATATAGGAATGAATGTATAATCTCCCTTAAAATCTTTGGGTTTTGCAGTTATTTTAAAAGACATAATGTTATTTTCACAGCACCTTCCCAGCTGCTCTAGATAACAATGTAGGGATAGGCCATATCATCAAGTATCACAATGAAGCTGTGACATTTTGGAAATATTTTCAGTTTACTTTCTTTAATTTCTAAAAATGTTATTTAAAATGGAAGATTTGTGTTTTTACTAAAGAGGTTAATGGATGCCAGAATTAGATGATTTTTCTTGGCTGCTAAATTGAAAACGTTCCAGAACGTATTAAAATGGTAGTGTCCTTTTGTAGTCTCTTTGTCCCGTAAAAACCCTGCAATGTCAATTTTAATTAATGAGCTGTAAAAGTTACATTTATATACATGGGCTTTTCCCCAGTTTTACTTACTATTCTTATTATTTGACAAGAATTTGCACCCTCATTATGGAGGTTGCAGGCTTTGCTAATCTGCAGGTTTATACCACAAAATCATCATGAGAATGCAGACTGGACCGTGCTATATCCAGTCACATCACTGTCCAAATTAGGTACAGCACTAATGTGCTTATACCAGTTGAACAGCTCCTAAACACTTAGAATGGAAAAAGTATCATTTGTTTTGCACATTTCTATTTTAGTTCCCGTCCATCAAACACATAAGATCTTTCTTCACAGTCACAAGTGTACATTAACCTGGAGGAGTACAGTGATATCAGAAAAGAAGAGGAGAATAGAACAAGTATTAAAGAACTTACTTTGATTTTGCCAAACAGAACATCTGGAATAAGTTCAGTTTGAAGTATATAGAGCTCTTTCTGGGGACACATTTTTACCAAAAAGAAGGAAAAATAAATCCTTACATTTGTGATGAGCATGAAAGAGAATCCCATCTCTAGAAGCTGGAATTTGCTTATGTTCCTTTCGTGACAAATTATTTTCTATTAACAATTCTTCCCCTGAACTGCTTTCTGTTGGGAAGGCACTGTACACTTAAGCAACAACACATCCAAACTTGATTTGGGAGCTAATGAGGAAGACAGACTAAATCAGAAGCAGATTGGAAACAGATGATCATAATGTTTACCCCTCACAAACATGCAACCAAGAAAATGTATACCTTTTTCACTATATTTTTTTAAGCCAACCACTCTGATCCTGAAGATCGTTACGTCTTTGGAATGCATCTTTCTCAGTGGTTAGACATCAGCTCACCTGCACACAAGGTTTCAGTAAATAAAGTATATACCAATTACAGTTAATGCAGGAATCCTCTAAAATGCCTTAACATAATGTTGATTTAAGCTAACTCAATCTGGATATATAAAATTGGAGACTGAGCTATCATATGATCAAAATCTTTTAAAACTTGCAAGCAATCTATAACAAATAAACAAAAAAGAGAAATCACTGTCACCCTTATTCAAAGTACTAGCTGCTTATAGGGACAGAGATTCGCTCATTAATTTACATAATATATCTTCATTCCCAATGTAAAATAAGAAACATATTGGCAATATAGAGTAAATTGAGAACCATTCAAAAACCTGTGAAATCTCCTCATTGACTTACAGGCTGTGGATCAGACTCATGTCATGTCAGGAGAAGCCAACATAGAAGAGAAAGCTACTGTTTCTCCAACTGGATTAATGAATTTTAGAAAAGGAAGGATCTCTTCTTACAGATTTTAAGTCATGACTCATACATGCTGCTTTAATACATAGAAGAGATACATTTACAATTTTCATCATATCTTTTCTATGCATATGTTATGGAAGTTCAATAAGAATACATGGATTGCTCCATTGTTGTTCAAGGAATCTCAGGAATGCATACAGCTTTGTATTTATCTCTTCTGCATGAATAAGGGCTGTCCCAAATGAGACATCTCTCTGAAACACAGTATGAAAAGGTAGAGAGCAGCCTGACTGTAATGGCGACACCCTAATGCAGCAGTACTTAGCCTAGAAAATACCTGTCACCCAAAAGACCCAAAGACAGGATCTCAAACATAAAATAATTAATATAGGTAATAATTCTGTCATCAATTTTATTAGTATAAGGCCAGATTTATTAACACAAAGGCTTTAAAAGTTGGAATACAGTGTGAGCAGAATACACCATATTACTTTATAGATCCATGTGATCCTCTTCAAATAGAGAAATAAGACAGTATTTCCCCTTTATATTTTACTGTTGCCAAACTTTATAATATTATTGCCAATCAAGTGGTTTGATTGTAGCTTCAAAGGCCTTTCTGTAGAATCATGATATTCCCAAAAAGTCTCAGGCATCTCCTACATATTAAAGTACATTTTTAGCATTCATGTAGCTAATGGAAAAAGAAGACTTGAAAATACAAAGTCACAAAGGGTGCAAAGCCCGCTGAATGTTAATAAGCCCTTTAAAATACTATTTTCATATATCTTGAGTATGAACCAGACTCAGTATTTGAGTTGAAGCTGGCCTGTGAGTTCTGAATATCAAAGGTTAGCAAAATTTAGCTTGGTTGCTGAGGAGGAAGCAGGATGTCTCCTCACGAGTCTGTTGCTGAGTAGGGGCAGTGTGCTATGTTTCTTCTCTGTCTTCCCCTTCCTGCCTGCTCACACTAAAGAGGTATTTATTTTCTCTGTCCTCTCATACTTATCTGATTTCCCATCCCTCCAATATATGCCCGTGCTTCCTGTCTCTGAAGGGAAGATAATTCCTGCTCTTAGATATATTTCCTCATTGTTGAAGGAAGATATTTTCTTTCTTGCCATTTTGCCCCAAATTTCTAACTCAGGGCAAAGGAAGTTTATCACTTCACTCTGCTGCCACATCTGAGCTCCTGTCCGGGAAAAATGAATTCCTAGTTTTCTACTACCTCATCAGGTGGTCAGTAGAAGAACCCCTCTGCTGCACAGCTGGTTCTGGCCATGCCAGCAATGCTGGACCAGGCTGTGCAATGGGGTGGGCCTGATGTCAGATTTTGATGGCCTAGCTTGTAAAAATGGCTTTAAACTGGCTCTCCTGGGGATTCATCTGCAGAGGAACCTTCTGTGGGAGTGCCATGAGAACGGTAAGTAAACATCATCCACGTGGAGCTGAGTTACTCAGGATGAATGCAGGCAGTTCTAAGGTATGAGCAAACAGCAGAGAGAACTTTTAATGCCAATGTTAAGGAACTCAGCTGAGCAAGTAAGATAAAGTACTGGCTCACAGTAAGCCTGACAAGCTTTCTGCTGCTCTTGTTCCCTGTCCCTTAAATGCAGAAAGCAACCTGGGAGCATTCCCTTTCACACTGTAACTTCAGCAGGAAGCTGCTGTCAGCTGCTGGGCAATTGGAAGCACAGGCGGAGGAGATCTTGGGTGGCATCCTGGTTCAAATGCCAGAAACAGTGGGTTAAAATGCTAAAGCAGCATAGGCCTAATGCTAAATATGAACAGGGAGTGACAAAAGAATATAGATTAACACTGGAGGAGTAATAGCACATGGACATGATTGTCTTGAATTTCCATTACAAACCTTGGGGATTAAGCACC